>OY754313.1:18971508-18990058 GCA_963573325.1 Astragalus glycyphyllos | reverse complement strand
CACGTTTGAATAACGTGCATCTACCCCCATTTCCTTTGGGAATGTATGGCATGCCTACTGGAATGCCACATGTTTCGACCTTTTCCCCTACACATGTCTCTTCTGAGAGTGTATTTGGTCGAAATCCCCCAGCATTAACCAATACGTCTTTGTTGGCCTTAAGACAGCAAGTAGACGAGAGTAATCACGATATGGTTAATATGCTTACCCAACAAATTGGTACAGTTTTCAATCCATTGATTCAAAATACTAATAACAGTTACCAAATGTTGGCAAATCAGATGAGTAGGATTGCAGACTTTTTTGGGGTTCCAGCGGTTAATAATAGGCACGTTCCTATTATTGCGGGTAATGCGTCGCCAGTTAACCCCCAAGAAGCAGTTGCAGTCGAAGCGTCGACAGTTGTAGGCGAACTACAAGGGGCAGTAAACCACGTCCCTGAAGTAGTTTTGGTAAATAGACACCAGAACGCTGATGAAGTTGTTCGACAAGTGCAACAACACAATGTTGGCGCAGAGAACAATATAGCTACTTTAGTCGAAACTATTTTGGCGCAAAATGGCCTTAACATAGGTCTACAAAGGCCTAACTTCGTATCACCGTTATGTGAATATGTATTACAAACTGAGTTACCAAGGGGATGGAAAGTTCCCAAGTTTACTAAGTTTGGTGGTGATACAAATGAGTCCACAGTCGAACACATTGCTCGTTTCTTGACTGAGGCTGGGGACTTAGCACAAAATGAAAATTTGAAGATGAAATGCTTTCCAAATTCTCTAACTAAAAATGCTTTCACTTGGTTCACGACCTTACCCCCTGGTTCTATGTACACATGGGGGCAATTAGAAAAGGCATTCCATGCACAGTTTTACATGGGCCAGTCGAAGATTAGTCTTAAAGAACTGGCTAGTGTTCGGCGCAAAATGCCTGAAACTATTGATGATTACTTAAACAGATTCAGGCTGTTGAAATCTCGTTGCTTCACACAAGTCCCTGAACATGAGCTTGTCGAAATGGCTGCTGGTGGCCTTGATTACTCAATTAGAAAGAAATTAGACACATCTCATTTGCGAGATATGGCTCATTTGGCTGATAGAGTTCGACAAAGTTGAAAGGCTTAGAGAAGAAAAATCTAGGTCGAATAGGTATCATAAAAAAGAGAAAGTGGCATATGTCGAAGAAGAATTTGACGTTACATATAGTAATGTCGAGGAAGAGGAGATAGACGTGGCTGAACTTAAGCCTGGTCCTCCTTATACCTGTAAATTATTAAGGCCTGCGAATGGGAATAACCCTGTAGAGCCTAAGAATGATAGATTTATGCCTAAGACTTATACTTTTGATGTTACTAAATGTGATGAAATTTTTGATCTTTTAGTAACTGATGGTCAAATATTAGTGCCTAAAGGCCTTAAAATACCAACTCTTGACCAAAGAAAGAAAAAAGGTTATTGTAAGTTCCATAATTTTTTGGGACATAACACTGACCGTTGTGTGCTCTTCAGGGATTTAGTGCAAAAAGCAGTTGACGAAGGAAGACTCAAATTTGTTGATAAGAAAATGAAAGCTCCTACGCAGATTGATGTTGATCCATTGCCTAAGGCTGAAGCTATGTACTCTGAACCTGTCGAAGCTGATGTAGGCATGGTGGATGCTCAAATGGCAGACCCTCCTAAGTGTGTCAAGACTGCCACCGAAAAATTAAAGGGTTTTATGTATGCTGAAGGCAAGAAACAGGAAGTGACCCTAAAAGAATATGATGGGAAGATACATGCTGTGTATCCAAAGGCTGAGGAAGAGTTGATAGATTTCCTCAATCGGTGTAAGTGGAAAACTCTGAAGTTATGCTTTGCCCAAGGTGCAGTGCTGTCTTCGATAAAGAAGCAGCTAAAGCTGTCGAAGGTTATCAGGATCAACAACAACGCAAAAGAAAATGGCTTGATAACAGGCCAAAATTTGACTTTGCAAAAGGAGATCTTCCTGGCTATGAGGCTAATGTGTCAACAAAGCCTTCAACAAGTAAACGACAATTTGCTAAGGAGAAGTCCTCAGCAACAGGGTATTTGAAGCTGTCAACAGGTAAATCCTTTGTCCCAAGTGCTAGTGCTCCTGTTGAAGCGTGGGTGTCCAATAATCAACGTGCTAAAGCCGTCAAGCCAGGTACTGATGCTGTTAAGTTTAATTATAAGAATAACTATAAGGGTAAGAACCCCATGACTAGAACACAGTGGCGTCGTTACCAAAGACAACAGAAGAAGAAGGCACACTTTGACATTAACCAGGTTCCCAGTCATTTGGCTAATAATCAAGTTCCACGCAGCATGATAGTGGCAAAGAGTGAGGTTCACGAAGCTGAAGTTGCCACAAAGAGGAACGCTGATGTTGCTAGTCATGTGTGTGCAGCAAATAAGGCCAAAGGCAAGGCTGTGGTAACAGAAAAGCCAAGAAGGCCTGCTCTTGAAAGAATATTTCCTCCATTGTCAACAGTGAAAGAAAGAAATGCTGATTTCGACATGGATGAAGACATGGAGTCTGATTTTAATGATTCTGAAGATGACCTCGACGTTGTTTGCAATGTGGTATCAATACTGCCTCTTGAGTACGATGTTATCACAGTACCAAATGACGTTGAAGAAGATTTCACAGAGGACATGGCTCATCATAAGCCAATGTGTTACTATGTGATGAACGATGGTTGTGTCGAAGACCAAATGGCTCCCTTCGAGAAGCCAGATATGAGTATGCAAAACCACTTGAAACCCCTGTATGTCCAAGCCAAGGTCAATGGTGTTGGAATTAACAAAGTGTTAGTGGATGGTGGAGCTGCAGTGAATTTGATGCCACATGGTCTTTTGAAGAAGATTGGTAAGTTCGATACTGACCTCAGGCCACATAACATTGTCTTAAGCAACTATGAAGGCAAAACTGGCCATTCTTTGGGGGCCATTGAGGTGGACTTAATTGTTGGTTCCATAAAGAGGACTACATTGTTCTTAGTGATAGCCTCTAAAGCGAATTTTAATTTACTCCTTGGTAGAGATTGGATCCATGGAGTTGGTGCTGTCCCTTCAACTTTGCATCAACGTTTAGTAATGTGGAAGGAAGATGGTTTGGTAGAGTATGTTGAAGCCGATCAGAGCTACTTCTGTGCTGATGTGAACCAAGTTACCAAGGAAAATTTTGAGAAACAAATGGCGAAGATTGCGCCATGTTCGTCTTCTAATGAGGCATATGTTCCTGCGGATAATGTTTTTGCCTCAGTTCATCTTGACCCAAATTATGGTTTTGTTTGGGAAAGAGAAATAATGGGAGATGATAGTGTCTATCTTGATGGTGTTTTTCGACCAACGGGGTGGAACACTGGTTCTTGAAAATGTTCTCATGTCAGTGCCCAATGCATGGGACAAAATTACGGCTTATATGGCCGAAAACAAGTTTAAAGCGGCTATGGAGGCCGAAATTATTCAACAAACAATGGCTGTCGAAGCCAGTGAGTTACATGAAGAAAATGGCATAGTCATAGATGAAAGACTTGACTGTATCTATGATAATGATCCATTAGGTTTTGAAAAGGATCCTAGAGATTTGACAAAGCATATGCAAGCTCAAGACCCGTTAGAAGAAGTTGATTTGGGAAATGGCTCAATAAAAAGGCCAACTTATATTAGTGCAAATATTGATGCTTCTCTAAAAACCCAAGTCATTACATTGCTAAGGGAGTTCAAAGACTGTTTTGCTTGGGATTACGACGAGATGCCTGGGTTAAGTCGAGAAGTAGTGGAAATGCAATTACCAATTCGACCAGGGAAGAAACCAGTGAAGCAAGTGCCAAGAAGATTTGCTCCTCAAGTGTTGGCTAAGATCAAAGAGGAAATCGAAAGGCTATTCAGAAACAAATTCATCAGAACTGCCAGGTATGTCGAATGGTTAGCCAATATAGTTCCTGTAATAAAGAAAAATGGGACTCTTAGAGTTTGCATAGATTTTAGGGATTTAAATAATGCATCTCCCAAGGATGAATACGCAATGCCTGTGGCAGAAATGCTAATAGATTCAGCAGCAGGATTTGATTATCTTAGTATGCTTGATGGTTATTCTGGGTATAATCAAATCTTCATTGCTGAAGAGGATGTGTCGAAAACTGCTTTTAGATGTCCAGGGGCATTGGGTGTTTATGAATGGGTAGTAATGCCCTTTGGCTTAAAGAATGCTGGTGCTACATATCAGAGGGCCATGAATTCTATGTTTCATGATTTTATTGATGATTTTATGCAAGTATACATAGATGATGTGGTGGTTCAATCTTCCTCAGAAAGTGGTCATTTAGACCATCTTCGCCGTTCTTTTGAAAGAATGAGGAAATATGGATTGAAATTAAATCCATTAAAATGTGCTTTTTGTGTGCGTGCAGGTGATTTCTTGGGTTTTATAGTGCACAAAAAAGGCATTGAAATCAATCAAAATAAGACTAAGGCAATTATGGAAACGAAGGCTCCTTCGACCAAAAAAGAGCTTCAGTCGTTGCTGGGAAAAATCAATTTCCTTCAAAGATTTATATCAAATCTAAGTGGCAAAACACAAGTTTTTTCGCCATTATTAAGACTGAAGAAGGAAGAAGAGTTCAAATGGGAACCAATGCATCAAGCAGCCTTCGACGAAATCAAGTCTTATTTGATGAAACCACCAATTTTGTTGCCTGTTATTAAACACAAAGTGCTCAAATTGTATATAGCAGCTTCTGATAGAACAATAGGTAGCATGTTAGCACAAGAGGATGATAGTGGTATCGAAAGAGCCATTTATTACCTCAGTAGGGTCCTAAATGATGCCGAAACGAGGTACACTCCTATAGAAAAGTTGTGCCTTTGTTTATATTTCTCGTGTACAAAGTTAAAGCAATATATAAAACCAGCTGATGTTTCTGTTTATTCGCATTTTGATGTTATTAAACACATGCTGTCAAAACCAATAATGCATAGCCGAATTGGTAAATGGGCTTTGGCTTTGTCTGAATACAACTTAACTTATCAACCTCTAAAATCAATTAAAGGGCAAGTGGTTGCTGATTTTATAGTAGACCATTCTGTTGTCGAAGAAACATTAAGTTTTGTAGACGTATATCCTTGGAGGTTGTACTTTGATGGCTCAAGCCATAAACATGGAGTTGGGATTGGTATTTTAATAATATCTCCTACTAACATTCCAACGAAGTATAAGTTTAAAATTCGAGATGTTTGTTCCAATAATGAAGCTGAGTATGAGGCTTTAATAGTAGGCCTTGAAATTTTACTTGAGCTGGGGGCAAGTCATGTCGAAATAAAAGGTGACTCTGAGTTGGTTGTCAAACAATTGACAAGAGAGTACAAATGCATTAAAGAGCACCTTATCAGATACTTTGTTGTTGCCAATGCTTTGTTAAAAAGATTTGAGTCTGTTCACTTAGAACATTTACCACGAATTGATAATCAAGTGGCAAATGAATTGGCACAAATCGCTTCAGGCTATAAAGTTTCAAAACAGAGCCTGGAGGAGTTAATTGAAATAAAGGATAAAATCATTTCTAATGACTATTCTTCGTCACTATTGTCAACACCAACAACTGGGGGGGTAACAGATACAAACGCAAACGAGGAATTAGCCGTTGTCGAAAAACGTCAATTTTTTGGTGACTTTGACTTAGCAGAAATTCTTGCTCTTGACAATATGACCAATAATGATTGGCGAAGGCCTATTGCGGAATATTTGCAAAATCCCACAAGAAATACCAATAAGAAGGTAAAATACAGAGCTTTGAGCTATGTGATAATTGGAAACGAATTGTTTAAAAAGACTCCTAAAGGAGTACTATTAAAATGTCTTAGTGAAAATGAGGCATATTTAGCAGTTTCTGATACACATAGTGGAGCATGTGGTTCACACCAAGTAGGCCACAAAATGAAGTGGTTATTATTTCGACAGGGAATGTATTGGCCAACTATGCTGAAAGATTGCATAGAATTTGCTAAGGGATGCCAAGAGTGTCAAAAGCATGCTGGGATACAACATGTACCTGCAAATGAATTGCATGCCATAGTCAAACCTTGGCCATTTAGAGGTTGGGCTCTAGATGTGATTGGAGAGATAAAGCCAACTTCGTCGAAGGGCCATAGATATATCCTTGTGGGAATTGATTACTTCACCAAATGGGTTGAAGCTATACCTTTAGCCAATGTTGATCAGGAAGCAGTGATAAGGTTTATTCAAAATCATATCATTTATAGGTTTGGAATTCCAAAAACCATTACTACAGATCAGGGATCAGTTTTCACTGGTAGAAAAATGGTAGAGTTTGCTTCCGAAATTGGTTTTAAGCTATTAACTTCGACACCATATTATGCGCAAGCCAATGGACAAGTAGAAGCTGCCAATAAAGTTATCATTAATTTGATTAAAAAACATGTTGGGCAGAAACCAAAAAATTGGCATAATACCCTTGATCAAGCATTATGGGCTTGTCGAAATTCACCCAAAGAATCTATCAACACTACTCCTTATAGGCTAACATTTGGACACGATGCAGTGTTGCCTGTTGAAATTTGTCTACAATCAACAAGAATTCAAAGACAGTGGGAGATTCCCTCTGATTATTATTGGAATATGATGCTTGATGAATTGGTTGATTTAGACGAAGAAAGGTTATTAGCTTTAGATACGCTTATTCGACAGAAAGAGAGGGTAACTAAAACTTATAACAAAAAGGTTAAGTTTAAAGCCTTTAATTCAGGTGATCTAGTGTGGAAGGTCCTATTGCCTATGGATAAAAAAGATAGAGTCTTTGGTAAATGGTCCCCAAGTTGGGAAGGACCATTTAAAATTTTACAAGTTTATTCAAACGGCGCATATGAGGTCGAAGAGATCGGCGCTGATGAAAGAATTTTGCGTATAAATGGTAAATACTTGAAAAAGTATAAGACAACGTTGCACGAAGTTAAAATAACGCTGGAATAAATATAAAGAAAGCGTAAAAACATGGCATTTAAGTTGCCAAAACAATGTCGAAAGCACGGAATAAGAAATTGCTCAAGAGTAAAATGGAAGAAATTTCATTATAATGTTGCCAAGTTACATGTGCCAAAGGAGGCATTCGTGAATTACATAGTGCCGAAAGGGTAAATAAACTAGGCATAAAATAAACGCTGAATTGCAGTTGGTCTTTTAAGACCAAGTAACTTCTCTTTTGGGTGATCTTCTTCGACCACGTTGTCGCTTCCCGTCGTTCGGGGGGTCATTCTTTCGTCTGCGCGTTAGGCTTGTAAGCCTTTCAACAGGGCGTTTCCTTGCTTGGTAAACCTCAGGAAGCCCTTCAGAGAGAAGATATTGACGCCCCAAGGAAGACAATCATCATCAAGGCAAAACACCTGATGAATCTTCCTGCTCCCACTTTGAGTCTCCCGCATAAACCCAGAAAGTTGCAAAATCAAGTGACATGAAGAAAAAAGGAGTAAAGCCATAATTCGCAGAGATCAAAAACCATCACTTTGAACCTCCAGGCAACCTCACTGCAATTATGAGGGATGAGGTTACGCGGAAGACTCAAAGCAAAGGGAATGATCTTGGAACGGGAAAGGAAAAAGAAGAAAATCATGGAGTGGTGAAGATGAGAAATAAAATTCTTCTATTTATAAGGAGAAGTATGAAAGAGCGTCAGTTGGTTACGAGTTTGGCGTTCCGAGAAGTGAGGCATCACTTTAATTACGGCGTTATTAACGTAACAGAAAATGGTGGAACTATTCAAAGGTAGAACAGAGAATCAGTAAACATAGTCAAAGGTCGAAACTACAGGCTGTTCAAGTTCAAGGTTTGAATATGGAAACAACACTTAACAGTGGTGACATCAGGTATACAGCTATTTTAGTCAAGTGCAAAGTTATTTCGATGGTGAATTCAAAAAATGTCTTTCTCTTCTTCCTCCTCAAGTTCAGTCGAAAAAGACATTTTTGGGGGGCAATTTGTTAGCCTGTAATTTCGACAGGCTTCATTAAAGATGGTCAACATGGCTTGATTTATATTTATTTCACAAAGACCATATTATTTCGACAAAGAAAATGGTTGTGCGCAAGGTAAACTCGACAAGTTTCCAGGGAAGCAAAAGCAAGAGAGAGGAAAATCGACACAGGCTTTCGACAGACAGAAAACAGAGCAGTTATGCGTTGAAGACTAGCAGTTGGTCGAAGCGTGATAGAGCGGTTTTGGTCGAAAGTAGGAGCGGTTACTTGGCCGAAAGTAGGAGCAGTTACTTATTTTCAAATTGTTAGGCAGTTACTTAGTTCGAATTTCCCCCTCTCTTCCTTTGTATAAATAACTGTTTCTGAGAAGAAACAGGTGTCACAAATCACAATACACACCCGATTCCTGAAACTCTAACTTCCAAGCCAGAGCGAAAAACGAGTGGAAGAATCGCTGTACGTGATCGTGTGCCATTTTTATGATTCAATGCAATTTACTTGTTTGTTCTTTACAATTCCTGCACCATTTACTGCTTCTTTTCTTTTCAATTCTGTTAATCATTTGCAAATCGTCCCCTTTTTCTACGTTTTCTTCAACAAAAACCATGCGCAATTCAGAGGCATTGCTTTGAGATTTTTCTAGTTTGATCTCACAAACCTTCTAATAAAACTAGTGATTGTTTGCTAAAAACACCAGCAAACAAGACTTGGGCTATGAAGAAAAGATGAATAAAAAACACCGCGAGTTGAGTTGTGAGGGGTCACAAAAGAACTCACTGAGATTTGTAATCTCACCCTTTATGTTTGTGGTGTTTACAAATTAACAGGGAAAAAGCAAAGGTGTAACACCCTAGTATCTCCAGTTAATAGAAATACTAAAATACACATATTAGCTTACCTCAGAGTATAAAAATTCCTGTTTAGATATTGAACCGACTAAAAACTCTCGAATACAAATCAAAGAGTCATAAAACTATCAAAGTCTAAAGTTCAATATCCCAGAGCAATGTAATAGCGGAAACGGTTTATGCAACTTAGCATATTTGTAAGTTACATAAACGAAGTAAAGAAACAAGGGAAAATATAAAACATAGACAAAGTCACTAAGTCTTCGTTAACTCCATAGGCATGTCACCTACTCGTGCCGCTTAATCTTCTTCTTCTTTCAAAAAGATTATTTATGACACACCCAATCCCTCGCCGAATTGGTCAATAGCATTGAGAGTTTCCTCTCAACCGAAGTACGCCTATTTAATGGTAATTTGATAAATGAATTGCAAAACCATCTGGCAATTCGATAAATGAACTGCAATAACATCAGGTAATTCGATAATTGAATTACATTAAAATATTTATTAAATTTCTAGCACATCACCGATTACCCCAAGTAACTTGAGTGAACCCCAACATCTGGCCAAAAGGTGTACAACTCCTAAAGGCAAAAATATTAATACATCTGGGGGCCTAGGATAAGGGCCCATGACTTCCCTCTCCTAGTATGCTAACATCTGGAGGTTGTCACCTCAATTTGATATAATTTATATATCGTGAATCATGGACCGGTTTAGATGACTAAAATAATAAACATCCTGAGTCAATCATAAATTTAATAATTAGAACTTACCATAGACCGGTTTAGATGATTTAGTAATCATCCTGCGTCTTTCATAGATTTAATAAATAGAACGTTTAGTTCGATTTTATTTTCAAAAACATGTGCTCACACGTAGACTACATGTCGTTCTTTTCAAAACATTTTGTAATTCGGCACAATTTGATTTGAAACACCCAAAGATAAGCGATTTGCCATGAATTACGGTTAATTTATCAATACATAGACAAAGGTAAGAACTAGGAATGAAAATGAATCAATTTGAGGGCAAAATGAGTGAAAAATAGGGGGTACACACTGAATCTGCCACGGCCAGCCATGTGGGGCAACACGGGCCGTGTGAGCCAAGTTGCTGCAAAACTGCGCAACCTGAAAGTCACACGGGCACCCGTGTTAGCTCACACGGTCCGTGTGGCTTCATCAGCAACACCACTTTGCTGTTTTTGTTTCACTTTCCAATCCGAATCGATTTCATTCCTTTTTCCGACTCGTACCAAACACCGAAACAGACAATCTAACCACAACAACCAATCCAAAAATTCACCAATGAATCCAATCCAATCAATGTCAATCAACACACAAAACATCGAGTAATTCGTTCCAAGACTTATAGTGACAAAATCAAACATTGCACACACAGCATAGGTGCAGAATTTTGCTGCAGTAGTACATCTACTTCGGCGAATTATTTAAAATCGTAAACGACATCGGATTTGTACAAACAACTATTCATTGGAAAGCTCGCTGAATCTAGTTTATGAATATGATTTTCATTCTCTAAAATAAGCATCCAGTTGGTACAGTTTTCAAAATACGACACTGAACGAAATTAGACAAAACATTTTGGTCAACTTGAAATAAAATTTTCTCCCTCATTTCTTAATGAAATTTAGTGAAACTAGTGCCTATTTTGTAGGAAATTAAGTCTAATTTCCAATGAAACAAAAACCAACTTAAAACATTTATCTGTACAGAAAGTTATGCACAATTTATCCAGACTATAGCCTTACGGGTTTCACACTGATTTACGATATTTTACGGTTTTCGATTCAAAAACTTTCGAAATGAAAATACCACACATAAAAAGCACATCCAAACAATCACAATCGAAATATAAAAACCTAAACGTGAGTAAAACTCACCTATCATGATGAAAATCACGCAAAACCGAGACTCCACGCGATGAGATCTCTGAGAATAACTACCCGAACAATCCCCGCTACGGTTTCGAAGCTACCATGAACCCGGACACTCTTCTATTTCGAATCCTAGGTTCTTTAGCTATTGGTCTTGCTTCTAATCAACAATGTGGCTTCCGAATTTGCGAATAGCTACTATCCAATGGTCCACTATGACATGCAAGACAACAAAACTTCACTTTGGTCAAGTTGAGCTCTAAAATTCGAAAATGCAAGAAGAGAATGAGGAGGAAAGAGCTTCTAAAATTGTATCATTGAATAGGAAATTGAAAATGGAGAAGATTGAGCTAAGGAACTCTTACATGCAAGAAGGATTCAAAGTACTCTCTTCAATTCTTCTTCTTCTTCCTCTCGCCCCTCTCTCTTCTTTGTCTCTCTCTATATTCTTTCCTTTTCTTTCTCTTGATTTCTGAATTGTGTGGAATAAGAGAGTGTTCCCTTTTTAGTCTAACTCACTTAAACCCGTTTCTACCCCAAACAATCACACAATTCAAACAATAATGTAACTAAATTATATAATTTAACAATTATAAATTGCTTTCGAGACAACCTTGTATCCGTGACTTGACTTATTATTTACTGGAATAACAAATCACTTGTTAATTTCGTAAATCGAAATTAACTGAACTGGGGATGTTACAAAAGGCAAAGAAGATGTGTAGTAGTTGTGCTATGATTGAAGATTTGAAGGATATTGGAGATCCGTTTGTTATTTACTTAGTTTCCTAGGATTAAGTTGTACTCGATATGATAACTTATATATTGTTCAAGTTATGTATCGCTTTTGTTAATTCTATTTTGAGATGTTGAACAATAGGTGTAATGACCAAAAACTTCGGTTTATGTCATTTTTATGATATCTTTTCTATAACTAGTCTTGTTGAAAGGATATTTTAATAAGTTTTTTTCACGTTTAGTTAAGTTCAATATCTTGAAACAGAATTAGTACTCTGATGTTGCTAAGGAGGTGCATCCCAATATTTCTTCCAAGGTCGAAATATTAGGGTGTTACAAGTATAATAAAAGTATTAAATTTACAGTATTAAAACTTATATATATATATATATATATATATATTACTAAAATACTCTTGTACACATACAAATATTTTGATTTTTTTATAAGCATCTTTTGATTTTATTTAAGATTTTATCACAAATTTTTTGAATAAATATTCCTCCATAAGAAAATTCTATTCAGAAAAAATAATGAGAAAAAAAAATCATGTAATTTGTAGGCCCGAGCTACGCACGCTATATAGTAAAAAATTATGACTCAAAAAAATATATAAATTCTCTGTTAAATTATATTAATATGAAAAAGATACATAACAAATTAAAGAGTAGGAGATTGTCAACAAATATGTTAAATAGTACGTACCTTGTGAGGGATCATGGAAGTCACTCGTCAGTGTTTTATAGTATCTTATATTATATACTACAGTCAATTTGTTGGTACGCCGACAAGAGGCCTAGCTGATGCCTTACCCTAAAATCCACCTAAATATTAATATCATGTCACGTACAATAAAAAGTATATACATAAATAATCATCATAATGAGAAAAAGAAATGAAAAAAAAACTCTTTAACAAAAGTATATATATCTCTATTTATAAGTTTTTATCAAATATCTCTTATAACATGTGAAAGGAGATCCCTAGAAAGTAATAAAGATTATATTAAACCATGATGTGTATTAGTGTTATTTGATGTCTATCCATATTGTTTGTGGTTATTATAGTAAAAAAATCAATTAAATGATTCATATGGGGTAATTAGTTATTTTAAAGTAAAACTACATCTTTCTTGTCAAAAAAAAAGAAGTAAAACTACATCTTAGTCTTAATAGCGGTTAATGTGTTTTTTTACATTTGGTTAACGTGTTGAATATTGTGAAAGGTTAACACTTAATACTAAATTAAAACTGCTAATACAAATCTTATCTTATCTTATCTTATCTGATCTTAGTAATATATAACCATGAATAGTCCATGTGGACTGTCCATGTAATCAAAAAATAAAATGACATTATCACCGATTTAATCCCATGTCACAAAAGCAGGCCACGCAAGCTTCCCGAATTATGACCATCAAATAAAACCGGAAGTAAATAATAACGTGTTTCAACAGACAACAATTCCCTATCTTATTGAACTAATGCAAATCATATTATTCTTAACAATATTCTTAATTCCTAATTTCCTATTTTGTCAGAGACGTGTTATGTACAATAAACCCTAATGAAACTGCATTCCAGTCCCATGCTTTGCTATATAAGGCAACCACATCCCCCCTTCTCATTCATCGTTTCCCATAAATCAGTGCCAACTGTGCTATCGTACTTTTTGAGCCCCATGTTTTCTAAAATGACAACAAACAATTCGCCTTCATATGATCCACTTTTCTCTGTTTGTCCTTGCAGAGAGAACTGGACCATCCTTTCGCGATGACAGAGTCTGGAAAGTTGCTGATATGTTTAATATCCTAGTATCTCTAATATAAAGATAATACCAAAATATACGGTTTACATATATATCAGAGATGACTTCCTATTTAGATATTGAACACAACTAAAATTTTTCGATGAATAAACATCTAACTGACATAAATCCTCATAACTTAAACATAACCATGTCTTACATTATTCTCAATACCTAGTGTTCAATACCAAACAAGAGTAGCCGAAACGATTTTACAACTTTAAACAAGTTCAAGTTATACAATCCAAAATACAAAGATAACGGGGACATAAGCTTAAAAGCTAAGTCGTCATCTTCATCTCAAGCACACCAACTACCCGTGCTTCTTGGGCTTCCTCTTTCCCTATTTCTCTGTAAAAACCACAAATATAAACAGTGAGATAAAATCTCAGTGAGTTCTATTGAGACTCCTAACTACACTCGTGGTTCAATTATGCATTCTTTTCATTCGTAGTTTAATTTTATAAACTACGTGCCTTTTTAAGTTTAGCACAACACCGATTGTAACCTGCTAATCCTAGTGAACCCCAAATCCACTAGTCCATACCATAGTGCTTGAAACAGGGCCTAGGTTAAGGGCTCATGACCTTCCCCGCCTAGTATGCTATCCTCTTTGGGTCGTCACCCATATAAGTCTATAATGACCTATCATTCTCATAAGTTAAACCTCACTCTAATACTTAATGAACTATTTGTCCATCACATTCTCATGTCTAAATATTAAATTGAACTCATAGTTCCTTAATTTGTCATGTTACCGTGAACAATCTCATTTAACTAATCATACGGCCTTTCTATACTTTTAAAAACCAAGTCAATCCACTATAACCATTTTAAACATGTTCAAAATCATGGCATTGTTAGTCTAATTTCATGGAAAATGGATGGAGAGAAGATTAGAAGAGGTTTGGAATCGAAAGGAGCGACGGAAACGAACTTTCATTTCTGGAGAACGAACCTCACGCACGGTCCTGCCATAGGGGCGCACGGTCCGTGCGTGCTCATCAACACACCCAAATTAACTTCGTTTTTCTTTTTCGCTACTCTATTCACGTCCAATTCGTATTCCAATCGATTCTCAACATAAAAACAGACATTTATATCACAACAACCAGTCTAAACAATTCAAATACCAAGCACTACATCAATATAAAATTCGTTCCGAGACACATTAATATGTAATTTTCCAAAAAACGGTTTTCGACTCTAAAATTTTACGAAACGAACGAAACAACGCAAACCAGTAATTTTGACAATCAAAACAGAAACAATAAAATCCTAAGCATGAGTAAAACTCACCGATCGTGACGAGATTCACAAATGTATGCACTCCGAAAAATCCGGTTTGGATCCTTCTTCGTACAACGGAAAAAAACAATGAAGCCGCCACCAATATTTTAATTTAGGAAAAAACATTGGAAAAATCCTTTTAGGCGATTGGCCTTTTGAAAACGAGAGATATAGGTTCGGGGCTCGGTTATGTGTGGGGAAGGTATTAGCACCCTACACATCCTTTCTACCGAAAGGGAACCTTTAATTTAGTGTGTGGTTTTTGACTGTTGATTTGAAACACTTTGTTCTACTTCTTTTCTTCTTTTTTTTATTTAAGAAAATGTTTTTGAAAACTGGGGAAAGAAGAATCTTTTTGTTATTATTTTTTTTTAAAAGGGTGCTTGACGGGAGGTGAACCCGCTCCTACGTATCCTCCGGTGCGATGAGGAATTCAAAGCTACGTAGTTCTAGTCTTGTTTTGAAAAGGCTCTTTTGTTTTTAGCTTTTTAGTTTTTAGGTGTTTTTTTAAATAAGACTCGAGTGTTCACTAATACCAAGCAAGCAATGGCTTCGAGTGGTTTTCATTACTAAGTCGAAAGAAAATAAGTTGAAACCGATAATCAAACAAGAAATGGCTTCGAGTGATTGTAAGTAACAACGTTTTTATTTTATCTTTTTTTTGCAAATGAGGCGAGCATCGGTGATAATCATCTAGCAAAGGCTTAAGACAATTACCACTAATGACTCGTGTTGTTTTTGGAATTGAATTGGGTTCGCATGTATTTAAGGTTTGGGAGCTTTCATGATAATCAAACAAGCAAAGACTTCGAGTGACTACCACTAATAACTCCTCATTAGTGATCAAACAAGCAAAGGCTTCGAGTGGCCACTAATGATTTTGTTTACGAAAAACTTAGGGTTTAAGCCTGGAAAAGAAATTGGTCTTAATTTGTTAAAGACATAGTTTAGAAAAGAAGTTTGAAAGCAATTTGATTTTTGGAAAGGAGTTTTGGAAAACTAGTAGAACATTTTCAATCAAGTTCCAAGTCAATAACCAAAATGCAAATTGCTAAACTACAATTCATGCAATGATCTAAACTAGTAACCATTTTCATGTCAAGTTGTTTAGAAAAGAAAACAATGAATGCAAGAAAGTTCATAGATGCAAGCATAGCACATTCATTGAGATCATGTTATCAAGCAAGTAACAACATAGACACAACTTGCAACTTACCCTTTCATGTTGAAAACATCTCATTACAACATTTGAATACACAATGCATGAATAGGCAAAGATGAACCTAGACTACACATATCATGTCACAATACATAGATAGGCAAAGAATGAACCCAAGTTGAACATTTTGGCAAAAATGCATGAATAGGCAGGAGAATGAACCTAGATTGCACATCTTATTGAAGATGCATGGCAAGAAATGAACCTAACTAGGCATTTATGACACAATATGTGAGTAGGCAAGGAAGTTACAAAGCACAAGTGAATTCAAACATTTAATGAATCACTTGCAAAATCCTAGGGATTTCACATCAACATTTGACATAAGCAACAATGTGGTATCATTTTGATGGCATCAACATTTAGCATATTTCTACAATCAACCACATGAAAGGAATAAGTTGGAAAGGGCATTTGCCTCAAGTAAGATCATTAGCAAGCCATGAAAAATCAATTTGACATTTTATTTAGCAAGCATATGCAATTAAGGTGTTGAATCCCTTTAGGTAATCTTTAACACTTGGGATATGCACAAGTGCATAAGCGTCAAATCCTCTTACCAAATCATGAACACAAACATGATTTTCAAAGCAAGCAACAAAAACAAGCACAAACCCTAATTATCTCATGAAATGCGACACCAACATAGAGCAAAAACCTCATTTTATTCTTTGAAAGCAACAAAATCATGCAAGCAAATGACGTAGATCAAACTTTTTGGCAAGGATTCACATGATTAAGCAAAGGAATGCACTAAAATCACACAAACTCTAATTTTTCTACAATATGCGAAATGAAACATAAGCCCAAATCACAATTTTATTCTTGAAAATGCAAGCACAAAATGAAAATAGCACAAACACACAATTTATTCCAAGAGAGAGATGCATTTCAAGCATCCAAACCTCCCAAAGTGTTTGTCAAAATGCTTGAAACACATCTCTCATTCAACAACAACAATTATATCAACATTTCAACATAAAATAGAGCACTAAAATGCAAAGAAATGCTTGATATGCAAAAATAGATTGATGATCTACATTTTTGATGCTAAAATTTTGATGATGCTAAGATTGAGAGTATACCTCAACTCCAAGCTAGAATAGCGAAAGAAATAAGGTGAATGAACACTAAACCACTTGAATCAACCCTCTAATCTTCAATCTTGAGCTTGATTCTTGAGATTTGAAGATGGATCTTTGAAGAGAATGCAAGGATGATGAAGGATTTAGGACTAGAATGTTGATTTGAAGTGAAAAAGTGAAGAAATGAGGTGAGGGAATGAAGAGGGGTATTCGGCCAAGAAGGGAGAAGAGGAGAGGCTAGGTTTTTGAGTGTGAATTGTGTGCAAAAACTTGTGAGAGGTGAGGGTATGAGGGTATATATAATGTGCAATTAGGTTTAGGGGCATTTAGGTCATTGTGTACCTCATCTCATTCTAGGATTGCATTTTAATTTTGAATCAAGGGTGAGGATTGAAACACACCTTGATGAGGGGCAAAAGAATGCAAAATGAGATGGGAATGAAGGGGTAGATATTCAGCCAAGCAATGAGAGTGGTGCCCAAGTTTTGCAAGTTGGCAATTGTACTATTGTACTATCCATGAACCTTCCAATTATCCTCTCAATTTTGATTATTCCTTTCAAGATAATTATACATAAATCTAACCATTTTGAGCCATATACAAGGTATCTTGAAGAATATTCCATTTTTGAAAATGAGAGATGACCAAAATTGCCAACAAAAATCCTATCATATAATTTTTGGGAATATTCCTTGTACTATTTTTTGAAATGCTTTCTTGAATTAATTTGAACTTGATTTTTTTTACTACACATATAAAATACGCGCACAATTTGAAAAATGATTTTCTTTATTTTTTATTTTTTGTTCAAAATAATACAATTTCATTAAATAAATTCCCAAAAATTAATTAATTGGATTTTCAACTAGCAAAAATTTATTAAATTGAAATTGACCAAACAATGCCACTTTTAAATGCCCCAAAATTCCTTAATTTCTCAAAAATGATTTTGAAACCTTAGAATGCTTGGGTAAATACCCTAAACCCTTTCTCAAATAATGCATCACTCACAAAATTATTTATTTTTGCTGAAAATTAGGGTTTTGAAACTAGGCGGACAAAATTGGGGTATGACAACAAACAATCGAGAATCCACGAAATGCAAGCAACAAAGTAACCACTCGAACAATCCCTGTAACATTTCCTATGCTCCCACGAACACGAAATCACTCCCACGCGCACCCCATACATGACCAGCTACTGAAGCTTCCTCAAATGAACTTCAATCAACAATGTAATCTCAGTTCTACTCCAATCTAACCCCCACTTGGACATGCAAGTTTCAAATTTTCTCAGAGACTATTAATAGGTCAAAAAAGCGCTATTAAACGAAAATAAGCGCTATTAAAAGTCCTCAGGGAGTAAAAGCAAAAAATCCAAATTTTATAGGGACTAAAAGTTGGTTATTTTTTTTTTAGGGACTAAAAACAAAAAATTTAAATTTTATAGGGACCAAAAACATATTTTAACCCTTATTTTTATTATAACTGCTTTCCTACCAATATAATTATATATTAATTTTTTATTATAAAAAAATAAGCATTTATTAATTGATGTGTTTTTGTCAAAAGAAATTAATTGAATTGTCTATAATACGACTTGAAAATCGAAACTATCAATACACAGTGCCAAAAACATTAAAATATTTATATAATGTATATAGATATATGTATGTGTGT
>OY754313.1:18569008-18966508 GCA_963573325.1 Astragalus glycyphyllos | reverse complement strand
CTAATAATATTTAAGCATTATTGTGATTAATTCACACCGCGACGACCGCGACTTGTGACGTAACAGTTGGCCGAAAACGCGAAACCCTTAACGCGACCGCGACCGCTATTTAGAACCTTGATCTTACGTACCTGGATTGGAGGGCGGAGCCTCTATTTATAGATGAAGTGTTGTACCTGAGCTGTTGGATGAGTGGAATATGTTACCAAGTGGCTTCAGTCTCATGAGGGGGGGTGAATTGAGATTTTTGAAAACAGTCCCCCTTTTTTAACGACTTAGTTTGATTTTCGCGCAGGTTTATGAAATAAAAGAATTAGAACGCAAAACAATAAAGAACACGCAAGATTTAATCGTGAAAGTGATGAAGAACGTGAATTAGTGGTTGTGACAGAGAGAAGCTTCGCTTTCTGCTTTTAATCGTGAAATAGAATTGTAGGTTGTGAATTGATCGTGAAACCCTAAGCCCTATTTATAGAGTTTGTGAAAATATGACCGTTGAAATAATTTTTAACGCTAAAGTAATAAGTGACAAATCGATTAGTTGCTTGAGAAACATGATATGGAAATCGATTTTGTGCTTTCACAAATACAGGTGAGCAATCGATTTCTTGCTTGTGGGAACAAGTGAGAAATCGATTTTGTGCTTTAGTAAAGCAAGTAGATAATCGATTGTTGGCTTTATAAAATGAGGTAGGAAGAGAATCGATTATCTTCTTTAAAAACTACAAACCATAATTGATTATGTGCTTGAAAATAGGAGAGTTTCACAAAATTAGAAAGCCCATAATCGATTGCTAGATTTGAAGCTACTAGGTCATGAATCGATTTTGTTCTTGCAACGAACAAGCTCAAAATCGATTCTTTGCTTGATAAAACAAGTAAGGAATCGATTCATTGCTTTCAAAACTAAGTCCTAATCGATTGATGGTTTAAACCATATGAATGAAATAGATTTCTTTACTTCAAAACAATTTCTTTTCAAAACACTAAGCCTTAATCTATTTCTTTTAAAAAAAACAACAAGTGCCTAACCTATTTATCAATTGAAAACATATGTTAGATCCATTTGTGTGAGTGCTAGTGTGTCTAGTGATTTGAGCCGATCTTCAAAAGCGGTTTACAATTCATTCCTAAGAGACACGACCCAACTTCCTAGGGACTACTACCCTTGACACACTTACTTCTTGAGTTGGTTATGCCTTGGAATTCCATTTGTCACTTTGTCTTAGATTACTTCATCATCAAAACTTAGCCTGCAACACGAGATATCCACAGAATAGTTCCTGACCGTTTGGTAGATATGGGATGCGGACACAGATGCCTTGGGAAGCGGAAATGGGCCGGGCCCAAGCCAATGAAGGGTTTTGGCCCAGTCCGGAACAGTGGCCCCTCAAGTCGAGAGCGGGGTTTCGGCTTGTTCTTTGCTTTCTTCTGGGGTGGAAATCTTGTCAGGCCCTGCCTCTTCCTGAGAAGGTGAGCTGAATATATATGAAATGTTTCAGGGAGTTCGAATACCTGTTCGTGAAGATTCGAAGAGTTGCGCATTAAATTCGTTGTGACGCTTCACCTCCCACTCCCATAAAAGGGCGAGTTGGAGATTCATTTGTCATTCTGCGTATTTCTTGGTTGTGAGCTCTGCAAGGCGAATCTATCTGTAGTCACGCGAGATCAGATTTTCAACCGGCGACGTCATTTCCTGGGATATTTGTCCGCGAGGTCATCATTCAGTCCAATATCAGAAAATTTCTGCTCAAAGGTTAGCTTTCTTGCACAAAATCTGTTGTATTTTTAATATTCTGGTTGCGGCTGACGTCACTATGTTAGTGACTGTCGCTGCTCGCTTCAAGGGGAGGAGTTGTCCGGCCTTAGTAGTGTCTGAGGCCTAGACGCACATTACTACGAATTAAGATAGAAATCATGATACGAGTATATTTAGTGATAGCGTCGTCCTCCCCTTGCAGATCATGGTCCGAACTAGGAGTGAGGAACGACCGGTTCCAGAAATACCGCCTAGAAAACCAGTTTTGCGGAAGCCAGCTACTGGAGAACCGATGTTGGCCGCAAAGGGGCCCCCTTCTCTAATGTCTTCGACCTACGCTCCTTCACCAGCAGCGTCTGGTGCTTCGGCTAGGGAGCCGGTCTTGCAAACTTCGGAGTGCACCGTTGAGGAGGACCCGAGAAAGGAGGATGCCGAGGTCGTGTCTTGGGCGGAGGAACTTGAAGCTGAGCTGGAAGTCGAGGCCGTAGCGGGGGAGGCCGAAGTCCTCGGTGGAGATTAGTACCCCTGGGTGGCAACAAGGATCTGTAATACTATCGTGAGGTTGAGGCCGGATAAACCCCTTTCTTACTACTAGAAATTCATCCCTCGTCCTGCTGAGCAGAAGTGGAAGTTGATGGATGCTGACAAATATCCGGTGTGCATGGAGCACGATGCAGTCGGCTTCTTCCTTTATGGATTCGTAATGGAGACAATAGGAATCAGGATCCCATTGACCGTGGTCCAGAAGAGTGTGCCGAAGTTTTTGCATGTGGCCCCTTCACAACTGACCCCGAATAGTTGTGGCTTCGTCCGGGGTTTTGAGCTGGTTATGGAGCGCCTCGGGAAGGTTCCTACCGCGGAGGTCTTCTTCTGCTTCTTCAACGTGCTCCGTTCTCCGGAGACCAGATCTGAGGGCAAGAGGCGCGGGCACGTCGGACTGAGGTGTAATGAAAATCGGTCTTAATTCTTCGTGGTTAATGACTCGAACCAGGACTTCAAGCCGAACTTCGTCTTTATCCGAGCTACAACTGGTGCCGGAAAGCTTATTGTTGCTAATTTCGAGAACCAGAAGCTGAAGAGTGTGCACTTCCTGTTGTTCTGGGATCATGACGTATTATATCCAAGATGGAGTGGAGATTCGCACTCAGAGCTACATGTCGAACCCTGAAAAGCTGAAAGGAGAAGACAAGACATCATATGAGTTGTTCAATAAGTGGGGAAGATAATGGTCAAGGCCGACCTTCGATTTCATTGCGGCTCCATGATAGAAGCCGTGGCCGAGTCCAAGGCCAAGTTGAATCAATATTTTGCCACTTGTAATCTGTTTTAATTCTTTCTTGCTTATTTGCGTAGTGTCGGCTTTGGCACATCACCGTTGCTAACTCATCTTTTTGTTGCTGCAGGTATAATGGACGAGCTGGATTTGTACGCCGTCTTCGAGGTGGCCGGGGTTTACACCACGGTCACGATAGATAAAAGTACACCTGCAAAGAAGGCAACAGACACGCCTTCTGGGTCGGCCACCAGGACCGGCCCATTAGATAATAATTCGGGCAAGTCCCACTCCGGGGGGCCCGCATCAGAGAAACAAAAATCCAGTCAACATAAATCTAAGCAGAACTCTCCTGCAGTCTGCTCCTCGACGCTGCAGTAGGATTCGGGGGTCGGCCGGAAGAGGACCAACACGGAGGTTGCCTCGAATGAATCTGCCAAAAAACAAAGGCCCACACAGCAAAGCATGGATAAGGAAAAAGAAAAAGCTTCCCTTGCCGACTTCGAAGCCTGTATTCGGGTCGACCAGACTGCTTCCAGGGTTATCAACGAGTTGCAAGAGCTGGCAGCGGGCAAGCTGACTGACCGCTTCCGAGGTATGATCTCCGTCCTTGACGCTGAAAAAAGAAATTTACAAGGCAAATATATTCAAATATGTCGTGAGCTAAGTACTTACCGAGATCGTAACTTGGTAGCCTACTCTGAGGAGAACTGGAGTCTGAAGGAGGAGCTCGAGAAGCTGAAGGAGGTTCGGCAGCAGCTTGACGATGCCCATGCTCAAGTCTCTCAGCAGAAAAAGCTCATTGCCGACCTTCCAAAGCTGAATTGCAGGGCTGTGGTTAGAGTGACACTAGCCACAAACTTGCTACGATGTGGTTAGATACTAGCGTCAACGGGTTTGGCCAACAAATTCCATCAAATTGTAAAAAAACGATATCAATGAAACTTATATTAAACGTCCTTCTGTTAGAATTAAAATTATAGCACTTTTTGATTACGTAATATAAAAACGATTAAGCAAGTGGAGGAATATATAGACAAATAATAAAAACACTTAGGCAAGTGGAGGAATATATATACATATATATATTATATACATATGTACTACCATAAATGTGGTGGAGAATGGCTAGAGGCTTCCTATATAGATATATATATAGGATGTGGTGGAGAATGGCTAGAGACTTCCAATATATATACATACATACTACCATAAATGTGGTGGAGAATGGTTAGATGCCAATAACAAAAAACGTGGAGGACGATGACTAGACAGCACTAATCAACGTTTAGGGAGATAATGGCTAGACACCAATGTTGCGGGTTGTTTAAATAGATCTAACCAACGATGTGCATGACTGTGGTAAGTTGATTCTAACCACAGATTTGCAGTGTTGTGGATAGAGTGACACTAGCCACAAACTTGCTATGGCGTGGTTAGATACTTGCGTCAATGGGTTTGGCCAACAAATTCCATCAAGTTGTAAAAAAAACGATATCAATGAAATTTATACGAAACGTTTACATGACGATAAACTTGCCTCAAAACATTGTTTCCTCCTGAATTATAACAACAAAACTAAGACAACACAAAACACATTGTTTCCTCCAACATAGTAACAGACGACATAACTAGCGCATAACTTCTGAAGTTCGATTGCCTGCTTCCGTTGCTATTTCCAAATCAATTGTCTTTTCTCCGATTCGGACATCAACCTGATCTTGCTCTTGCATGGGTTTTGGCGTTGCTTTATCTTTTCAATTAGTTAAAAGAGGAGGGATGAAAGAGTAGGAATATGAAGAATGAAGGATATGAACGCAGGAGGATACGAAGAGGAAAGGAACACACAGGAGGGAGGAGGGAAGTAACTGGCGAAAAAAAAGGAAAATAGAGAAATAATAGGAATAGCAATTAAAGTAATTTAAGTGTGAATTAAAATTGTCCCCTAAAAATAGGAATTAGTTTATTTTCTAATTAAATTTAATTAATATAATATATATTTGAGAGTACCATATTACCCTTATTGAACAATAACCATTGGATGTAGTTTATTTAAAAAATTGAGCATCCAATAGCTAACATAAATTTAGTAAGAGTTACTAAGCCAAAAGCTTAGTAACGTAAACTCTAGCCTATAATTGGGTATTGTCCTTGAAAAACCACAAAAGGTATAAAACGACATATTAATTAAACTACAACAAATCCACCATAACATAATCCAAAAATAGTTTCAAACTAAAGGAAAGCAAGGAAATATTGGAACCTTAGTGGTCAATACCAGACCATAGCAATGTCATTCTTCTTGATCAGACATGCACTCTGGTAGTAACCAGTGGAGACACGGACAACCTCGACAACAGATTTGTAGGGAACTATTTGGGAGACCATAGCAACAAATTTGTAGGCGACCATAGCAACGTCATTCTTCCAGGTTGACATTTTGTCGCATTTGGAGATGACCTTTGTTAGTTCCGTGAGCGAACAAGACAATGTTGGCGACTATTTGGGAAAAGCTATTGTGAGCTACCACGAATCGGAACTTGAAAGACGGTTTTGAAAGTGAGGTATGATATTTGGAATCTGGAGACCATTTGGGAAAAGCGATTTCATGTTGTTATCATCAATTTTTAAAGAGAGGTATGATATTCGAAATCTAAGCATGAAATTTAAAGTTTGAAACTTGTTTTCGTGGGATTTCAGTCATTAAATTGAATTTCACATTTCCATATATCGTAGTGTTTTCATGTTGCAAGATAACACCACCAAGATTTCGTTTTTGAAAACCCTGTCATGATTAGGAGTATTGAGGACAGTCAACAGATTTTATTATATTTTGAATTTCGAGTGATTTCCATAAATGCTAGATGATGTGTGTTCCACATATTTTTTTGGAGAGACGCGTAATTATTACGTGGGAATTACATGCTTGTTTATGTGGCGTGTTGTGTGAACGACAACAGTGACCAAGTCATTTGGGGAAGCTCACAGTTGTTTTTTTTTTTTTTGTCAAAAAAAGCTCACAGTTGTTTATATAGATACATAGCTTTATCATTTTGATTGTTTAAAAATTGCATTAATTCATTGTTTTTTAATTTTAGTTTCAATTATCTATTCAAATAATATATTAATTCATTGTTTTTTAATTACACTCGTGATTATCTATCGAAGGCAGAAAGAAGTTTGATTTTTGAAAAAAAAAGGTTTAATGGATAATAAATAATCAAGAACGTCATAAGAAAAAGAAAATATAATTTTAATAAAAATAATACATTTTATTAATTTTGTTTAGTAGTTTGTGTAAAACAATCTTAAAAGATAAATAAAAGACACCCCTCTTTTGACTTTTTGGCCTCTCAGTGAGTTTTTATATCTGTATTTGGGTTTTGGGGTACCTTGATTATGCATTATATTATAAGACACTTTTTCTTTGTCAAAAAAGTCTTAAAAGATAAATAAAAGAATGTGAGGTTCACTACTTAATGCTATATATATATATATATATATATATCTATATATATATATATATATATATATATATATATAAACAAACACAATGGGTTTATATTATGTAACCACCTTACCTGTTAACCATAGCATGAATTTTTAGTTGTAACATCCGAAGTAATTTAAATTACTTAAAATGATGGATTCTTGATAACTAGATTATTTTCGGTTTACACATATGTAAATGTGTTCACATGAATGAAAGGATAATTCGATGGTTATTGGTTTATGATGTGATTGTGTTTGGATTAGAAGGTTTTAGTAATTATAAGATAGGGGACGGGCACAATCTGGAATTCCCACTCACAAAATCATACTCAACAAAATGCCCCCAAGAACATTTTAAACATTTGGCTAGCTGACCATTCCTTTCATTCTCATATTTATTCTCACTTGCTTTTCACTTTCTAAAAAGAACCTTGAGAGAGAGAGAGAGACTTCGACGGTGAGGGAGTGGGAAAGAGGAGAGTGAGTATAATATTCATCCCTCTTCAAAAACGAAGGAACCTAATGCTCATTCTCATTCCTAGAAAAACAGTTCCATCTTCATCCTATCATCATCATCATCATCATCATCATCATCATCGTTTTCGAATGGTTTGAGAGTTATTCTTAAAAGATCTTCATCTTGAGTTTCCACCCTTCTTGCATGTGAGTTCTAAGATCTATAGAAGTTAGATTGTGGCTTGCATGTATTTGAAGCTTTGAGAGGGAAGGACCTGGTTTGAAGTGATGGAGCGTGTGTTCGAGTTTTAAGAAGCTTGTCGGGTGCTCGTTGGTGACTTTGGTGCTACATTTTGTGAAGTGATACTCTATTTGGATATTCAAGGTGAGTTTCTTGATAGCTCTCCAATGTGTGTATCGTTTGATCCCCTTTTATTTAGTTTTTCCTTATTTATCTTTCATATTAGAAAGTTTTCGACATAGAATAACATTGTTTTCAATAGTGAGTTCAAAAAATTTAGTTTGTTGTTAATCCCTTTTATTTACTTGGTACTCTTAAACCTTCCATTTTTTGTGGGCATGACTTAGCTAGGAAGGAAGATAACCAAGCAAACAAAAGGAAGCAAAAAGACAACATTCAATTTATGTTTTGTGGGCAGCATACCAGAAAATGTGCCTAGCAACACAACAGAGAAAAGAAGAAAAGTTTTTGCACAGTTTTACAACGCGACCAAGGCAAAAATTCTTCCATCGCGCCACGACTTATTCACATTGCGATAATCTACAGATTTGACAACATTTAAGCCCGTATCATGAAAGACTAGGGTATCTCGAAATTGGGGTGAACCAGGGTGAACCAAGGAGTTTGGAGACGGTTCTAGAACGTGTTTCGGAGCTGGTGACTGATAGGATTCACATCTCATTGACCTCCATTGATGATTCAAGCTTGGGAACAAGTCCTTGGAGAATCAATGTCGCTGGCTTAATCACTCTCGTTTGCTTATCTTTCATTTTCTTTATTTCTATATCTATATAGTTAAACATCTCATTGTTGAGTATGAGTAAAGATTGATGGATCCATTATGTAGTTGATTTGAATCTTTTTTAATTGAATGACTCATATGCATTTTTGTTTCAGTCTCCATTCTTAATGCTTTCTAGGAATTGATCACTCTTAGGATGATTTATGGTTTCTGACTTTGAATGGATGTTTGAGTTACAAAGGCTTGAATTTTGAAATCTTTATATCTCTATTCTAGGAATAGTCAATGATATTTAGAATCATATATGAATTGTTGTTCGTAATACGTATTTTCTAATTAAGGCCGCCTAAGAAATTAGGGATTTTGTTAGGGGTAAAGGTCTTATTGCCTAAGGAATTTGAGTTTTGAAATCTTTACGGTTTGCCAATTTTTTATCAAATTAATCTTTAATTACTAGATTGAATATTATTTTCAGATATTTTATTTTTAAATTGTTAGGAAGGTGTGCAAATCACCCAACAAGTCATTTTCGCTACTCATCTTTCGAGCAACAAGGAATATTGAAGTGAAGAGGTTGATCGATATTTAGACTCCGTATATGCCCTGTTTGTCATCCTCCACCTTGAAAGGTTATGGAAAGATCTACAGTTATACTTCAAGTCCATGAAGTTCTTGCCCCATAAACTATAGAAAAAGGATTATGTGTTCTTTGTGTCATATATTCCACCTTGATAGTGGAATTTCCGCGTCATGCTAGTGGCAATAAAGAAGCGTTGTTTGGGAGGCATGATGTTCTTACCCTAATATTTTATATTTCTTAATAAAAAATGATTTATGGTTTTTTATTTGCAATTTGTTTTGATTAAGTCTTTGCGGGTTGTTGGGCGATTGCTTTTGAACACATGTTTGCATTTAAAATTTTTGCAAATCACCATTTAATAAATTGAGTTAGCATGTGAATGATGAATACTCAGCTATCCAAAAAAAATATGATTCCTAGCAAACTAATCATGGTATAGTTAGAAAATATTGGGCATCCATTTCATTACTTTGACTCTCTAACAAACCTATGAGCTTTTGAGCCTAAACACTTGCTTGATTTGTGAGTGTCTGTGCAAGTGTGTTTCTTCAGAACTTGAACTTAGTTCTTGATTGCTTTTGCATTTAAATGCCTACCGTTAAATCTTGACCTTTGAACAAGCCTTTTGAGCCTTAAATCCTTTTTTTTTGTTAATGACCCTCATTACAAGCCATATGCTGAAAAACAAAGTGTCTGCTTGTTTGGAACTAAGGAATGTGTTGTCATTTTAGATTCCTATCTAAGAACTAAGTTTTGGACAAATTGTTTTTATGAATGCACTGTACTATGGAACGCGTAAATGATGGTAATTTGTGGAATATCATTTTCTGAACTTATATTTTGATTCTAAACTAGTGGCCAAATTAAATTGTTGTAGGAGGACAAGAAAAAGATTAAGTTTTTGGATGCCATAGCTCTGCAATATGTGTAGAGTTTGATCCCTTAGTATTTAGTTTTTCGTTATCTATCGTTCATGTTAGATGATTTTCGACGTGGAATAACATTGTTTTCAATAGTGAGTTCAAAGATTTCAGTTAGTTGTTAATTCGGTATTTGTGATACTTGGTCCTCTTAAACCTTCCATTTTTTGTGTCCATTACTTTGCTAGGAAGTAAGATAACCAAGCAACAAAAAGGAAGCAGAAATAAAACCTTCAACTTGATGTTTCGTCGGCTTGTGAACCAGACAACTTGCCTAGCAACACAACATAGACAAGAAGAAAACTTTTTGCATAGTTTCGTGCTGCGAACAGCTCAGATTGCATTGCGACCAAGGAAAGAATTCATCCATCGCATCATGACTGATTTGCATCGCGTCACGATGACTTGGATATTTTACTGTATTTAAGCCCAAGTTATGAAAACTGAGGGCATCTTAAAATTGGGGGAACCAAGGACTTTGGAGATGTTTCTAGGACGTGTTCTGAAGCTGGTGACAACTAGGATTCACATCCCATTGAGCTCCATTGTCGATTCAAGCTTGGGAACACGTTCTCTAGGAGCATCAATGTCGTCAGCTTCTTCCTATAGTTTGTTTATCTCTTTCGTTTCTTTAATCCTATCTCTAAGTAAAGCTTCTCCTTGATGAGAATGAGCAAAGATTGATGGATCCTTTATGTATTTGATTTGAATCTCTTCTAATTGAAAGACCCAATGTGTTTATATTTTAGTCTTTGTTCTTAATGCTTTTAGGAATTGATCACTCTTAGGATGATTTATGGTTTCTGACTTTGAATGGATGTTTGAGTTACAAAGGCTTGAATTTTGAAATCTTTATATCTCTATTCTAGGAATAGTCAATGATATTTAGAATCATATATGAATTGTTGTTCGTAATACGTATTTTCTAATTAAGGTCGCCTAAGAAATTAGGGATTTTGTTAGGGGTAAAGGTCTTATTGCCTAAGGAATTTGGATTTGGATAATTTAGAGAATTTGATCATAAGCCATAGGAGGAATTCATAATACATACAATTCGTTATGCATAAAGGCTAAATTAATGGAGCTCATTGTCAACACTTTTAAATCAAAAACCCACTAATCATTTTACTATTTTATTATATTTATTTATTCTCAACAAATCAAATTTAATAATCTCCTTTCAATTTAGTCATTAATCATCCGTTCAACGGATAGTTAACCGCAATCCTTGAGTTCGACGCTCGGTCATACCGTTTTAATGGTACACTTGCCGAAATCCTAACATTTCTTCCTCCCACTTCCTTCACAACATAGGGTATTGGGTGTTGAGGCAAAATCCCTTGGAATAGTTTTGTCAGAAACAAACCATTTTACAAGTGGTTAAGTTATTTGATCCTGTGTGGATCTAATGTGTTTCCTTTGAGGGATTTTAAAGAACAGGTAATAAGCACTCACAACTCAAGAAGATATCTGCTAAGCAGAAGAATTGTTCTAAAGAAAGGCTATGAGGAAATAGCATAACACATACTCAATTAGGTAATGAAAATTTCCACAAATGAAGAAGAACTTCATGAGAAAAACCAACATACATCAACAAGATATAGTCACATGTCTCAATCAAAGAATGAATTATGATCATCATCAAGAAGATATGAAAATGAATCCAATGCTTCTCAAATCATGAGAAGATATATTCTTCAATAAGGAAGAAGTCTTACAAGCATTTCCTCAATGACTATGGAACTCAATGAGAAAATCCAAATGAAATTCAGAGGGTCTTTTAAGCTGAGAAACTTCATTCAATATGAAGACAACCTTTTGAAAGACCCTTCTTAGGATAATGATAGTTTTAGCCAGATGCTTCTTAATGTGAGAAGAGGAACAATCCTTATGCTTAAGATGTGAATGAAAAGGGACTCTCAAACTACAAAGAGATGTCCCTTGAAGCATCTTAAGTTCAAATCAAAACATGTACACAAGCTGCTCATTATTGATGTTACAAAAGATCAAATAAATAACTGTGCATAAAAGCTCATCAGTAGCTAAACAGTCCAAGTCTTCAGAAGGTACATGTTCACATGTACAGTGTGTTCAGAAGATTAATTCTTCAGAGAAGAAATTCATAAGAACACTTAAAAGAACCCAATGTCATGTTTAGATGATATAGTGAAGAAATGAGAAAGGTATAACAAGCTTTAGGTTGTTACAAATACTTAAGTAACTTAGAAGATCTTCAGAAGATTCTTCATAAAAGCTCAGAAGATAGAGTTCAAAAGATAGGCAGAAGAACATGTTCAGAAGACGCATCTCAATTATTCAAGTACCACTTAAGTCATGTAACCATTTTTTCATTAATAGATTATATACGGTATATCAAGTGCCAATAAGATTGGTATTCAAGAATAATAAGATGCTATCAAAGAACTTGATGTTGTTCAGAAGATACATGCGCTTAGAAGCTTCTTTGCTCAGAAGCTCCCAACGGAAACCTGTTGTAAACGGTGTGCGGCTCTGCACAAACGCAGAAAGTTAACTTGGTAACCGTAGAAGCATGCAACGACTATTTCACGGCATGGGAAAGGATTTGCAACGAACCTATTGGTTTGGAACTCTATAAATATCCAATAGATGTTCACATTCAAGATGTGAGAGTAGACTATGCCTAAGACAATTCTTCCCTTCATTTGGATTCACACATAGCTTCTGAAGCTCTTTATCACAGCTTTTGAATGACTATTATCTCTCTCAACAATAAACAGTGAGCTTACAAATTCATATGGGAATTTGTTCTGAGTATGCTTTAGCCTAGGAAAGAAAAGATTGATACATATCATGTAATCACCCTAGCTAAGTGAGTTCCCAAATAGAACACATGCAATCTTATCTGTTATCCTTCTTAAAAAGGTATGTGTTGCCAGACTGTTAATGAAGACGCCTAAGTAGATCCTAGGGGTTAGATACCTTCCAAGCAATAAGCATTGGTTGTTGTATTGTGAGGGAAGAGGGCTAAGACGTTGTCTTAGAGGTTTAAGTTGCTAGAACTTGCAAAAAACTAGTGTGAAAATTGATAGAAATGTGGAAGAAAACTATCATGTTGTAGCCTGTGATGGCTTATAACTATTTGTGAAACAGTGGAAAATATCACTGGATGTGAAGAGTGCATGTAGCCCTTGACGAGTTGGGTGAACCACTATAAATCTCTCTGTGTGATTTACTGTTTTCCTCACAACTCACTCTTCATAGCTCAACCTCACCACATCAATCATTCATCCACTCTATTGTAAGCACAATCTTACATTCTCAATGATACACCATCATGAGCTCTTATCTAATCACGTATAATTCTCTTAAACCACAATCTTCCTTTCAATAAACTGCACCTACATCAGTTATGTGAGAATATCTGAAACACATAGAAATACAATCCTAACAACATTCTCACATTCCCTACCATGTGTTAGAATACCATACTTGCTCATTCCCACTCCTTTGTCTTCTCAACACTACATGGGTACTTAGAAGATGCTAAATCACATTTATACGCATCCAAACTATCTTCTAAGTACTCTGCGCTACATATCTAGCCCTCACTTATATGCATTCTCTTGGATGGTAGATTCAGAAGAGATACAAGTATCTTTTGACCATGCTTCCCAAGTAACCTTAAGTGTAGCAGATTATTTTCAAACTTAAGTATATTGGTTGATCAATATCAAAAGTTTAAAAAGGGTCAAAATTCAAATCCCCTCTTTCTTGTGACTCTAGTTGACTTTTATTCACTTCATTGGGCACATTAATTTGTTTTAACTTATATGTTCTAAAGTTATTGTTTGTTTTCTGAACCAGTACCCCACTCATAAGTTAATTTGGGTGTTGATGCTTGTATCAGCAAATGGGTGATTTTGTGTGATTTTCATGATGGGGATTGATGGTTATCCTTTGTTAAGCTGGTTTATGATTGTAGTAAGATTGTATTTTGAATTGGTTAAGGAGTTTGGATGATATTGCTACTAAAGGGAAGCCTTAAATCAAATGGAAAATTCATTTTTCTATTGTTGTGAAGGAAGCATGATAAACCCCAATTTAGTGCATTTTTAGAGATAGTTTTAGGTCATTTTTAGAGCAATTATTACTAATTATATAAATCATTGACTTAATTTGCTCTTTATTTTGTAGAAAAGAAGGAAATGTGAAAAAGAATAAAATTCAATTTAGAGCCATTTAAATGTAATATGTGGCTAACAAATAAAAGAAAGCAAGCCCAAAAGGCCCACGATAATAAAAAGAAGAAGATCTTCTTGGTGATTTCAATTGAAAGTGATGTACATGCGACTTGGAGAGAAACAAAAGGCATGGAGTGGATAGCAAACAACACATATTTAGGAAGGATCTAAATCCCAATATTTACGGATTGAGATAAAAAGGTGCTCTTGCAATTAGAAGAGGAAGCAATCTTTACTTGAGGAAAAAGGAATAACACACTACCCTAGCTTGGAGAGAAAGAAAAGGAACTAATATAAAAGGAGGGCTTCACTTGTGAATGGGGAGAGCCGCATACACTAACACTACATTAGGAAAAACGGTAGGACGACAACACATAGGAGAGGAGAAAAAGAGTTTTTGGGCACCGTTTTTGACAGCGTGAGAGAGCTCAGGAGCAGAAAAGGGAGATTGAAGACTTAGACCAGGAATTTCTCTCTTTACCGGGTTATTCGTATCTCTGTAATTCATGAACTTTATATCTATTTTATTGTTCTTTATTATTATGGATACCTAAATTCTCTTCTAGGGTCTTAGCTGGATCTTGCAAGTTTAGAGACTTTTATGTTTTAATTTCTTATTTGAATTCATGTTTTTATTTCAATTAATATATTGTCCTATTTTTTTTATCACATAATTAGGATTAGCTACCATTTTCATGTTCATAATCAATTAGTTGATTAGCGACCGTACTGCAATTAGTTGGTGGACCTATAGGATAATTGGAGCTGTAATTAATGCATGACCAAACTTTAATTTAGTCTTCCAATCATTCAACCTTTTTGTACTTTATGCTTTTCTTGAATTTAAATTCTTGCATGACCAAACAAGTGTTAATTTAGGAAAAAGAATATTAATCGCGAATGACCAAATAGATTAGTAGCTTTAGTAAAGGGATTGATAATTAAATAAAATAAAGGAATTCAAGCAGGAATTCGAGATAGGAGAATCGAAGTTTGCAAGTTAAACCGTGACCCTAGACATCTCTCCATTGAATTAAATCTTACTTTTTATTATTGTTATTTATTTCTTTTTATTTTAGTCCACTAGTGCAAAATAAGGAAAAGAATTAGACATTTAAAGTCAGGCGCTCAGAGGCCTGACTTAATACATTGACGCAGTGGCAAACTTGTAATTAAGATAAAAAATTTTATTTGGCGCGCAAGTTTTTAAGTCAAGCGTAAACATGCTTGACTTCAAAAGTAAAAACTTTTAACATTTTAAGACAAGCTGGTATATAGCCTGACTTCAAAAGTACTTCATAATACTAAAAATTAGAAAGCTGTCCGTTCTCAATTCTCTCACTCTCAGACCTAGCTCTTTCACGCTCAACTCCTCCTCTTCCATTTTCACGCTCACGCTCAACTCCTCCTCTTCCATTTTCTCGCTGTCCGTTCTCCTCTCTCACGCTCAACTCCTCCTCTTCCATTTTCACGCTCAACTCCTCCTCTCTCACGCTCAAGCTGGTAAGTTCTCTCCCTCTCTCTCTCTCCCTCTCTTCGTGTCTCTCTCTCTCTCTCTATTGTTCTCTCTGTCGCACTCTCTCTCTCTGTAGGTTTTTTTTTGTGTTTACTTGTATAAGTTTTAGTTGGAGGATTTAGGGTTTAAGAAGTTTTAAAACTTAATTTGGGAATGATTTAATAGTTGAATGGGTATGATTTAGGGTTTTTGATGTTCATAATAATGTGTTTTGAATGGGAATGATTTAGTGTTTTTGATGTTCACATCTACCTATAACAAAAAAATCCACCCAGCTGACAAGAGAGAGATATCAATTTCTGCGATAAAAACAGAGTGGGAAGCATATTATAGTACAAAAATGAATTTAGAAATTCTAATTTGATGATACAAGCACCTAGGAGTAACAATCAATGATCAATTTAAAAAATAGATTGATTTTTTGTACTGTTCAACCGATTCCATTCAAAATTGATAGGTTTGTTTTTTTTATTATCTGATGATGAAGTAGATTTTTGGATTCTTTTGTATATTTTGGTCATATAAAAATAAGACATCAAACTGGGATACGTGATATTGACCACTTTTATTATCTGATTTTTGTACTATAATAAAATAAGTTGCATCACCAGGTACCTTTTATTATATGATGAAGACTAAAATTTCTTTTCTAACCACACTTGCATCACCAGGTTACTTTTATTATCTGATTTTTTAAATGTTTCTATTATGGAGCTATTTATGATTTCTTCCAGAATTTGGAATGACTTCAAACTGAGGCCACCACAATGGCTAATTAGATTTTTGTCACCCATCTTTGAGTGCCATAATTGTGCATCTTCAATAGAACCAATACCATGTTGCCCTTTTCACATTCTACGCATCTCAGGGGAACAACCAAAGTGAAGAGTATATATGTTTTTTTAATAATTGAATGTCAAATTATGACAACAATCGTTTCTTGTTTATGTTAGCCATTTAATGCAGTGATGTGGTCAATTTCTTAATGTCACCTTGATTTGAAAATAATATTTAGTTGGACCAATTCACTACCATATTATGTATATTAAATAGAATAGAATATATTGGATGGTAAAAGAAGTTGGAGATGATGGTTTTATGACTATGAAAAGGACTTATTGACCAATTCAGCTTTCTCACTTTCCATGAGAGATTTTTTATGCATAATCCCTCTTTGTTTATCTTATATCAAATTTGAATGACATCTCTCCTAATGCTTATTCCTTTTCATTAATGAAGATGAAAGTTCTTAGGAAACTTCTAATGTTAGATCTCATGCTTGGTGTTACAGCTCAACTTGGATTTCATCATCAACTGGGCATTCTATTCTTCAATTATATTTGGACTTTAGCTCCCTTCATTCTCAAGTGGGCATCCATTTCACTCTCCTCAAAAAACGTTACCTCAAAGGTAAAACACATTTACTTTCCTTGTTTTAGAAATTAGACAATTATTCCAACTTATATAGGTGGCAACATTAAAGACTAAGATTGATAATTCAGAATCAGAATAGTTATGTGTTCTATCATAGAAGTACATAACTTAGTTCATATAGTTTTCTCAGTATAATCATGTCCGAAGTGAGGTTGAGGCACGATTCTATTAGTATATATCTCACAAATCAAATTAAAGAATCTTATTAGAGTAAACACATTTCGCGTCCTTGGAAAAAACTCTTGTAGTTGATAATATTTACTTGACAGGTGAAATCTAAAATTAATATCTATTTTTATTTTGGCGAGTGTAGCTATATGGATCGTAGGTATTTGCATCGTGAATGTATAGCAAGGGAAATTAGTGATATGTATGGATTTTTAGATCCATACAAAATTTCTGGTTCTTATGGCCACAAACAAGAGACCGTCCAAGCATATATCCAGAATAAGCTAATTGACCAGAACAAAACATGCTTTCTAGCGCCATATTTGTTAAGGTAAATTATAAATTGTCCAAAGGTTACTAGTGTATATATAATTTCTGTTTGATTATGATTTAATTATTGTTGTTCAATTCTGCAGTAATCATTGGCAGTTGTTTGTCGTCTGTCCTTCTGTTAATACAGTTGTTTGGATGTGTTCCCTTTTATTAGTAATTTGTTGTCACAACTTTATGATTTGATATTTTTTAGACTTATAACTTATTATTTATGATGTTAACCCACAGAGCTATGAATGGATATAATAGGATGAAGGGTTTAAGAAAAACAAAACCTCACTGGGTGACACTTAAAGTAAGTATTTAATACTTTAATTTTTATTTTCATTTTATACTAGTTACTGTATTCAATTTTGATTTTTGATATTCATTAATTATAGGGACCGAAACAAAATGATACTTATTCTTGTGGCCACTATGTGATGATAAATATGATGACCATTGTCTCCGCAACTATCACTAATAATTGGAAAGAGGTAATAGAAATTTTCAACTTTTATAGGATGATTACTAGGTACGTAATTATTATGTTGTATGTATTAAGTTAACCATGTGATTCGTATTCAACTTTGTTTTTGTAGATGTTTAATTCGAGTTGTCCGTTCACACGTGAAGAGTTGATGCACGTTAGACAAGTTTGGGCGGAGTTTTTTATAAAGTTGTATGCAGAGCGTAAACCAACTTCAAATGAAGAACGAAGAAAACAACATAATTGATGTTCATTTGCCTTTAGTGTTATATGTTTGTGTATTTTGATGTTCATTTGCTTTTGGTGCTATACTAAAATGCATTATTGTTGCTCTACTTTACATTTTGCCAAGATATTAGTCAAATATGAATGTTGAATTGTTAATGATACTTTTGAAGTTAAATTTAGTAATTTTGTACTTTGAATGTGTGTTGCTGGTTTAATGAATGGTTTAATGAATGCCTAGCTAGTGGAGCCAAATTTGTATATGCTGGTGATTAGGCAAAAAAAAAAAATTAAAGTCAGGCGGATACAAATCTGACTTTAAAATATGAGCAGATTTAAAGTCAGGCCACAGAAAGTCTGACTTAAATAATGATTTAAAGTCAGACTGTGGCTCGACTTTAAAAGCGTTTCCCAATAGGCGGAACATCAACAATTAAAGTCAGGCAATGAATGCACGACTTTAAAACAAACATACGAAGTCAAGCTCTCGCGTGACTTTAAAGCTCCTGACATACGAAGTCTCCTTAAAAGAAGTCACGCTGGCACCTGACTTTAAAAGGCCAATTTGCCTGACTTTAAATCCATTTTCTGCACTAGTGGTCTCTATAACCATCAAATATTTTTTTGTCTAAATAATAATAAATCTTAAGTAGTTTGGTACTTGTTATTTAATCCCTGTGGAGACGATAATCTTTTATACTACTTCTGTGAGAGAGCACACTTGCTCTAAGTGTGTTTTTAACGCAACAAGTTTTTGGCGCCGTTGCCGGGGATTAATATAGCAATATTAAACGAAAAGGATTTTTATTGCTTTAGACTTTTTTTTATTTATCTTATATACAAAAAAAAATTGATAACACTTTCCCAAGAGCTCGTTGTAGTTCACTTTTTTTTGCAGAAAAGTTTAAATCATGGTTAAAGAAACTCTTTATTTACAAACTGAGTCTACCCCAAATGAAGAATTTGAGCAATACAAAGATAATATTCTTAGTAATGATGAAGAGTTCTCTGTGGAAGCTAATTTAGAGGAAGAAGGTCTCAAAAAATATGAAGAGACTCCTACTGAGGGGAGTCAAATTGAGACAAAAGATTCCACTGATGAGAGCGGTTGTGAGGAGAATGAGAAAGATCTATTGGTTCATGAGTTGGAGAAAGAGGAGAAAACCCAAATTTTTGGGCTAGAGTTTACGTTACTATGCTTTTGGCTTAGTAACTCTTACTAAATTTATGTGAGCCATTGGATGCTCAATTTTTTAAATAAACTGCATCCAATGGTTATTGTTCAATAAGGGTATTATGGTACTCTCAAATATATATTATATTAATTAAATTTAATTAGAAAATAAACTAATTCCTATTTTTAGGGGACAATTTTAATTCACACTTAAATTACTTTAATTGTTGTTCCTATTATTTCTTCATTTTCCTTTTTTTTCGCCAGCTACTTCCTTCCTCCCTCCTGTGCGATCCTTTCCTCTTCATTTCCTCCTGCATTCATATCCTTCATTCTTCATATTCCTACTCTTTCATCCCTCCACTTTTAACTAATTAAAAAGATAAAGCAACGCCAAAACCCATGCAAGAGCAAGATCAGGTTGTCCGAATCAGAGAAAAGACAATTGATTTGGAAACAGCAATGGAAGCAGGCAATCGAACTTCAGAAGTTGTGCGCTAGTTAGGTCATCTGTTACTATGTTGGAGGAAACAATGTTTTTTGTGTTGTCTTAGTTTTGTTGTTATAAATCAGGAGGAAACAATGTTTTGAGGCAAGTTTATCGTCATGTAAACGTTTCGTATAAATTTCATTGATATCGGTTTTTTTACAATTTGATGGAATTGGTTGGCCAAACCCATTGACGCTAGTATCTAACCACGCCATAGCAAGTTTGTGGCTAGTGTCACTCTATCCACAACACTGCAAATCTGTGGTTAGAATCAACTTACCACAGTCATGCACATCGTTGGTTAGTTCTATTTAAACAACCCGCAGCATTGGTGTCTAGCTATTATCTCCCTAAACGTTGGTTAGTGCTATCTAGCCATCGTCCTCCACGTTTTTTGTTATTGGCATCTAACCATTCTCCACCACATTTATGGTTGTATGTATGTATATATATAGGAAGTCTCTAGCCATTCTCCACCACATCCTATATATATATATATATATATAGGAAGCCTCTAGCCATTCTCCACCACATTTATGGTAGTATATATGTATATAATATATAAATATATATTCCTCCACTTGCCTAAGTGTTTTTATTATTTGTCTATATATTCCTCCACTTGCTTAATCGTTTTTATATTACGTAATCAAAACGTGCTATAATCTTAATTCTAACAAAAGGACGTTTAATATAAGTTTCATTGATATCGTTTTTTTACAATTTGATGGAATTTGTTTGCCAAACCCTTTGACGCTAGTATTTAACCACATCGTAGCAAGTTTGTGGCTAGTGTCACTCTAACCACCTGCTATTCTGTGGTTAGAATCAACTTACCACAGTCATACACATCATTGGTTAGTTCTATTTAAAAAACCCGCAGCATTGGTGTCTAGCCATTATATAGCCGAACGTTGGTTAGTGCTATCTAGCCTTCGTCCTCCACGTTTTTTGTTAGTGGCATCTAACCATTCTCGACCACATTTATGGGAGTGTATATATATATATATATATGTATATTCATCCACTTGCCTAAGTGTTTTTATCATTTGTCTATATATTCCTCCATTTGCTTAACGCACTGTTTGTTTTCAAGTGTAGAATTAGCATTCCTGGGAATACATTGGTAGGAAATGAGTATTCCCACGTTTGTTAGAAGTTTGAAAAAAAATATTTCCAGGTATAAAGATTCCTATGAGTGAAATAAATTCCACCATTCCCAAGGATTTATTCCCAAGGAAAAGGGTGGGAAAAAAGTTCCCATGGATATGTGAATAAAAACCATGAGTAACTGCATATATATTGCAGCTCTTAGAATAATTCTTGGGAATGTTATAAATATTTACCAAGCACAAATTTAACTAATACCTTGGAATAAGATTCCCATCATTTTGTTCCTAGGAAATTCATTCCCAGGAATGAAATTACTAAACTTGAAACAAACGCCCCCCTAAGAGTTTTTATATTACGTAATCAAAAAGTGCTATAATTTTAATTCTAAGAGAAGGACGGGCATAAGATTATATTGATATTGATCAAAAAAAGTATACGTTTTCTTAAACAACATCCTAAACCGCAAATAAGGCAATCTGGTGGGACCCAATTAAATAAAATAGAGAGGGAGTATCGAACTTAAAAAATATATAACTAATGTTGAGCATATTTATGGCTATCAATAGATCAAGGCCGATTATCATTGACAGTAGGATCAATTTGATCTATGGAATAACCGGACAGTAGAGACATGTTCTAATATGCTAAAAAACACGTGGCAGTAATTGTACATTCGTGGAAAGAATGATAAAAAAAAAACATATCCATTTGTATTTTGCAACAACCTTTCTAACTAGCCTATTTTCTATGCCTTTTTCCAGCATCCTTTGGTCCACATCAATTTTTCATAATATCATTTTACAATTGTTGACAGAAATGGTTTGCCTCGCCTTGGATAGTTCTCTACAGTAAGTTGGTGCGGTGGTTCATTATTGCATAGCATAGATATATGTGGTAGTTCACAACATAGACATGTTCTAAGCACATGAATACGGTACTCTGGTTAATCAATCACTAACCACAATATTGAACAACGTTGGTTAGGTGACGTTACCTACAAACTTGAAAAGCATGAAATCACTAAATCCCCTATCCAAGAATCTTTTATCAGTTACATACAATTTTTGAAGCACAAAAACTCGTGAAGCACAAAAACCAACCTTTCGTGGTTAGTAACTAAATTGGTTTGTAACTTAATGACTTCGTGGTTAGTAAATTGGGCGAATTTAGTTATGCACTTTATGAAGAGCATTGGTTAGTAACTAAATTGTTAATCTAACCACATGAATACGGTACTCTGGTTAATCAATCACTAACGAAAATATTGAACAACATTGGTTAGGTTTCGTTTCCTACAAATTCGAAATGCATAAAATCCGAAAACCCATATCTAAGAATCTTTCTATCAGTTACATACAATATTTGAAGCACAAAAACTAACATTTTTCAAATTGCAAAGTGGTTAGAGATGACGGTTGTGTGTTCGAACTCGTTTTGATTCCTGGTTGCATTGTTGTACTCGTTTTTCGGCGTTCTGGGCGGAAGATGGAAAACAAAAACGCAATTGAAATAGAAACCTGCGTTTTTTTTTCTTGGTCCTTGTCGAACTCGTTTTTTTTCCAGAAACACAACTGATCCGTTTTTGCGATGGAATGGAATGGGGTTTCTCTGCGTTTTGGCGTTTAAGCGATGGAATGGGGTCCTCTCTCTCTCTCTCTCTCTTTTTAGTTTTCAATTTTAATTGCTATTAATTAAGGCCTATAATTATGGAAGGAAAATAGGGGGATTTGCTGATCAAATATTTTTTCCTAATTATTATGATGGATCTTACCTTTTTGCCCTTTAGTAATAGTTACTAAACATAATCAATTATAGGGTTTGTTCGTCAAATAGAGGTTTGGTTAAAATGAATTCATTTCGTATCAATTTTCACCAATTATTGTTCTTCAGCTCAATGTTCTCTCAGTGGTGATGGGGTAGCTTGAAACGTGGGAGAAGTGCTTAATGAAGAGGTAAGACCCACAATTTCAACTTTGATGGTAGGGCATCAATGTATCAATATTCTTTTGTTTAAATATTGTTATTGTTAGGTAATCATGATTCAGAAACGGTAATCGAAACCAGCTCAATTCCCAGCCATCACCCATAAGCTTAATCCATTTTGGAGGCTATTTTTTTATAAGCAAAATATCATATTAAAGGGAGTGCAAGGGGCACCCTAACCCTTACAAATATAAGGGGCTTCATTAAAATCTCCCTGCACCAAAACCCCATGGGAAAAAGACCCAAGGAGGAAAAAGAGTGTTGAACTGATTAGAATATTGTATTGTGTATTGAGTACAAGCACTAACGGGCATGGTAGATGGGCCGAATACATATACAAATAAATGGAGGCAAAAAGATTATTCTAAGTGTAAACCTAACTAGTATTCACACATATGTCAACAAAGATTATCCTAGGAAGAATGAGGCAAAAAGCCAGCTACACCAAGTTCAGACATACAAAAGGATTTCACCAACAATCAGAAATTGTAAGAGCGGTATTACGACCTTCTATACATATGAACCAACTCCATGTTATAGACTTAATATGGTTCACAACCACCTGTGGATTAAATACTTGAGCTCTTAAAAGTGTATGATTTCGATGAAGCCAAATACACCACGTGTCAGGCATCCAGAACAAGTACTTCAATCTACGAGCCTTCTTGGGTTTCAACTGCAGTCCATGAGCCCAGAAATACTCGACACTCACCAAAGTATATGAAATCTCAATGCCCAACCAATTCAGAATAGCAAGCCAAACTTACCTGAAACACCTGCACAAGAAAAATAAATGGAGACTAGACTTAAACAGCTCAAAACAAAAATGGGCAACACGACCCACGAGGGTCCTTGATAATGCCTTAATAATAAGAGAATCACGAGTTGGAAGCATCCCCAACAACAATATCCAACCAAAGACCCCCACCTTAGTGGAGGCTATTTAGTTTGTGCATTTCTGTTTGTGTCTCAAATTATCTGTCGAGAATTATAGTTTTTGCATTCATATTACATCTTTTCTTCTTGAGTTTTTTTACAATACGTTAATATGTGACTTTTATTTGATTTTTGTAAAGCTAAATCAAAACATCTCTCAAGATGCATATATGTTGATTGATGAAATGCTTCACCTGATAGATTTTTCCTTCGCATTATAAACATTGGTATTTTGAGTCAATGGTTCTTGAATTATGGTATTATTGAAATTTGTTCTGTACCTTACCTCAGATTCGGGATCCTGGATCAGCCGTCAGTATTCTATGTCTCTGTACAGTCTTCTCCTTAGCTCGAGTTTAGAAGGATGCCTCGCGAGTGAGAATCTTCTGTGGTAGCCTCCGTCAGTGTTACCTTCTTCTGAGGTTGGACTCAAAGGGGTTGGGTACCTGCAGGCACTGTGATGCCAAAGTCAGCAATCTGAAGTCAATGGGAGAGACAAATGAGAGAAGCGTACCTGGTATGAGAGGGTAGAGTCGTATTTATAGACATGGGCTAGGGAACTTCATGGCTCTTACTTAGACTGGAGCCGTTGGATGCTGGAGCGGTGATCCAAACTGTTGATCTTGGTTCTGAAGCTGATTTCCTCTATTGGGCCGAATATGGGGTTGCTTATGGGCTAGCTCGATATTCAGCCTCAACACTGGATCTGGCAACAACATTGGATATGGCAACAACATTTTGCCTTTTACTTTTCCATGAAATTAGATTTCCACCAATAAGAACACAATACCCAGATGTGGACCTTTTATCAAAGGGACAACCTGCCCAATCAACATCTGTGTAAGCAACAACATTTGAATCACCTTTATCTATGTAAACAAGACCTTTTCCTGGAGCTCCTTTGATGTTCCTCAGGATTCTAACAACGGCATCCGAATGACTGTCACAAGGAGAATTTAGGAATTGACTCACCACACTAACAACATATGAAATATTTGGCCTCATCATGGTTAAGTAATTCAACTTCGCAACTAGCCTCCTGTACCTTCTTGGATCTGAAAAGTACTCCCCCTGATCTGGTAGGATCTTGACATTAGGATCCATAGGAGAGTCAATTGGCTTGCAATCGAACATGCTGGTTTCTTCTAAGATATCCAAACCATACTATCTCAGGGAAATAGCAATCCATGCCTTAGAATGAGCTACCTCAATGCCAATAAAGTATCGTAACTTTCCAAGATCTTTGATCTGAAAGTGGTGGATTATATGTTGTTTAATTCCTACAATCCCACATGATCATCACCTGTAATGACAATGTCATCGACAAAGACAACCAGATAAATGGATTTGTGAGAGGAGAACTTATAAAAGACAGAGTTGTCAGCTTCACTTCGAATCATGCCATACTCTTGAACAACACTGCTGAATCTCCCAAACCATGCTCGAGGGGATTGCTTAAGACCATACAAGACTTTGCGAAGTCGACAGACATACCCACGACACTCCCAATGAGCAACAAAACCAGGTGGATTCTCTAGATAAACTTCTTCTTCTAGATCTCCGTGGAGAAACACATTCTTGATGTCTAGTTGATACAATGGCCAATGTCGCATTGCAACCATAGAATGGAATAGTCGAACAGAAGCCATTTTAGCTACCAGTGAGAAAGTATCACTGTAATCAAGACCAAAAACCTGAGTATGGCCCTTAGCCACGAGGCGGGCTTTCAGACAATCAATACTTCTGTTTGGACCAACTTTGACAGTATATACCCAGCGATACCCAACAACAGATTTACCTGGAGGAGTTGGCACAAGAGTCCATGTCTGGTTAGATTCTAAGGTTGTCATCTCATCAATCATAGCCTGTCGCCAACCTGAGTGAGAAAAAGCTTAGTGCGTGAACTTAGGAATAATGATGGAAGAAATACCAGACAAATGTATAATGTGAAGGTGATAAGTGGTGATAACTGAGGAGACACAATGCAACAGGAGGGTTGTCTGACTCGGTAGGAGGATCCGGAGTAGAAGAGGAGACCGAGGCAGGAGATGAGTCACTGGGATCTTCGGTAGGAGGTGGGACGACAAGAGGGAGACGAGCACAACCCTGATAAATTAGCAAGGGGGGAGGACAAGGAAGTTCCGTAGGAGAAGGGTGATCTTTCTGGTCAATGATGGGTGTGAATGGAACTACCGGGACAAGGTCAGGAAAAGGTAATACTTAAGAGAGACTCGGACTCAATAGGTGATGCAAATAAAGTTGCATCCTCAAAGAAGGTGACAACAGCAGACATGGAAAAGTGATGCTTGGAGGGACAGTAGCATCGATACTCTTTTTGAACTCTTGAATAGCCAAGGAAGACACACTTAACTGCCCGAGTAGACAATTTATCAAGTCCCGAAGTAAGATCATGAATAAAACAAGTAGACCCGAACACTCCGGGAGAGATACGAAACAGGGGTTCATCAGGGAACAATATGGATTGAGGAACCCTGTTCTCGATAGCAGAGGATGACATTCTATTAATCAAGTGCCTGTAGTGAGGACAACATCCCCCCATAACTTCAAAGGAACATTAGAATGAATAAGCAAAGTACGTGTTGTTTCAATTATATGACGGTTCTTACTTTCAGTAATGTCCTTTTGTTGTGAGGTATGGGGAGAAGATGATTGGTGTATGACGCCATTTTCAGCCATAAAAGAATCAAAGGATGCAGAAATATACTCTTTTGCATTATCACTGCGTAAATTGCGAATAGAACAACCAAATTGGTTTTTGATTTCCTTAAAGAAATTTTGAAAAACACCTAGAAGTTCAGATCTATCATTAAGTAGGTAGATCCATGTACATCTAGTAAACTCATCACTAAAAGTGACAAAATATCTATGTCCTACAACTGAAGTGACTCGACTTGGTCCCCACACATCTGAGTGAACAACATCAAAAGGAGAATGGGCTTATGACTGAGTACTGCTAGGGAAGGAAGATCAGACAAGTTTCCCAAGCTGACAGGATTCACAATCTCAAGATTGCAAGTGTGACAAATGAGGAACCATAACTTTGAACTTCTTGAGACTTGGATTACCTAACCGACGATGAAGAAGACTTGGAGACTCGATAGTAGAAGTGGGGGCAATTGTAGATGAAGGCTGGAGGTAGTAAAGTCCATGTGACTCATATCCTGTACCAATCGTCCTCTTCGTACTCCAGTCCTGTATAATAAAATTATCATCATCATAAGTTATAGAACATTTTAGACTCCGAGTCAGACGACTAACTGAAATTAAATTAAATGGGCAATTGGAAACAAGAAGAACATGGTCAAGGGGTAAGGATGGAAGATGAGTGGCTTAACCAATGCCACTAGCTGTAGCTTTTAATCCGTCAGAAATAGTAATTTGATGTGGGGTGTTAGGTTGGGATATTTTGGATAAAAGAGATAGATTACCAGCCACATGATCGAAAGCTCCAGAGTCCAAAATCCAAGAGTCAACAGGTGATGATTGAGAGAAACAGACTGTAGAATTACCAGAATGAGCAATTGTTGCCGATGATGAAGCCTGGAAAGCCTTATAATGTAGGAATGCATTATACTCCTTATCAGATAAAACATTTTGTTTAGTCTTTCTCTGTTGAGAATCTTTTCCATTATCATTAAACTGAGTCACATTTACCGGTTTCTCTGGAAAGCCATGAAGGGAATAACACTTGTGTTCAGTATGACCAAGTCTCTCACAATAAGTGCATTGAGGATGACCTCCACCACGACCTCCTCGGCCACCCCCACGACCACGACCACGTCCCCCACGACCTGCAAAATTTGAGACAAACGCAGAAGATTCCATGTTAGTTAGAGATTCATTCCCCCCAGATCCTGCTAATTCAGGAAGACGAATAAGGCATCTGATAAGATCTTCTGTTGATGGAATATCTTATGTAGAGAGAATGTTGCTTTGTACTGATTCATACTTTCGATGAAGGACATAAATCATGCATCTTCTTCGAGTCATTTTCGGTCACAAGAAGCTTGAAATCGTTTCCAGCTGACTGAGCTTCATTAGCATAAGTCATGATGTTGTCTTCTGTTAATTGAAGACTGGCTAAATATATATGAATAACGCCATAGAGACGTTGAATATCATTGGAATACACATTCTTAGCCTTATGCCAATTATCATAACAAGTGGTATATAAGCAATAATGGACCAGCAAGGAGGGTTCAATGGTTTGCCACAATGGAGAGACCAATTGACAATCAGCTTGTTCCCAATCTTGACACAACTCCTTATCAAAATCTGAAGAATTCTTAGTGAGGTGATCTAAAAGTGTTCCAGACAGGGCCAAACCTTTCCCTGGCTTGGGCCTGGCCCATTTCCGTACTTCAGGACAACCGAGTCCGTTTCCTGTACGTGCCTAACGGTCAGGATCTATCCCACACATCTAACGGTTCAGGTACGGTACCTCACCTATAAATAGAGGCCCTGGCCTCCAATCCAGGTACGATACGTCACACTACACTATGCAATGTCCGCATTCATGTTGACACGGGCACATGGAGCTCGGACTCCTCATCATGAGCCTCAGCACCCCACCGAGCTTATACCACCTCGGACAATCCGAGTCCAAGCTTCTACCAATGGCCTCCAGCGTAAATTCTCCAGGATCCGCCTTATTGGAAGCATTCAAGCAATTGAGCCCCAGGCTTGGATCCAATCTGATGTCGGGAGCCTAAACCTAGTACTTCGGTACCGAACAAAAAGGCTTTGTCCCATAAACTACATTTTGACAGATGCCGACTAGACCATCCAAACCGGCCTGACACATCAAGACCTCGGCGTGCAAGTGCATCTCGATGACTCATTAGAGCTCGGACAGGTGGCACCCATGCAGGACGCCATGTGTGCTCGGCTAGAGGGCTCTGAATATCGGATAAGAAACGTGTAGGCCTTGTGACACGTGGAGACCAAAAGCAACATCAACGTGGCCGTTGTATCAGAGCTCGACTAAAATACAAACCTAGGCAACTTAGAAAAGGCATCGAATAACCATTGTATCTACTTCATAACCGTGATAGACAAATAGCTATCCGGCCTCTTGCAACAGATTCCGATATTTAATAAATTATTCAAGTACATTGGAGCCCACCGTGGGGCCAGGTAAAATTCTTCCCGGCCACACCTCAAACAACCATGGTAACGACACGCCGCGACCGGCGACGAAGATCCCCGACATCAACGCGGGCCACTTCAACCACAAATGAACCCCGACGGCAAAGGCATTCACGCACAAAACACCCAACAGTTCAACCACAAAATACAATCCCAGAAACTTCCACACCTACACAGACAACCACCACCACAACCACAACAGCACCAACCATCACGAAACCAACCCTCCTTCAATCACCAATCCCAGTTCAACCAAGAACCGAGGATCACTCCTTAATAGTCGGTGTCAACGTCGTTATTGACGACCTTCGAAGAGAAAACCAAGCACTTCAAAGACCCCAACGGTTTGGACAACGTCCAAAAAGAAAAGCCACAGCCGCTCAGAGATGCCATTATGACCGACGTCGTACCCCAGAACTTCAAACCTCCACTACTGGAAAACTACGATGGAAAGAGAGACCCACATGAACACTTGACAGCCTTCGACACTCAAATGGCCTTAATAGGGGCACATGACACCCTCAAATGCAAACTCTTCTCTGGAACCATGAAAGGGTTAGCCTTGCGATGGTACAATTAGCCTTCCCCGCAAATCAATCACCGATTATGAAGATTTCACCAAGAAATTTATCAGACATTTCTCAGACCGAAAGCACCACAAAACAACCACTGCAACCTTGTTCAACACCACGCAAGGACCCAACGAAACTCTACGGGATTACTTAGGACGATTCGGTGACATAACCGTCGATGTAGAACACCCAGACCAAAGACAGTTTGCAGATGCTTTCGCCAACGGCCTTAGAGGCGACCAATTCAATGAATCTTTGGCGTACAGACCGGCCTCAAACATGCAGGAAGTCCTCGCCAGAGCAGAAGCATACATGAAAGGAGAAGCAAGAAACACAGAAAAATGAAGTAGAGACGTCAAAGAAACGGTGCATGACCGGCGTCACCAGCCAGAGGAATTTCAAAGAAACACCTCCCAGCAAAGAGAACCACCACGAAGAGCAAGTCCCCAAAGGGAAGGCTTGACACCACTCAATCAAAAAAGAGAGGTGATCCTAAAAGATATCCTCTACACGAAACTCATCTCGGAACTAAACCCGACCTGGAGAACCCTTGGAAGAGATTCACATTTGTGGTGTGAATACCACAAAGGCCGTGGCCATGAAACGGAAAACGGCTATGCACTTAAGAATGGAATTGAGAAACTAATCAGGAAGGGAATGCTGAAGAATTACATCAAAACTGACATTGAAGCATCAGCAAGTCGGGCTCCAGATGACCCCAGCCGAAACTACAATCACATATTGTCAAGCTAGACAACTTGGAACAAGAAGAAGAACTCCCCCCAATAGCGCACACACTGAATACAATATCAGGAGGGTTTGCAGGAGGGGGAGAAACAAGTTCAGCCTGCAGAAGATACGCAAGGCAAGTTATGCACGTTGCAGATGCTGAAACAGGGCGGAAAGTCCCTATGAATGAGCTAGCTTGAATTTTTCACCAAAGGACCTCGAAGGAACACCACACGAGGATGACCCATTAGTGATCGTCGTTCAAATTCTCAACTACAATGTTCGCCGCGTATTAGTCGATCCGGGCAGCTCGGCAGACATCATATACTGGGAAGCTTTCCAAGGTATGCAACTGTCCCGTACTCCCGTGAACATTTACAACCTTACCAAGGTACATTGGCTAGATTCTCAGATGAGCAGGTACAAGTCAAAGGCTACATTACCCTTAAGACCACCTTCGGAACAGGAGACCAAGCTCGGTCGATCAAGACCCGCTACCTGGTTGTAGATACTCAATCATCGTACAATATCATTATGGGAAGGCCTGCGTTGAATGTGTTAGGAGCTGCTCTTTCAACACGTTATTTGACGCTCAAATACTCCATGGATAATGGAGGCATGGGAACCTTGAAGGCGGACCAGGAGGCAGCCCGGCAATGCTACCTGGATAGTCTCAGAACCAAAAAGAAGAATGCAGAACATCCCCCAAAAGCAAGCTCCCACAATATCAATTTTACTGACCTGGATCTCTGAGAAGATTTCAGTGATCAAAGGCTGAAACCGATTGACGACCTGAAGCAAGTCCAAATCAGAGCCACACCAGATCAAATCACCAACATAGGAGCCAATCACTCCCCAGACATGCCAGGCATAGACCCAGCATTCATATCACACAAACTCTCAGTTCGTCCCTCAGCCAAACCAATAGCCCAAAGACAGCGGAAGCTAGGCATAGAAAGAAAACAAGCAGTTGCTGAAGAAACAAAAAAACTATTGGATGCCTCTTTCATCAAGGAAATCCAATATCCGAGCTGGCTATCAAATATTGTTCTTGTAAAGAAATCCAATGGAAAGTGGCGCATGTGCGTTGATTTTACTGACCTGAATGCAGCATGTCCAAAAGATCCATATCCCCTACCAAGTATTGACGCATTGATAGATGGAGCCTCAGGTTATCGCCTTCTAAGCTTCATGGATGCCTACTCTGGCTACAACCTGATCAAAATGGACCGTGATGATGCAGACAAAACAACTTTCATGACAGATACCTGCAATTACCATTATACGGTAATGCCATTTGGTCTCAAGAATGCTGGAGCAACATACCAGCGACAAATGGACAAGGTTTTCAGCACTCAAATTTGAAAAAAATATGGAAGTCTACGTAGATGACATGGTCGTAAAAACTGAGGAGGGCAGAACACATGATGACGACTTGGAAGACATCTTCTCATCAAACAGGAAGCACCAGATGCGCCTAAACCTTCCAAGTGCACCTTTGGTGTTCATGCAGGCATGTTCCTCGGATTCATGCTAACAAGCAGAGGCATTGAAGCCAATAGGACGCTTGGCAGCACTCTCCAAATTTTTGTCATGTGTAGGCGATAGAGATATCAATTGATCAAAGAAAATCTCTAACACCAAAGACGCACAAAAAACTAATAGGTCAACTCGGTCAAACATTTTTTCTTGCTGTTTTTATGCGCAGTTGACAAGCATTTCATTTCTTCTCTTCCTTAAAGAAAAAAGGACAGTTTGAATGGACCGAAGAATGTCAAACCGCATTCGAGAACATAAAGCAGTTCCTCTCCTCACCACCAATCCTGGTCAAGCCAAAGACAGGTGAATCATTGCTTCTGTACATGGCCGTGTCAGAAAAAGCATTAAGCTCAGTCCTTGTTCGTGAAGAAGGCAAAGAACAACGTCCAGTCTGCTTCTGCAGCAAAGTCTTGAAAGGAGCAGAACTCAGATACCAGAAAATAGAAAAGCTAGCACTGGCTCTCATCACAACAGCCCGGAGATTACGACCATATTTCCAAAGTCATAAAATCCTTGTCAGAACAGATCATCAAATCAAGCAAGTCCTAAGGAAGCCAGACCTAGCAGGCTGATTGGTTGCATGGTCAATTGAGCTCTCAAAATATGACATTAATTTTCTCCCCAGAGGAAACATAAAGGCACAAATCCTTGCCGACTTCATGGTGGAACTCACACCAGATGATCCGAATTCATCATTGATATCATAGACTCTGTCTGTGGACGGAGCCTCAAACCTTAAAGGCAGTGGCGCAATCTCTAAGATTCAACTTCCAAACCAGCAACAATCAAGCGGAGTATGAAGCACTAATAGCAGGATTGAAGTTGGCTAAGGAAGTGGGGGTCCAGCACCTGAAAATCAAAATTGATTCCCAACTTGTCACTAGTCAAGTCTCTGGTGAATTTCAAAATAGAGACGCTGATAACTCTATTTATATAGAGTTATTCGTGCTTCTACACTTAAATAATTGCCCATAATCAAGTATAATATGTGTTAAATATGGTAGTATGAATAAAATAACAACATTTATGGTTTTAAGGTAAAAGACGTTCATAACTTAGCATTTTGCATGTATATTGGTATGTTTGATGTGTTTGTTCAGTGCAGCTGCAGTTAGGTGCATCTGCACCAGAAACAATTCTCACAGTGCATCTGCACTGGGTGCAACTGCACCTTCTTGCACCGAACCAGCTCACAACCCCACATTGGAAGCACCTCAATTCTTACCATTGCCATAATGCTTTGATGGCATGCTGCTTGCTTAAGAGTCACATTGGGGCACATGGCCACTTGCAAAAGGAGGCGCCTACCATATAAAGACCATCATGAAGATCCTTTCACATAGGGACACTTGGCCATCCATAAGTGGACCTCTCTTTGAGGATGAGTGTTGGACTCAAATGGCTTGATCAAGTTCTGAAAAGTAACCATGGTTAACTCCTCAAAGTTAACTTAATCTCCAAGCAAACCCTCACTTAAAGGAAAGCTCAAAGCCTATATAAAGACGATCATTCTTTACTTGGAAAACCATCTCTCAAATCTCATATATCTCATTTTCATTTCTTAGAGATCACTTTAGATAGTACTTTTATTTCATTTTCTTTATAGTTTAAATTAGTTGTTAGTTTGTAAGAAGGTGAGGAAGGAATTGACGACTTCTCCCTTCACTTCTTCATAGAGTTAGCTAGTGCAAGGAATCAGTGCATCTGCACTGCTTGGCAAACTTATGCAAGAGTTCTTCAATCGGTGTAATCTCTACCCTATTGTTTTCTCTTGTAATTTCCTTTACTTCAACATGTTTTATTTCATCTTTATTTGCCTTGCAATGCCTTTGATGAGCTAAACTTCTTTAGTTGAGATGTTCTAACCTTATAATGATCTTTTGAGAAAGTTATTGTGTTTTTATATGGTGTATGCATTTTGGTTCTTGTGTTATACTACATCCATCTTATTTTAAGGTTGATCGCTTAGAATAAGTAGAGTTATATTCACAGACATGGTTTATAACTAGAAATCAAGAACTAATAAGGGTGAGTGTTTAATAAAGCCTTTGTTAACTTGTTTAATAAAGAAAGCTTGTTAATTCCATGTTAAGTCCTAGACATAGGATAACATAGTCCTTAGGGTGATACAGTGGGTACTTCAAAGGCAGGAGTGAACTTATTTAGCATGCCTAGACATAGGAAGCTTGTAACAAAACTCTGAAGAAAGTAGTTGAAAGGCACATACTGATGCAGCTGCATCCAGTGCACCTGCACCACATAAAAGAACATAACTCTTGAAAGTGACTTATTTGGTGAAGACATATCAACTATCATTCTCAACTGATTTCCTCTACATTTTATTGCATATTTACATTCTATTTTCTTTTCAACTCCATCCAAAACTGTGAGTAGTGTAGCTGCACTAATTTATATCTTCTTCAGCATACAAGAGTTAATCCAATCCCTGTGGGTTCGATCTTTTATACTATAACTTGTGACTGTGTATACTTGCACATGCTGTTATTCACACACCAGACGCTAACCTCGGCAAGTATCACCACAATGTCAAGGAGCTGACTAACTCCTTCATCTCCTTTGAATTACTGTACGTTCCAAGAGAACAAAACATCTGAGCTGATGTCCTGTCAAAACTTACAAGTACCAAGAAACCAAGCAACAATCACACAGTCATCCAGGAAACTTTGCTAATTCCCAGCATTGATCCAGAGAGTAAACCATGTTACTCCTTAGCAACAACAAATTGGACCCATGTCCACCCAGCATACAAAACAAACATTTACGCAGTGCAAGGCACAGATTGGATAACTCCGATCTTAACATACTTGGAAAATGATGTGCTCCCTACTGATGAATTTGAGTCAAAGCAACTTCGCAAAGAAGCCACCAAGTACACCATAGTAGCAAGAAAACTTTATAAAAGAGGATTCTCAATTCCTCTACTACGGTGCTTACAGCCTGAAAAAGCAAACTATGTAATGAGTGAAATCCATCAAGGAATATGCGGAAGCCACATTGGTAGGAGAGCCTTAGAAAACAAGGTTATCCGAGCTGGAAACTACTGGCCTCACCTCAACAAAGACTGCACAAATCTATCATTTCCCCTGGCCTTTCTACAAATGGGGAGCTGACATACTGGGACCTTTCCCAACAGGCCCAAGTCAAGTTAAATACTTAATAGTTGCCATTGAGTACTTCACCAAATGGGTGGAACCAGAGCCCGTCGCAAAGATCACCGCGGCTAAAGTCAAAAAGTTCTACTTGAAAAATATAATTTACCGGTTTGGCCTCCCTGCTGAAATTGTATCTGACAACGGCACGCAATTTGCAAGTTCATTGGTGACCGACTTCTGCAAAGAGCTCGGTATTCGTAACAAATTTACATCAGTGGAGCATCCACTAGCCAACGGCCAAGTGGAAGCAGCAAACAAAATGATACTCAACGGCCTCAACAGAAAGCTCGATGATGTCAAAACCAAATGGGCAGAACAGCTATGTCATGTCCTCTGGTCATACCATACAACTCCACATTCAACAACTGGAGAGACACCCTTCAAACTCGTATTTGGCGCTGACGCCATGATTCCCGTTGAACTCGGAGAACCCAGTTTCAGAAGGACCAACACAAACGAAAAATCCAACTCGGTCAACCTCAAAGCCAATTTAGACATGTTGGATCAAATCAGCGACGTGGCTCACCTGCGAGAATATGCAGCAAAGCGCAATACGAAGGTACAACTCCAAAGTAATCCCCAGAGAAATGAGACAGGGAGACCTAGTCTTAAGAAGGGTATCCAAGTCTGATGGTGCAGGAAAGCTCACCCCGAATTGGGAAGATCCCTACAGAATCCTTGTCGAACTCTCCCCAGGAGCCTATAAACTGGAAGCCTTATCAGGGACTCCTATCCCAAGAGCCTGGAACTCGGACAACCTCTGTTTGTACTACAATTGAGCACGCTGCTCGTCCCTAAGGTGTTCATTGGAAACAATTTCATGTGCTTATGTTAATTTCAGTATTAGCTACTAGTAAGTTTGCTTATGTTATTTTCAGTTCCTGTTGTAATACCCGAAACATATGTACAAACAATGCATATCAATGAATAAATCCTGACAAGTACTCTTTTCTCCCACAGGGAGTTTTTAGCGAGGCTTGCCAGTTGAAAATCTCCTTGAGTCTTTATGCTTCTTTTTAACTTCACTTTTTGATTTGTTATAAAGTATCCGACCTGGTAGAACTTACCAAAAGCATTCTCAAGTCTCCCTGAGAGAAAGGTTCACCCTAACATAAAAAGGGCACTCCTACAAACTTCTACTGCAATTGAAGTAAGTAAAACATTCTCAAGTCTCCCTGAGACAAAGGTTCACCCTAACACAAAAAGGGCACTCCTACAAACTTCTACTGCAATTGAAGTTAGTAAAACACAAGCATTCTCAAGTCTCCCTGAGACAAAGGTTCCCCCTAACATATAAAGGGCACTCCTACAAACTTCTACTGCAAATGAAGTAAGTAAAACAAAGGACAACCAGCTCTCTACAAATGAAGCAGATCTCTGCAAAAAGTCAAACTCTATATGAGACAAGGGTTCACTCTTATTTAACAGAGCAACTCCCACGAACTTCTACCGCAATTGAAGTAAGTAAAAATAAGCAAAACAACAAGTTTCAGCATTGAGTCCAACTGAAACCTAGAGAACCGAATTCATCTACTGCAATTGAAGTCAGAAAATACAACATCGTACAAGTTATGAAAGCATTTGAAAACTGAGTTCATATGAACACGAAATCTTAAATCTGACTTTTAAATCAGTTAACTAATTCGCTAAACGCAACATATATTATATAAAAAGCCCTAAGGCAAGTCAGATTACATTCTCCAAAGAGATACAAAAGTTGACACCAAGGCCATCACAAGCAAAATACTAAAGCAAGTGGAAACCAAAAATAAGTCCAAGAAAGGACTTTACAAGATAAAAACACATTGACATCAAGCAGTCGAGTTGGTATCCTTCGCGCCTTCCACCTCGTCAACCTTACCATTTGCAGCATTTTCATTATTAACAAGAGCATCCTCATCCACCAGCCTCCCTTCTGAGATAACCTTGAACACACTGAGTGCAGACAAATCCAAGTCTGGATAAAGCAACTCCACTTGTGCTTTGGCCTTATCAAACCCAGAAAGCAAGAACTCGGTAGCACCCATCCTGAGGTCTTCAATCTCTGCATCTTTCTGAACAAGGATGGACGACTTGCCATCTAACTCTTCTCGAACCTTGGCAAAATTCTCAGTCCACTCATCAACAGTATCACCTTCTTCAAGCGAGCCACCTCCTTGGCCAGGTCAGGTTGATCAGCCAAAGATTTTCTAGCAACTTCAAGAGCTTTGCGATTGTTTCGCTCTTGAGTCCTGAGCTTGTTAAACTCCTCACCTACGACCTGACTGATAGAAGCAATTTTCAAACCATAAGACTGGAGGGCAATGATAGCTTGATCTAAACCCACAGCTTCAACCCGGCCAGCGTCATCTTCAGTAACTAATTGATCCCGGACGATGTCTCCAACGGGAAACCTCTTGTCCCAAAGGGACTTGACAGTTTCTTCGCCATAAAAATCTGTCAAAGTGTCCGACCACGACACAAATCCTTCGTCAACTCTTGGCTTTTTCGTAGCAGTGGACTCTACAATAAGGGCTTGACGTTGCTTGCGAGTCCTCACCGACTTATTTCCAGCAGCACCACCTTGACTGCTGGTGGCAACATTCAGCGGCGGAGCAGGAATAAGCCCACTTCCCTCAAGTATGATTTTGTTCACAATTTTCTTTGGCTCTTTCAGCACGCCGTCCTCAGAATCCTTCAAGGCAGCTTAAGCCGCTTTCTTCTCCGCCGCCTTCTTAAGGTAGTTCCTCAAATCTTTTTCCCTCAAAGAACTCATCCTTCCTGAAAAACAAAGTAAAAACAATCACAAATCAGTCAACAAGGAGAAGCCCAAAGACACAAAATAAGACAACGATACTTACCCAGCATCTGAAGTAATCCTTCTTCATCATTCTCCAAACTAATGACCTCTTTACAACACATAGGTGTAAAACTAGACAGAAACTCAATGGAAGCCTGGTATTTTGGCAATAACAGCTCCTCCATTACCCCAGTTATGGTGAAAATATCACTTCTCCAGTACAAAGGGAATTGTTGAGCCCCTCTAGCATCAGTAAATATCTCAGGGCAGGAAGGACTACCACGCACTCTAAAAAAGAGATCCTTAAAGTCTTTATATGACTGGGTGAAAGGAATTAACAAAGGTCTCTTCGCATGACTAGTAAAAGAAATCCATCTCCCATTGTCTACCCCTTTTGTCCTATAAAAAGCAAAAAAGATGGCTACCCTAGGAACAATATGAAGAGCCCGGCAAGCAATCTGAAAAGCTTTCATAAAAGCCCAGCTATTCGGGTGGAGTTGTGTTGGGGCAACGTTAAGAGCTCTCAGAACCATCTTCTCAAAGAGTGTGAAGGGCATGGTAATTTTTAGGTCACTAAACAAACATGCATACATGTATGTGAACTCATCTGCTACTCCCTTAGGCCTCGATAAGCAGACCGGCTCACCCTCACGGCAACATTCAACAATCACATCCTCCTCCATACCAGTCGTTGCCATTTTATTCTTAGCTCAAAAAGCAGCGATGCTCTCTTCGGTTAAGAATATTGAAGAAAACGTACTGGCCTCAAACACCGGAGCATCTTCAGAACTTACCTTCGAAGCCATGTACACCCTTATAAAGTTGGACGGCTTTGTAAAACGACCAACAAGTCCAGATCTTGAAGAATAAGAGGGAACGGGGTCATAATCTGAATCATCTTCCGACGATTTTGAGCTATCTAGCTCAGAAATAGGGCGTAGAACCTCCCTCAAACTCCTGGCTCTAGCTTCCTCTACTGAAATCTTAGGAGGCACCTCAGAAACCTCGTCACTCTTGTCTAACCACGCAGAATCCTCAGAGAAAGCGAATGATCAGAATCCCTTGGATCTTTGAAGAAGGCAACAACAACTCCGTAAAACATCCTTATGGTTTGGAGAGTCAGCAATGGTAAGTGTATTCGATCTCTTTTCATACATCTATATTTATAATCACTTGGAAAAGTCCCATCTTGCAAGCACACGCGGCCAAAGCGCGTGAGACAGGTGAAAAGGAACGGAGAAGTAGAACAGACATGACGTGAAGTGACATGTACCAGAGTTGATGAGGTTTTAAAAAAGCACCAGTTCCCGAGGCCACACGCGTGCCGCACACCCTTGAGATGCCAAGCTTTTCATCTTCAAGCAACTCGTCCAAAAGTAAATGATTGGAACGTCCAAACCTTTTCCAATTCCCATCAACTCGGTCGTGACAACATAATTCAGCAAAAATGATTATAACCCGGAAAATGGCTTTCTTCATTTCCTTAAGCTCTTCGTCCTTACAGGACTCAAGCTTCAGGGGCTGTGGACCGTCCAAACCGGCCTGACACATCAAGGGCGTGCAAGTGCATTTCGATGACTCATTAGAGATCGGACAGGTGGCACCCATGCACAGCGCCATGTGTCCTCGTCTGGAGGGCTCTGAAGATCGGATAAGAACAACGTGTAGGCCTTGCGACACATGGAGACCAAAAGCAACATCAACGTGGAACCCCGGCATATAACCAACTCGGCTGTTGTATCAAAGCTCGACTATAAATACAAACCTAGGCTTATTAGAAAAGGCATCGAATAACCATTGTAACTACTTGATAACCGTGATAGACAAATAGCTATCTTATAACAGATGTCGATCTCTAATTAATTATTCAAGTACACCGACCAATTCAAATAATTATCACCATTGAGTTTCTTTGTTGTTATAGAGGGATTACCAGAGAAAACATAAGACACGAGACTCTTACCTGACGACCCATATTTGTTGTTGTCTTTTTCTGAAGAGTTGTTGTTGTCCTTTTCTGAAGTTGAACTCATCTTTGACGACGGCGGGAAGGCCAACCACAATCAGAGAAGAAGAACAAAAACCTTCTAGAGCAGTGAAAAAGGCGTGGAACAGGGGCTGTTCTAACCGAACAAATATTTGGAACACTAATCACGATTTAGCAAAATAGGGAAATCCGATATCAATTCAAGTAATGATTTAGCAACTCAACTATAAATTCACGATTATCAAGAACTTGGTTAGAAAAGATTTACTCAATCATCACTAATCACTCAAACAGGAATCTAACAAAATTGGGGATGTTACAGTGGTTTTGAATGATTTGTTCATTGTTCTCTTTGGGAGAATTTGTTATGACAATGGCTCTTATTGTGGACACAAATGGGTTGAAGAAGACATTAAATTAAATGTCTCATTCCTCATTCTCATAGTGGTGATTTAGATTTTGGATGAAGGATTCAATGGTCTGAGTCAGAGGGGTTGCTGTTAGTGACTGTGGTAATCCGCGGAAAGAAGTGACACTGGAAACACATTAAGGGAAACAGTGTTAACTATATTTAGGTGAATTTAAGTTAATGGGACATGTGTACCATTTTAATTGGTGAACAGTAAAAACAACATCTATTTAATACATCTAAGTTTTATCCTTGCTATTATCCTACGTGGCATGCCACCTAAGCAGTGAAATAGCCACATCAGTGACTTTACGGTTGCACACCCAAGTATAGGTTTGTCTCAAGTAATAAATTTCTCGGAAGTCCGAGTGTCAAACCACAGGGATATTTTGAAGGAAAAGGTATGTCAATCTATTTGTGAAGTTTGAAGTTTATATAAGACTAAGTACTAGAGCTTTGGGGTTCCACTTAAGTAAAATCATAGAATTTTTTTTGGCTAAACTTGATAACTCAATTGAAATCCAACAATCAAGTGATTTCAATCGGAAGATAAAACGTTACACACTTAGAAAACTTTGTAGCTTTTGAAAACTATCTTTGTAGTTGTCTTAAAGAGTTTATGTAACCAATTGTTGTTATGTACAACTAAGCATTCATTGTGCCAACTATGTCTACAACAAATCAAATCTTTCACAAAACAAAATCATTTTCATATCTCATAAAATGTAAGACCTGTGTAGTACAGTAAATTATACTGTTTCTAATTTTACTTTTGTTACCGTTCTTGTAATGGCTTTGGTTTTTGATTTGCCGTGAAAAGATGTCATGTGGGAATTGAGGGTGATTTTGAAATGAGGGCAAGATTGTAATTATTATAGAATTATGCTGAATTATTTAATGATAATATATTCTATTCTATTTAGTTGTGACATCTCTTGTGTGTTTTGTGCACCCATTCATTCTTTGAGTGCTCACACTCTTTCAGTTATAATCACAACCCTTAAAACATGACATATGGTACACCTTCATTCATTTAAGGCAAAATTACACTAGAGGACCTTTAAATTATTTATTTGTAACAAGTTGGACCTTTAAGTTTTTTTTGTAACAAATAGGCCCTTTTAATGATTTCTCTAGCTTATATATTTTGATGTAATGCTACTTTATATATTGTGACTACTCTAGCTTATGTATTTTGATGCAAACAAACATATTTTGGTGTATTTTGATGTAATGAACGATATTACATTTTACTAAAAGGGCCAACGGTGTCAACGTCAGGTAACTTAAAGGGCCTATTTGTTACAAAAGAAACTTAAAGGGCCAACTTGTTACAAATAAATAAGTTAAAGGTCCCCTGGTGTAATTTTGCCTTCATTTAAATTTCCACTCAAATTCGAATTGTTCATCCTTCCTATCAAATGGTGGCTGCACTCCTGTTTTATGGAACACGGTGCACTATATTTGTCTTAAACCACCAGATCGTAGCTCTAATTTCCCATTTCCTTTCTTGGTCAGCCGTTGAACTCCCTCCTTCCACATATTACCTTCATTTTTCTTTTCTAAAAACCCTAAAAATGGAGAAGCTACATCTCTCTCATCCATGGCCGTCACCGCCACTTTCTAAACTTGCGCCGCCGTACTCCGGCCACCTTTGGCCAAACAAATCATGTATTCTCCATCTCCTCCCCCTCCTCTATCTTCCCATGTAATTAGTTTTCGAAAAGGAACTTTCTTGTAAAATGACCTCCCCTCCAAGCTCATTTTCCGGGCACCACATGCCTCCAATCAAAAATTTAACTTGAGATTCGAGTCCCCTACGTCGCCTAGAAGAGAAACCCTCAAGAAATTTCATTGTTGGACAACCTTACTCCGGCGGCCACCGCACCGGAAGTCGCACCACCGCACATGAGCAATCAACCACGGCCAATCCTTCTTCTTCCATGATTGTTGTGACTCGGGTGGAGGTACCTATATAGAACGTGGCACGTAGATGGAAAGTTCGAGTTGTAGGGGTCGATGGTATGACCAATTGAAATCTACATTAGGAAGGAAAGCGCCTAAGGTAAGGGCTTCTTTCTAGTCGCTATTATATGATTGAGATTGTGGGTGGTGTTTGGTTGTTTTTTTTTTAGGAGCTTTGGGTGTTGATTTGGTTCCGTAAGGACATTGTTGTTGTGGCCTCTGGCTTATGTATGTATTTGTTCTACGTTGTGAATGTGATTATATGATTTTGATGATCTGTGATTGAGATGTCTACTGGGATTTGGAGTGACTTTGAAAGAAGGGTGGATGAGGCGTAGGTAGGTATGACCGCTAGTGTGATTAAGTAAATCATTTTTGTAAACAGAAACTTAAAGGAGTTCTTATAAAAGTGAGGATAGCACCTATCTCGGATTTTGAAAAGGGGTTAGAAAGTGACTTAGAAATGAGAACCAAATGGACAATCTTTGAAAAACAATAGGAATCCTTTTGAGAGGTTGAAATCAGGATGAGTTAATATTTTGAAAATTACGATTTTTGAACTAATGGAAATTTATTTTTGGATGTGAGAAAAATGAAATGTTAGGGAGGTTAGACTGAGATTTCGAGAGAGACTTTTAAAGGAGATTTGTTGGTGGTGAGTTGAGGAATATATTGGAATGATTAGTGTGGGGCGAGAGATACTTAGATAGTTGTACGTTGTTGAATCGAAAGAAAAAGTCGGTAAGGGCTCTTTCCTTCCTTTATATGTATTACTTAATTTTTGAATGTTGTGATGGCGTGTACTTATTGATATATGTGTTGCTAACGTGTTAGTTTGGTGTTGGTGTTAATTCATTATTCTTGATCCATGTGATGGTTGGTTGAATAATGCTTGGTGTGATGAAATTATACATGAGGTGTTGATGTATGGTCATGCATACATAGGCGGTGTTGTTCTTCATTGGACCTCACAATGGTGGTGTTGTTCTTCATTGGACCTCACAAACCCCTACGGGGGAGGTGATATTCCGGAATCATATGCATTGGCATATAGGCATTGCATTAGGATATATGGAGTGGTGTGATTTCTTGTTGGTTATGAGCTGTTTGAAACTTGTTAGTATTATGCATATGTGAGTTGATTTTTATGTGAGTTAGTTTATATCTATATATGTTTAATCTTAGAAGATGACCCTTGCCCGTGGTTCTCCAATGTAATGGATGTCAACCCAGTTACTGGAGGACCATTGTTTACTTTTTCAGAGACAAAGTTGTAGGGGATGGTTTCCTTCCATAGTGGAGTTCTGGTGGGCTCATCGAGATTCCAAATCGGAAGTTGAGTATAGAATGCTTGATCAGCGTAGGTGTCTTCCTTTGTTGTCATTTTGGGAAATTTCTCAAGTATATGGTCCTTGAGCGGTTCTTTGTATGGGCATTGTTGTATATGTATCAATAGAGATACTAGTTAGCCCCAAATTGGGCGTGTTCTCATCCCAATCAAATTTAATCCTCGCATTGTACACATTTTTTTAAAAACAGGTATCTTATTGGTGCAGGGAAGTGAAACTATACTTGTCACATTTTAGTTCTAACTCTTGTATCATATTAAGAAGGCATCATGTTTCAAAAGTGGTGCAATTCTCTGATTGTTTTGAAAAGAGTTTTAAGAAAAAAAGATACTCATGTTTTGAGAAAGCATGATGAGTACTTTTCCAAAATCATATCATATTAGGAGTTGAGTTTGCATAATAACGCTCCGAAAACCGGGGTGTTACATTGTGGTATCAGAGCTGTTTGGCCTAACCGGACTGTGAGGTTGGGTTGCTATCGTTGATCAAGTGTCGGGAGTTGTCTGTTGTAGTTTGATAAGTGCTAGTTGTATATCAACCTTATGTTGATGATCTGTAGTATCTCCTAGTAGAACCATGCATCACATTGTTCTGTGTCAGACCCCCCAACTTAACTTACACATTGTCCCCAATGTTTCAAAGTAAGAGTTGCAAACATTAGAAGATATTACCTGACAAATAACCTGAAACAAAAATCTGCACACAATTAAAGAAAAAGTGTACCTGACACGCTTGTACTATTTACAGAGAAAGTGTACCTCGCACGCTGGATGCACTATTTATTGAACAAAAAGCTTCAAAAGTAGTGTTCCCCACATGGGACACAGTAGTTGTGATCGTGGCTCACATCTTCCTCTAGTTTTACGTCTAGAAACGGCTTAAACGCCTTCTATGAGTCGAGGATAAGCTTCCCATCCAATTTTCTTAGAAATTGGGAAACAGGGTCTTTTAAAGTCGGATTTCCAAGACTAAGTGTAGATTCTTTTCGGAATTGCCCCCACAAATCGATAATTTCACCTTGCACCGTTGCACAAGAATGCGTCTCAAGAGTCAAATGAATATCATCCAAAGACTCCTTACTCAGCCCATTCTTAATGAAATCTATTTTATCGTATCGATTTTTGGAAGCCCAACCAATATTTCTACAACCAGTGTTACATGTCCATCTTGCACATTTTCTGCAAACGTTCATTCTTTTAGCTCGTCGTTTTTTTTGAATATGTACTTTTACCCAACCCAGCGAAACGTGGAACCATTGAATATTGAAATTCTCCACCAATTCTAACCTTGGCTTCTATTAACCAACGTAAATCAGCTAGGATTCCCTTAATCATTAGTAGCCTTAATCTTTCACACCGAGCATTGTAAGTTTTTATCATGTCACTTTTAACAAAGAAAGGAAAACGTTTGCTCAAAGAAGAAATAACCACATCCATATTACTAAAATGCAATCAATTTCCTATTTCAATCATAAAAAGAAAGCTAAGACAATACAAACAACGTTTTATTTAAAAAAAACTAATACATCAAAGACCGGTATTTACAAACCAAGCTATTGGTAGAAGTAATGCAGTAAGAATTATTATCACTTCTGCGCAGGGAATTTCATCAGATTTGAAAAACGCCACAAAGATGTTGACAATTGCGACAATGGTGATGAGGATGAGAAATTTCATTTTGTTAGAGCGGATGAGAATTTTTTTTTTTGGTTTGGAAGATGTTGAAAATGGGAAGTGGAATGAGGTTTTATAGAGAAATTTTTTTGAAAACTAGCCGTTTATAGCCGTTACAAGAGAGAAGAAAAAGTGATGAAAAATGATTTTTTATAAAAGTGGCCGTTTATAGCCGTTTGAAGGAGAGGAGAAAAGGTGGTGAAAACACTATTCATAGCCGTTAACTTGAAGGAGAAAAGAGAAATCGAAATATTTTTTGTTTTTCTTTTATTTAAAACTCAGTTTTTGTGGGCAACTGAAATTCCGACTTTGAAAGTCACGGAGTACCGAATCCGCCATTTATACCGGGGGAAAAAAATAGAAAAATACTAAAAACAACCATAATAGAAAAGCAACAGAAAACAAAATAAAGCAAAATAAAGTAAAGACACAACAAAAGAAAAATAAAAACAAAAACAAAAACAATCAAACCATGTACAAAGCGTCAACTAAAGAGACTGACTCGATCTCTTTTGAAAAACTTTCAAGATACGCTTTTAAACGTTGACCATTAACTCTGAAAATGTCCCCATTTCTTGGATTCTCAATTTCAATAGCTCCATTTGGAAAAACAATTTTCACAATAAAAGGTCATGTCCATTTTGATCGCAATTTTCCAGGAAACAAGTGTAATCTAGAATTATATAAAAGAACTTTTTGACCAATTTCAAAAGTTTTTCTAACAATGTGTTTGTCATGAAATACTTTCATTTTTTCTTTGTAAATTCTATAATTTTCATACGCATCATTCCTGATTTCTTCTAATTCATTTAGCTGGAGTTTTCTCACTGAACTAGCTTCATCCAAATTGAAATTAAACATTTTGATAGCCCAAAAAGCCTTATGTTCTAATTCAACAGGTAAGTGACACGGTTTTCCAAAAACAAGGCGATAAGGAGACATACCCAGAGATGTCTTGAATGCTGTCCGGTAGGCCCACAATGCATCAGTCAATCTAAGTGACCAATCTTTTCGATTTGGATTGACTGTTTTCTCCAAGATATGTTTGATCTCCCTGTTAGCAAGTTCTGCTTGTCCATTTGTATTTGGATGATATGGGGTTGACACTTTGTGATGAATACCATATTTTTTCATTAAATTTTCAAATGGTTTATTGCAAAAATGTAAACCTCCATCACTTATTATTGCACGAGGCATTCCAAATCTTGCAAACACATTTTCCTTCAAAAATTTTAAAACAATTTTATGATTGTTATTTTTGCAAGGAATTGCCTCAACCCATTTTGAAACATTGTCAACTCCAACCAAAATGTATTGATATCCAAAAGAAGGTGGAAAAGGACCCATAAAATCAATTCCCCAACAGTCAAAAATTTCAACGACTAAGATGGGATTTAATGGCATCATATTTCTATGAGTCACCCCACCTAGTCTTTGACACTGATCACATGATTTGCAAAATTCGTATGTGTCTTTAAAAAGTGATGGCCAATAAAATCCACACAGCAAGATTTTTGCAGCGGTTTTTTTGGAAGAAAAGTGACCACCACATGCTTCTGAGTGGGAAAAAGAGATTATGCTTTGAATTTCATTATCAGGAACACATCTTCTTATTATTTGATCGGGACAATACTTGAAAAGATACGGGTCATCCCAAATGTAATTTTTTACTTCCCTAAAGAGTTTTTTCTTATCTTGTGCATTCCAATGGCTTGGAATTTGTCCTGTAGAGAGAAAATTAGCAATATCTGCAAACCATGGTAATTGGGACACAGAAAAAAGTTGTTCATCAGGAAATGAGTCATTTATGGGACTTGTCTCAAAAGAATCATCACATGTGAGTCTAGACAAATGATCTGCCACCACATTTTCAACTCCCTTTTTATCTTTAATTGTTATGTCGAATTCTTGGAGTAAAAGAATCCACCTAATCAACCTTGGTTTTGCATCTTTCTTTGCTAGTAAATATTTTAAAGCTGCATGATCTGTGAACACAACAATGGGTGAACCAACTAGATAAGATCTGAATTTCTCTAATGCAACTACTACAACAAGTAATTCTTTTTCAGTGGTGGAATAATTCATTTGAGCACTATTAAGAGTTTTACTTGCATAGTAAATCACATAAGGTTTCTTATCTTTTCTTTGTCCTAACACAGCTCCTATAGCATAGTCACTAGCATCACACATTATTTCAAAGGGCAAAGTCCAATCAGGGGGTTGCATAATAGGCGCAGAAATGAGCATTTCTTTGAGTTTTACAAAAGCATCTTCACAGGAATCAGTCCATTCAAATATGGCATCTTTTAATAAAAGATTGCATATTGGTCTAGAAATTGTACTAAAGTTTTTTATGAACCTCTATAAAAACCAGCATGTCCTGAAAATGATCTAATATCTTTCACTGATTTTGGTGTTGGCAAGTTGGCAATTAGATCAATTTTGGACCTATCAACTTCTATTCCTTTTGTTGAAACAATGTGTCTTAATACAATTCCTTCAGTCACCATAAAATGGCATTTTTCCCAATTAAGAACAAGATTTTTGTCTTCACACCTAGTCAAGACTTTAGCCAAATTCATAAGACAATCATTAAATGAGTTTCCAAAAACAAAGAAATCATCCATGAACACTTCAAGAAAGCGTTCAATCATGTCACTGAAAATGCTTACCATACATCTTTGAAATGTTGTTGGTGCGTTACATAGTCCAAATGGCATCCGTCGATATGCAAAGGTACCAAAAGGACATGTAAATGTTGTTTTCTCCTGGTCCTCAAGTGCAATGGCAATCTGATTATACCCTGAATATCCATCTAGGAAGCAATAAAATTCATGTCCTGCAATTCTTTCTAATATTTGATCCATGAAAGGTAAAGGAAAATGATCTCTTCTAGTCATTGAGTTTAGTTTCCTGTAGTCAATGCACACTCTCCAACCAGTTACAGTTCTAGTTGGAATTAATTCATTATTTTCATTTTTAACTACAGTTACTCCTGACTTCTTAGGTACAACTTGAGTAGGACTGACCCATTTACTATCTGAAATAGGATAAATAATGTCATTATCTAGAAGCTTAATAACTTCATTTCTCAGTACTTCTTTCATATTAGGATTTAGCCTTCGTTGCATTTGTCTTGAGGGTTTAGCATTTTCCTCTAAATAAATGTTATGGGTGCAAATTAATGGGCTAATTTCTTTTATGTCAGATATAGTCCATCCTATTGCCTGCTTATGAGCTTTTAGTACTTCTAACAATTTACATTCTTGTTCATGATTTAATTTAGAAGATATTATTACCGGGTATGTATCTTTTTCACCCAAATATGCATACTTCAAATTTGATGGTAAAGGTATTAGCTCTAACACTGGTGGTTGAACACTTGATGGACTTGGAACTTTTTCAGATTTTGATAGTTGTTCAAATTTTGGCCTCCACTGATTAACTTTTGAACCCTGTGAAATATCAAACATAGAAGAAAACTCCAAATTTTCCTCATTAATCAAATCATTAGTCAATAAATTTTCCAATGGATCAGAAAATGTAGTCATGAAATGTTCAAGGCATATTCCCAAAAGAAAGATTCAAAACTCCATTTCTACAATTTATCAAAGCATTAGAGGTTGCAAGAAATGGTCTTCCTAAAATGATGGGATGTTGAGATGTTGGATTTGAAACCAGATGTGTATCCAAAACAATAAAATCTACTGAAAAATAGAATTTATCAATTTGAACTAGTACATCCTCAACTATACCTCTTGGAATTTTCACTGAACGATCTACCAATTGAAGGGTGATTGGCGTTTTCTTTAGCTCTCCAAGGTCCAATTGTTGATAAACAGAAAATGGTAGAAGATTAACACTCGCACCAAGATCAAGAAGTGCATGTTCTATCTTACTATTACCAATTACACACGATATAGTTGGACAACCAGGATCCTTATATTTTGGTGGAGTTTCCTGTTGGATGATTGAACTAACACTTTCCGTCAAAAATGCCTTACTTTGAACATTTAATTTTCTTTTCACGATACATAAATCTTTCAAAAATTTGGCATAAGATGGAATTTGTTTGATCGCATCCAACAGAGGAATGTTAACTTTAACTTTAACTTGTTGAAGAATCTCAAATATTTCAGGATTATGGTTTAACTTCTTAATTGGGTGTAATCTTTGAGGGAAAGGGGCAGGTAATGGCTTTTTTCTTTGAATAGAAATATCATCATTTTTACCTTCATCCTTACCTTCATCATTACCTTTATCTTGGAGTAGAGTCTGAATCTGGAATCTTGATGGGGATTGTCTTGTCAATTGTTTTTCCACTCCGTAGAGTAGTGACAGCATTTACATTTTCCGGTGGTGTTTCGGTAGAGATTTGGCATTGACCAGCTGGGTTCTATTGAGGTTGAGCTGGAAACTTCCCATTCTCGGTCGTTCTCAAGGAAAACGTCAAGGTAGACAATGTAAGCTTGATTTCATTTATAGCTTGTGAATTTTCGGTGTTTATGGTTGTTTGAGCTTGCATGAATGTTTGTAATGTTTCTTCTAGGCTTTTTATTTGTGGTCTATTTTATGGTATGAAATTAGAATTGGAGGTATTTTGGTTGGGTAAAGGTTGAACATTGTTATCATTCCTCCAACTAAAATTAGGATGGTTTCTCCAATTTGGATTATATGTCTCAGAAAAAGTAGATGAAAATGGTTTTTTGAAACTACATATTACATTTGCTTGTTCTTCACACATCTCCTTGAAAACAGGAATTTTTGGGCATTCATTTGTTAAATCTCCTTCAATGGCACAAATATCACAAATATCCTTGTTTTGCACAAATTTTACTTCCTTAGATTTCTTTAGTTCCATACTTTCAACCTTTCTAGCTAAACTAGCAATCCTAGCACTTAGATCATCTTCTTGATTAAGGTAATATTTTCCTATGTTAACATTTTCAAGATTAGACCTTATTGAACCCTCTGATGTATTTTCATTATACCAAGATTGAGTTTTATCAACTAGGTGGTCTAAATATTCAAGAGCATCGTCTGGATTTTTGTCCAAAAATTCTCCATTACACATCATTTCCACAAATTGTTTGGTTTCAGAATTTAAGCCTTCATAAAAGAAACTTACGGTCCTCCAATTTTCAAAACCATGGTGAGGGAAAGCATTTAGCAAATCTTTAAAACGTTCCCAACAATGAAAATATTGTTCATTAGGCTTTTGGACAAAGTTTTTGATTTGCTTCTTCAAAGAGTTGGTTTTATGAATTGGGAAGAACTTTTTTAAAAGTTCAGTTTGTACATGTTGCCATGTCATGATTGATCCAGGTCTTAAAGAATTAAGCCATATTTTTGCTTTGTTTTTGAGAGAAAAAGGAAATAACTTAAACTTTATCATTTCTTGGGTGCATGTTGGTTCATTTAAAGTGACGCATATTTCCTCAAATTCTTTCAAATATAAATAAGGGTTTTCAGATTCAAGTCCATGAAAATTAGGCAGTAATTGGATCATACCGGGCTTGAGTCTAAAATTCTGAGCATTTGGTGGATAAACAAAGCATGATGGAGTGGTATTACGTTGAGGTTCTAAGAAATCACGCAAGGAACGAACTTGTTGATTTTCATTAGTCATTTCTATTTCACCTTCGTCCATGTTTTCACAATTATTATTCAAATTAGGTGCTTCACTCCTTATAAGTCTACCACTTTTTAAATCATGACACCAATTATGCATACAATTGACAAGCACACAATATTTATTAATTATACTAACATAAACGTTAAAAATAAAAATAAAAGGATAGAGAAGAGATAACCTTCTGAAGTCTTACCAAAGCAAGAGAATATTCACAAAGAGATGGACCGTCCTCCAAGGGATATCCCCGGCAACGGCGCCAAAAACTTGATCATGCTTTACAGTTGCACACCCAAGTATAGGTTTGTCTCATGTAATAAATTTCTCGGAAGTCCGAGTGTCGAACAACAGGGATATTTTGAAGGAAAAGGTATGTCAATCTATTTGTGAAGTTTGAAGTTTATATAAGACTAAGTACTAGAGCTTTGGGGTTCCACTTAAGTAAAATCATAGAATTTTTTTTGGCTAAACTTGATAACTCAATTGAAATCCAACAATCAAGTGATTTCAATCGGAAGATAAAACGTTACACACTTAGAAAACTTTGTAGCTTTTGAAAACTATCTTTGTAGTTGTCTTAAAGAGTTTATGTAACCAATTGTTGTTATGTACAACTAAGCATTCATTGTGCCAACTATGTCTACAACAAATCAAATCTTTCACAAAACAAAATCATTTTCATATCTCATAAAACAACTCAAAGCTTCATTTTGAAAACCAAGAACAATACTACTACTTTACAAAAGCTTCACCCTTGGCTCTAGCTAAGGGTTTAGCTACTCATACTACAAAGAAAACAAATCTTAGACACTAGATATATGCTATATTTCTGAAGTTAGGGAGTGATGCCTCCATGGCTTGCCAAAGCCCCCTTTATATAAGCTTGAGAAGTGAGAACGCTTGAATACTTCAAGACAATTTATTCAATTTTGACAGCTTCTCATGCCTAACTTCTTTGATTAATTTCACCATGAAGTCGAAGTCTAATACATGTGGTCTCTAAAGATAAAATGAGGGGCATTAAGTCTTCTTTCCAGATCATTTTTTATCTTCCCAATTGGATTTTCCATGTGGGAGTTATGGGCGAAATACCGCTCCTTGGTCAAAAGCTCATTTCAATTTTGACAACTTCTCGTGCCTAATTTCTTTGATTAATTGCACCATAAATTGAAAGTCTAATACATGTTGTCTATGAAGATAAAATGGGGGGAATTAAGTCTTCTTTCCAGATCATGCTCTATATTTCAAATTGGAGCTTTGTGTGAATTATGGTAAATATAATTCCACAATGTGTGCTGTGTAGTTTGAAATCTGGAGCATTGTCATAATGATCACGTTGCATGTCATTTTCACCCTTGAATACAATCTTTTCAGCACTTTGTTCCTGATTCAAAGTGGTAGATACATGAGTTAGCTAACCACTAAAACAAGAATTGGATCAAATGGACTTGTATTGCTTGAGATATGGGTCAAATACGAAAATGTGTTATGGGCCAAAACTCAACCAAACTTTGGACAGAATTGTTGTCTAGTATTATTGAGGTTCATTGGACTTTAAACTAGCAAAATTAGATTGCTACACCCATTTATATCTTTAGTACATTGTCTTAGGTGTCCAAGAACATCAATATCACAATTTTTGAAAGAGTGTAACTTAGGTTATGGCCCAAACATCAAGCAATACACATACTAATCATGTCTAAACATGCATGTGCCTTCTACTAGTATAGCAAATTGGATATTAATAGTTAAATTAGATAATACCTAATTATGCATAAATAAGACACAAATACTATAATTCCATAACTAAATAGCACATAAAGTTAATATAACATATGCATGTTAACTCACTAATCACTATGGTGTTACGTTTTTAAAAGTTACGGGACTTAGGTGTTACAAAAAAAAGTTAAGGGACCTATTCGTTACAAATAAATAAGTTAAGGAACCCCGAGAGATATTTAGCCTTATCTTTTTAGGTTTTAGGTACATTTAAAAAATGTATAAAATAGGTTCGTTTTTGAGTAATAGAATGTTATAAGAAAATTATAAAATAGTTATCCCTTAATCATAGTTTATCATAATCATTTTTTTAGTTTATGAATTGTTTAAGTATATATTTGATTTCAATATGTATTCACAGCTCATCAATTCATATTAGAAGTCATAGAGAAATGATGCATTATTATGCAAATTCTATGGATCATAATTATGAGAAATAAATAAACTTATAAATTTAAAATTAAATAGTATATTTGAGTGATTATGTAAAGCATTGTCAATTCTCAATGAATAATACTATCATTTTTCCTTTTAATTTATAAGAAAATATGATTTTTCATTTGATGAATGAAATGTTTTCTTAAAATTTCATATCTTGACTATTTGGAACCCGTGGGGTCCAAGACACAAAACAAGAAGCGGCAAAAAAAGAAACTGGTCCAAAAAATGGTAGATTATAATACACGTTCAAAGACTAACTTTGCCTTTGTCTCTTTTTGATCTGACTATTGTAAATTAGTCCAATCAAATCTATAGAATTTTTCCCAGAAATGTTGGCTACAATATTTTTTCAGGGACAACTTGTGTCTTTCTCTTTTAGCTCTCCATTGTAAGTTAGTACTTTTATTTTCGTCCTTATGATGAAGTTTTTTACGGGTTTTTGTTAGGGAGTGTTGTGTAAGAAAAGGATGTGCAAGTATACACAGTCTAAAAACAAGTAATATAATGATAAGAAGAGATCGTACCCACAGGGATTGGATTAATTTTAAAGAGTTTAAAATTGTAGTAATGCTAGTGATAAAAAGGAAAGTAAAAATAAAATTAAGTTGGTAAGATTGTGGTGTGTGTAAACAGAATGTAAATTAAAGCAAGTAAAATGTGTTGTGTTTCAATTGAGAGAGAGATGGTTGAAATACTCTTTCCTAAGTAAATTCACTTTGAAAGCATTATGTTACATATGATGCTCATGCATTCATTGCTCCTGCAATGATTGCATTGCAATGGATGCTGTAATAAAATGACTTGTGCATTTCTACAACTATCTTCAGGGTTTTGTTATAAGTCTTATGTCTAAGCCCTTAATAAGTTCGCCCTTAATAAGTTCACCCTTGTCTTTTAAACCATTACAAAATCACCCTGTGGAATATGCTATCTTATGTCCAAGTTTTAGCATGGTTTTAACAAAGTTTCCTTTTATTAAAATACTTACCCATATTAGTTCTTGAGTTCAAATCACAAACTATTATCAATCTCAAAATAAGTTGAAAGAATTATAGCACAAGAACAAAATTGTAAGAACATCAATATAACATAATAACTAATCAAAGCTTCATTACAAAGTTAAAGTATTCCAACCAAAGAGTGTTTAGTTCATGCTTGACATAAACAGGCACATATAAACAGAATGAGACATGTTTATAAGAAGGAAAATACAAAGGAAACAAGATGAGATAGGAATTACACAAATGATGATCCTTTGCATGTTCTACCTTGCTTATGTTGAGCAAGTCACCTCTCAACAATGGAAAACAGCAACTAGAACTCCACGAGAAGAGAAGGAAGAAGTTGTCACTTTCATTCCTTCTTTTCAAGTTTTGTTGAGTACATCTAACTCTAAAAATAAAATGAAACTATCTACTAAACTTTGGAGATGGAGAGAATATGATGATCTTTGAATGAGGAAGAGGGGATGTATTGATAAAGAAAGAATCAAAACCATAAAACGAAATAAACATTAAGCACTGAACCTCAAAATCCATACAGCAATACCCTTCACCAATAGATTGATATAGGGCCTTAAGCTTCCATGTAGGTTACGCTACCAAATCCTCAAAATTGTATATTAATGCATAACAGAGCCAAAACGACTCTGAAATAGTGTATTTAAGTAGGACAAGACGAAAACCTAATCCACTAACTGGGTTCTTGGATAAAAGCCCGATAAAAATAGTAAATTGGCCCGTAAACCCGTTTTACATTAAACTGCTTCTGTATTTCGAAGTTGCAGTCGTTCCCTCTGTTCTTGACAAGGACGACCTTCTCGTGGTATTCTTCTCTCCCACCCGATTCAATACAGACTTGGGCAGACATGGAGAGGTGCTTTCATGACAGGTTTTATTTGCCGCAGCCTGAAGTTACCGCAGCCAATCTCATGAATTTACAGAAGAAGGTGGACGAGGCAGTGACCGACTTCATCGAGAGATTCAGAAAGATGGCTGGAAAATGTTCGGTGCCTTTCCCAGAGCCACAGCTCACTTCCATGGCCATCTCTGGAAAGCACCCTCAATTGAAAGAAAAGCTTGTGGGACAAGCTTGCAGTGATCTCAGTGGCTTAGCTTCCGAGGCTGTTCAAGTGGAACAATATGTCCAAGAAAGGGAAAGGAGGAAAGCCACAAGGGGCCGTGGGCCACAGCTGGTATCGGTGGTGGATGCAGCCGAGGATTCGGATTATGATGAGTTAGCCGATTACGCGGCAGACATCCTAGTGGCAGAGATAGTTAAGGGGAAGGCTTACCTCTGACCCGCTCTTAGGCCTGCTAAGGGTATGGAGAAAGAGGAAGAAACGGTTGAATATTCCTTTGACATCTCCATGGCTGACCAAATCTTTGACTACCTCCTCAAGGACAAACAAATCAAACTCTTTGACGGCCACAGGATCCCCCCATTTGAGGAAATAAAGGGGAAGAAATACTGCAAGTGGCACAATTCCTTCAATTATGCCACTTCGAATTGCATTATCTTCCGCCGAGCCATTCAGGAAACCATCAGGAAGGGAAGGTTTAAAATGGCTGACAAAGGGGCCTCGGAAATGATTGTCGACACTGATCCTTTCCCCAGCATGAACGTCAACATGGTCTCCTTTTCAGGGAGCGATCGAGGGAGAGGGAAGAAAACGTACGTGTGGGTCCCAAACGGAGAGGTTTCCTAGGACAAAGAATCATCCTTGTTCAGCCGATTAGGCTCACCCTCACGGGGATCCACAATTGCAGAACGAAAAGCCCTGCTGCAAGAAAAATTACAGATAGGGGCGCCGAGTCAACCTCAAAAACCACACAAGAAACTTCCCAAACCGGGAAGGCTTGTCCATGAGCTTAGGGAGTTGCATTTATCCAAGCTCAACCCCGACAGGCACGCACATAAGACAAGGGAGATGAGGGAAAGGCTCCAAGCTATCCCGCATGGGGGGCAAGGTAGGCCTACCGATATGCCCATCGAGCAGGCCACCTTGCCACCCCCTGACTGAGAGACTCGCCCCAGAGAAGAAAGAAGGGTAGCCCAAGTCCCAGGGACTCAAGACTTAACCTCGGTTGACATCACATTACTCAACGACCGAGAGTTGAGAGCCATCAGGATGGTCAAGCCTCCGGCAGAAGTGTCGCGGGATCAATGGATGACTCAGACAGCCGTTGAAGGACCAGCCCCTAAACTGGCCGCCCGATCTCGTTCACAGAAAAAGAGGCTACAGAGGGCAAGGGCGTTCAATAGGATGAAGGAGACCCTCTAGATGCTCACCTCCGTTAGAGATGGGAATACCAGACCATCCCAACAACATTCGTTGCGGCGGCATTGGAACAGGCGTTCCCAAAGCCAGTGGAAGACGCAGTCGCGGAGCCGCCTCCTGAAGTAGCTGTCATAGAGCCGCCTGCGGATCGCGGAGAAGATGACCAGGCGATGGTGGGCATGGTGGAGGCACCTCACAATCCTCTCACGAAGGTGATGATAGAGTGCCTCTACGGGCCTCATAGTCCAAAGCGATCCCAGCCAGCCAGTGAGCCCCAGGTCGGGGAGACAATGACCGATCAGGAATTACAAGAAGACGACCTCCTAGGGGAAGAATAGGAATATCTCTCCAGTCCTAGAGACTTCGACGAAAATTCAATCACTAAATCAATCCTAGATGACTTCATGGATGAAGCCGATGGAGAATTCTATGTGGATATTGAGATGGTAGGTCTCCTTCCACTGGAGTTCTAGGGGACTAGGGACCAACCGGGAACCCTCAAGGGAGAAGTCGTCGCTGAGGAAGCCGAATGGGCTGCCTTTACAGAAGCTGAGGGACCCCTTACAGAGGGCATGTTGTTTGAGAAACCAACGGCGGAAATGACCAGACACCTGAAGCCATTGCACATCAAAGCCCATCTTAACGGCAAGATGTTCAATAGGGTCTTCGTGGATGGCGGAGCTGTATCGAATATCATGCCACTGTCAATTATGAAGAGGCTAGTTAAGAACGCCGAAGATCTCATCCCCACTACCATGACCATGACCAGTTTCATGGGCCACCCATCTCACGCACTAGGGGTGTTGGTGGCCGATGTCACGGATGGGTCCAAGAAGACTCGGTCGGCATTATTCGTCATTGAAGGGCGGCCCTCGTACACGGTGATCCTGGGGAGGGATTGGGTCCACAACAGTGAATGGGTCCCCTCCACCTTACACCAGAAGCTTATGATATGGGTGGAGGATAAGGTGGAGATAGTGGAAGCGAGCGCAAACCCTTTTCCAACTGAAGTAAAAATGTTTGAAGCCGTATTCTACTCACCGTACTTGCACCCTATTTCCTTCCAGGGGACTACAAAGAAGGTGGTATTGAATCGTGCGACTGGACCAAGAAGGGCTTTGAATTCAAAATGTTGGCCGACCCACGGCCTGACGACGAGAATAGTGATTAGTCTTCCTTCGAAAGTACAGAGCCTGCTGGATCGGTTGCGCCTATTTCAAATGGAATCCAGCATTGAAGAGGCTATGTTTGGCGCCATATATGGAGAAGACAAAGACTCAGGGGAGACACAGGATTATCGTGAAGAGAAGTCGTCGGTCGAACCTCCTTACCTAGAGCCCATGCAGAGGAAATAGCCCACCTTCGAGGCCCAGGACCCACTAGTCGAGGTAAACTTGGGAACGGAGAGTGAGCCCAGAACGATGAAAATTAGCGGCAAACTGCAGCCACTACAACGCGACCAGATGGTAGCCTTGATTCGGGATTATCGTGACTGCTTTGCATGCGACTACCATGAGATGCTAGGCCTTGACATAGCCTTGGTGGTGCATAGGTTACCCATCAAGGAGGGTTGCAGACCCCACAGGCAACCACCGAGAAGGTTAAACCCACAACTTATGCCGCAGATCAAAGCCGAATTGGAAAGGCTTCTGAAGGCAGGGTTCATCAGAACTGCCAGGTACGTAGAATGGCTGTCTAATATAGTCCCCGTGATCAAAAAGAATGGCCAGGTCAGACCATAACTTGAGCTACGCGAATCGGATTGACGCATTCTGAGATGCGTTGCAAAGCTAAGAGAAAGAGCTACAAGTTTCCTGTTGAAGCCAAAAGCTGATTCGGAGGTCAGAAGTCTTAAATATTTCGTTGAAGTTCCAGACTTAATAAATATTTAGTTTTGGGCCGGTTTTTTTTATGTTTTCCGACCCGGTTGGGTTAGAACCCGAATTCTTTGTTTTGCCTATACCTAATAGCCACGAGTACTGTTCATCTCTCGTTTTTACTGTTCACAAATTGTTTTTCGGGAGCTTGGTACGAAAACCGATGGAGAACTAATCACCTGGTTGATCTGCTGTATTCAGGTTCTGATACTTGAGATTAATATAACCTTGCAATTTAATTCCTATTCCTTTCAATTCTATTATATGTATATCGTTTGCTTAATTTGATTTGTCATAGAATAGTTTTGTTTGGTTGGATTGATTGATTTATGTTCCCTAATTTTGATTGCTTGTTACCGTTTGATTAATCCGTTAATTCGCTTTATTCTTAACCGTTTGCTTAATTCAGTAAACAGGAACATACTTCTTATAATATCATTCTCGCTTGTTAAATGTTGTTGTGATCGAACAGGAATAGGATCCGCTTAGGATAGTGAAGTTATAATAATCGATGATAGGTAGGAACCGAATCAGTAGATTGGCTTATTTTATAATCACTTAATTTATAATCACTTTCTGTTAATTGTTTTCTGAATCAAAACCTAAACCCCCCCATTTTTCCAGTCAGTTGGTTAATTCATACAAGAATCCTTGAGAAACGATACTCGAGTTGTCGTTACCGTAAACTACATTTTAAAATTACTCGTTTTGATCTGTGCGCGACAACTGATCAAATTGGCGCCGTTGCCGGGGATTTTTGTTGTTATTAACTGATTTTAGAGTCATAGGTTTAGTGTTCTTGCGTTTAGGACCTAGTTTCCTCACGGTTTTGGCCAATTCGCGGCCTAGTGTCAAAAATCCAATTTTCGAGAAAATTGTGTCCGTTTCAAAATCTGTTCCGTGCAAATTCCTCTTTTTTCTATTTTTTATGAATTTTTTACTGTTTTCATAGTTTCGAAAAATTCCAAAAAAATTCTCAAAATTCTTATTTCACTTAATTAGATTAAATTTTGTGTTTTTGTATTTTTCTGAATTTATTTTAATCATATCTCTTCTTTCATTTTGTTTCTGCCTATTAGGGACATTGTTGGCATTTTCGCATTTGTTGTTGCATTGCTGCATTAGTCCTGGCTACTAGGTCTGTTTGTTCTGACTTGTTTGATTTTGATCCTGAAGTTGAAAGAACCTTGCACACACGCCGCAGACCAAATCAGGCTAGCACTAGTTCACCACCCATTATCGATTCTGATTCTGACTATTTGCATAGCTTATTTGATTCTGATTTTGAACTTGCTTTTGATAACATGGCTGAACAAAGAACACTAAGGCAGCTTGCTGCCCCTGATGTGAACTATAATGGTTTATGTATTGATTATCCTGAACTGATGCACCCTTTGAATTGAAATCTGGTTTAATACACTTGTTGCCAAAGTTTAATGGTCTTGCAGGTGAGGATCCGCATAAGCATTTGAAAGAATTCCAGGTTGTGTGTTCTGCACCATTGAGGCCTGAAGGAATCACTGAAGATCACATCAAGCTCAGAGCCTTTCCATTCTCATTGGAAGGGGCGGCAAAAGATTGGATATATTACCTTGAGCCGAATTCTATCACAAGCTGGAATGCTCTGAAAAGAGTGTTCTTAGAAAGATACTTTCCTGCCTCCAGAGCTGCATCAATCAGGAAACAGATATGTGGCATTAGACAGGACGATGAGTCATTAGCTGAGTACTGGGAGAGATTCAAGTAGTTATTGTCCAGTTGTCCCCAACACCAGATCACCGAGCAGTTACTAATTCAGTACTTCTATGAGGGATTGTTACCGATGGATAGAAACATTCTTGATGCCGCTAGCGGTGGAGCACTTGTTGATAAAACTCCAGCTGCTGCCAAAGCCTTGATAACTAGAAACAATTCTGTCCAAACCAAAGGTGTGAACAAGATTCAGGTTTCTTCCAACAAAGCTTTAGAAACAAGAATTGACGAGCTTACTTCTTTAGTGAAACGGCTGGCAATAGGTAAGACTCAAGCAGCAAACTTGCGTGGTATTTGTACTTCTCCTGAACACCCGACCGATACATGTCCTATTTTGCAAGATGAGTCGATCACTGAGTTGCCTCAAGCTTATGCAGCAAACCTTTACAATCAAGGCAACAATCAGAACAGGTACAACATTCCTGACCTGTCCACTAACAAATACCATCCCAATTGGAGGAACCATCCAAACCTTCGATATGGGAATCAACAGTCCAGCCAACAACAAAACCCTCCCCAAGTGACCACCCCGGCACCTTCCGGACCTTCATTAGAGGATCTTGTCAAGCAAATGGCTGTCAACAATCTCCAGTTCCAACAAAGAACTGATTCTAGCATTCAGACCTTGCAGACACAGATTGGACATTGAATGCCATGCAGAAAGCCCAAGGATCGAACCAACTTCCTGCCCAAACAGTTGTGAATCCAAAAGGCCCTAATGTGAGTGCAATTTCCTTGAGATCCGGAAAAGTTGCAGAACCAGCCCCAGACAAAAATAAAAAAATTCTTGAGGTAACACCTTCACTTGAACCCTCTTCTGTTGTGGTAGAAACTGAAAAAGATAAACAGAAGGAGTATGTACCACCAGTCCCTTTCCCACATAGAGTACTGAAAAATAAAAGGACTGATGAGGGAGACAAAGAGAGAGAGATTTTGGATGTATTCAAAAAGGTTGCGGTAAACATTCCGCTTCTTGATTTGATTAAGCAGGTTCCGAAGTACGCAAAGTTCCTGAAAGATTTGTGTACACACAAAAGGAGGTTGAAGGGAAATGAGAGAGTCAACTTGGGAAGAAATGTTTCTGCTTTCATTCAGCCTAAGCCTTCATCTGAAAAGGCTACAGGCGAGTAAAATGTTTCAGCTCTCACTCAGGTCATGCCACAAAATGCAAGGATCCAGGAACTTTTGCTATTCCTTGTACCATCGGGGATAGTAAATTCGAGAATTGCATGCTTGATTTAGGAGCGGGCATTAATGTTATGCCTACTTCTGTTTATAATAACCTTAATCTTGGTCCTTTGCAGCATACAGGTTTAATCATTCAGCTGGCGAACAGAAGCAATGCCTGCCCCACCGGAGTAGTGGAAGATGTCCTTGTTCAAGTTAATGACTTAATTTTTCCCGCAGATTTTTACATTCTGGACATGGAAGGAGAAACTAAGTCAAGCAGGGCTCCCATCATGGAAGGAGAAACTAAGTTGATGATGGAACCATGTCCATGGAATTTGGTGACATTGTCGCGAAATTTAACATTTTCGATGCTATGAAATATCCCTTGGAAGAGCATTCCATTTTTCATATTGAATTGATCTCTGAGTTGGTTGATGACACTTGTTCTGAATTGTTTTCACTTGATTTTCCATCTTTATCTGGTTTTGATGATGTTTACTCATGTGATGATTGTACTGACACTAACCTTTGTGTCGTATGTGCTGAGATTGATGCTGCCTTGCAGGGTAACATTTTTTTCTACAGGTGAAGTTGTCGATGAAGCTATTTATGCAATTGAAGCTCTCGACACCCCGGCTACCCCAAGCACTCCATCCATTGAGCAACCACCTTCCCTGGAGCTGAAACAACTCCCTGCAAATCTGAAATATACTTATTTAGAGAGTAATGAAAAACTCCCGGTTATAATTTCTTCTAACCTTGATTTCGATCAAGAAAGTAAGCTTTTGCAGGTTTTGAGGAAGCATAAAAAGGCGATTGGGTGGACATTGGCTGACATCCCAGGTATTAGTCCCTCAATGTGTATGCACAGGATTTTACTTGAGGATGGTGCTAAAACAGTAAGGCAACCCCAAAGGAGGCTTAATCCTTTGATCCTCGATGTTGTGAAGAAAGAGGTAACCAAACTCTTGCAAGCAGGTATCATTTACCCTATCTCTGACAGTAAATGGGTAAGCCTTGTGCAGGTTGTACCTAAGAAATCTGGACTCACGGTGGTAAAAAATGAAAAGACTGAACTTGTCCCCACTAGAGTTCAGAATAGCTGGAGAGTTTGTATTGATTACAGGAGATTGAACCAGGCTACTGGAAAGGATCACTTTCCTTTACCATTCATTGACCAAATGCTTGAACGGCTTGCTGGTAAATCACATTATTGTTTTCTTGATGGCTTTTCAGGTTACTTTCAAATTCATATTGCACCTAAAGATCAAGAAAAGACTACTTTTACGTGCCCATTCGGTACATTTGCTTACAAGAGGATGCCTTTTGGTCTTTACAATGCTCCTGGCACTTTCCAGCGATGCATGATTAGCATTTTTGCTGATTTTATTGAAAATTGCTTGGAAGTGTTTATGGATGATTTCACTGTGTATGGTTCTTCATTTGATGCATGTTTGAGCAGTTTAAATATGGTTTTAGAGAGATGCATCGAAACTGACCTCGTTTTAAATTATGAAAAATGCTATTTTATGGTTGAACAGGGAACTGTTTTGGGTCACATAATTTCTGAAAAAGGAATTTCTATAGATCCTGCTAAGATTGATGTGATTTCTACACTGCCTTACCCATCTTGGATTCGTGAGATTCGTTCTTTTCTTGGTCATGCAAGTTTTTACAGGCGTTTCATTAAGGATTTCAGCAAGATAGCTATTCCGCTGTCAAACTTGTTGAAGAATGACGTCACTTTCAACTTCAATGACAATTGCAAAAAAGCATTTGACTTATTGAAGAAAGCATTGACCTCAGCTCCCATCATCCAGCCCCCTGACTGGACCCTCCCTTTTGAGATTATGTGTGATGCTTATAACTGTGCTGTTGGGGCGGTCCTTGCACAAAGAGTTGACAAGGCTGCCCATGTTATTTATTATGCTTCTAGGACTTTAGATTCTGCACAGTCTAATTACACCACCACTGAAAAGGAACTTCTAGCTATTGTTTTTGCTCTTGATAAATTCAGATCATATTTGCTAGGTTCCAAGGTTGTTGTTTTTACTGACCATGTAGCTTTAAAGTATTTGTTGAAGAAGCCAGAAGCAAAACCGAGATTGATTCGGTGGATGTTGTTACTCCAAGAGTTTAATGTGGAGATTAAAGACAAAAGTGGAGCTGAGAACTTGGTGGCTAATCACTTGAGCAGGATAGAGAGGGATGAAGATCCTTTTCCCATTCAGGATGACTTTCCTGATGAGCAGCTTTTACTTATGCATGGAGTTACTCCTTGGTTTGCTGATATTGTTAATTATCTTGTTGCTGGTGTTTTTCCTACAGGTGCATCCAAGACACAAATTCACAAACTCAAGAGTGATGCCAAATATTATGTTTGGGATGATCCATATCTTTGGAAGTTTGGTAGTGATCAGGTAATTAGGAGACGTGTCCCCGACTATGAGATTGAATCTTTTGCAACTTTGGTCCTCAAAGGACTGCAAGAAAAGTCTTAGACTCAGGTTTCTATTGGCCCACTATTTTTAAAGATGCCTATGAGACTTACCGCACTTGTAAAGAGTGTCAGATAGCAGGTACAGCCATCACTCGTAAGAGTGAAATGCCTCAGCAACCTATGCTTTTCTGTGAGGTATTTGATGTATGGGGAATCGACTTCATGGGTCCCTTTCCTATATCATTTGGTTTTCTCTACATTTTGCTTGCTGTTGATTATGTTTCAAACTGGGTGGAACCTATCCCCACTAGGACTAATGATTCTAGAGTTGTTGCAGATTTTGTCAGGTCCAATATCTTTTGCAGGTTTGCAGATTCAAGCATGGGGGAGTTTGATAAGTCTTATTTTACTATGTTTTTAGCATTTGAATTAAATAAAAATTGTAGAATTTTAGTTTCACTTTGGAGCTATTTTACTATAAAATGTTGGTTTCTATTTTCAGGATCAAATAATGAAGGAATGGAAGAAATTCACGTGATTAAAGGCAAAGAATAAAAGTTCAAGGACCAAGGAGCAAAATCAAGCAAATGAAGCCAAGAATTAAGTGTTCACGCACGGTCCGTGCCTACTACACGCATGGTCCGTGCTCACTGTTACAGAAAGTAGTTGAAAAGACTCAAGACACGCACGGTCCGTGCGCACCACAAGCATGGTCCGTGCGCACTGTACGTTGCAGAAGCTGGAGAGTTTGAAGACCACGCACGGTCCGTGCTCCCTACACGCATGGTCCGTGCTGCCTGTGCTGAATCAGAATTTTACAAGTTTTACGGCACGCACGGTCCGTGCACCCAAACAGCACGGTCCGTGCACCTTTATCTGAAGCTAAAAATGTTACAAAACTCTTCCAATTCTTTCATTATGGCTTGTAATTCGAATTTAATTCTTTGTCTACTGATCCTAGGCTATAAATAGGACCTCATTTCAGCTGTAATGGTACCTTTGGATACTTGTAATCTCACTCCAAAGTTTACCTCTAAGATTTTATGCAATTTACTTTCTTCATTTTAAGTTCTTGTTCTTTATAATTCTTGCACTTTACATTCTCCAACTTTACTTTCTGTTCTTTATTTTCCAGCACCTTTATTTTCTGCACTTTACTTTTTGTCATTTACATTCCAAGTCATTTACATTCTGTCATTTACAATTCCGCAATTTACATTCCCATCATTTATCTTTCTTGTCATTTATCTTTCATGTCTTCTTCTTCTTCTTCAAAGTTTTTTGTCTACTATGATCATGACTGAGTAGACTCCTTTTAGTATTGGGATTGTGGGACTAATCCAATGATAGACCCATAAACAATCCCATCATTTTTAAAGTTTCATTCCAAATATCAAAACGAAGTACCGAAAGGAGAAGTTTTGATATTAGAACTATGGGATTAAACAAGGGAAACAAAACATGAGAATAGTTTTGGGACCTTTGGGATAAAAGAGGCTTGTACTTAAGGGGTCTTGGCAATAATCAACCATGAGAATAGATTTTGACTATTGTTTCGAGGCACACTCTTTTATTTTGAAAGGAAACTTGAGTTACCATTGAATGCCTTGTCCTTAGAAATACAATTTTATATAAAATAGGGAATGGATGAGGGGTTGTGAGTTCATTATATCATTATGATGAAACCACAATCCTAAGATGCTTTTATTTACAAATTCTAAATCAAACAATTATCTTTTACTAAATCATTCTCTTTTAGCTAATCACCATCGAAAAAGAAATCGGTAATTACAAAGTCTTTGTGGGATCGATATTTTTACTACGCGATAGAACCGTGCACTTGCGGCCTATCACAAGCAGAGATCTCAAACAGGGAGATCAAACAGGTTTTAGAGAAAATGGTGCAACCAAACAGGAAGGACTGGAGCCGCCGTCTAGAAGACGCACTTTGGGCTCAAAGAACAGCTTTCAAGACACCAATAGGGATGTCTCCCTATAGACTTGTTTCTGGTAAGGCATGTCACCTTCCTGTAGAGATAGAACACCGTGCTTATTGGACGGTAAAAGGTTGTAATTTGGAGATGCAACAAGCAGGTATTGAAAGAAAACTCCAATTACAACAGCTTGAAGAGCTTAGGCTAGAGGCTTATGAAAGCTCTAGAATTTATAAAGAGAAAACTAAGCACTTCATGATAAAATGATTTCTAGGAAGGAATTCTCTGTGGGACAACAGGTTTTACTGTTTAACTCCCGCCTTAAGCTTATGGCTGGGAAACTTCGATCCAAGTGGATTGGCCCTTTTGTTGTTACTAATGTTTTCCCTCATGGTGCAGTAGAAATAAAAAGTGCAGGTACTGACAAAACCTTCAAGGTCAATGGGCAGCGCCTGAAGCTATTCCATGAAAGTTCGGTGCCTGAAGATGCACCCATAGAAGAGCTTTCCTTGGAAAAGCCCACCTACTCTGCAACTTGACCAGGGAGCACCTTTTCCTTTCTCTCACTCTTATTTAATAATTATGTCCTTTCATTGAGGACAATGCATGTTTTAAGTGTGGGGGAGGGAACCAGTTTTTTTGTTTTGTTTTCAGTTTTCTCTGTTTTGGTTTTGTTTCTTAAAAAAAATGAAAAAAATTGCATGCTTTTCTTTGGTTTTTGAGTTACAATTATGAGTATTGTTCTTAGTTCTCTTGACTAGAGCCTTGTGATGTGATGTGATGTGAAAAAATTTGCTGTGCATTCTTAGTATGATAGGTAAGACTAAACTCTGAATTGTACATCATTAGTAGCAGATCATTAACCCTTGTGAGTTTTGAGCCTTATATGGATAACATACAAAAATCCATCTCTTTCTTTCTTGTGTGAACCACTCATGTCTGTTAGTCTCTAGAACTTGAATTGACTCTTTTTGATACTTTTTGTTTACTTGTGCACACTGATATGATAAAGGCAACTCGTTTTTTTCGTTTTTTTAGCCACTTAGCCAAAAGCCAACCCTGAACAATGTCATCCCTTTGTTTGAAAACCCCTTTGAGCCTATTTATCCGTTTTTTTTTTGTGATTAACTCATTACAAGCCGAAAAGTGAAAAACAAAATTATCACCCTAATCAAGGGTTGAAAGAGTCTTGTATGGAGTTGTGTGGGGTTGAACTTTATTTTTGTGATGTTGTTGTGATGTTCCAAATGTTGGCAGAAAAAAAAAAGAAAAGAAAAATAGAAAAAGAAAAAAAAAGATGAAAAATGAAAAATGAAATAAAATAGAGAAGGATGTCAATACATAGCCCTTCTGAAAAAAAAGGGATGAATAAAAGGAAAAGGAGAAGAGAAATAAGTTGAGAGGTTGTTGTTTGAAAGCAATTGAGGTATCCTGTAGTTCAACTCCCGCAATCCTTTCAATTTTCTTTTAACCCTTTGATTTTTAGCCTAGTACCCCCTTAGGATTTATCTCACCCTTACCTTGGCCAAGTTACAACCGAATTAAAGTCCTTTTGATCTTTGTGTGCATGTATTTAAATTGTAGATGTTAGAGTCTTTTCAAGCTTATGGTAGTACTAATTTTCATGTTGTGCTTTGAGTGTAAACAGTTAACCTAAACACTTGAGAGTTGAGTGAATTTTATCATGTGAGGATCTTGCTTTTGATGTACTTTTTGGTAATCTGTTTTTCCTATTTGCTTTGAATGTCACAAAGAGTTGCTCACTAACATCATATTCTTGAAGCTTAGACTTAGAACTCTGCTTGTACCTTGTATCTTGAATACTTTTGGAAATGCATGCTCTGTTTTGTTTTTGTTTTGAATTTTGTTTTTTTTTCTGAAGTTACTATTTTGCTCGGAGTGCAAAAGTTGAAGTGTCGGGGAATTTGATCAGTGCATTTTGATGCACATTCTTCTACTATTGTACTTAGGCATTTCTTTAGTTTGTTTTATTATTTTTACTGTTTTATTATGTTTTTATATTTTAGTTTATTTTTGCCTTTATTTAATTTTCGTATTTTATTTTCAGCATTAGCGGTTATTTGATACCTGTCCACTGTGTAGACCATAACTTGAGCTACGGGAATTGGATTGACGCATTCTGAGATGCGTTGGAAAGCTAAGAGAAAGAGCTACAAGTGTCCTGTTGAAGCCAAAAGCTGATTCGGAGTTAAGAAGTCTCAAATAATTCGTTGAATTTCCAGACTTAATAAATATATAGTTTTGGGCCGTTTTTTTTTATGTTTTTCGACCCGGTTGAGTTAGAACCCGAATTCTTTGTTTTGCCTATACCTAATAGCCGCGAGTACTGTTCATCTCTCGTTTTTACTGTTCACAAATTGTTTTTCGGGAGCTTGGTACGAAAACCGATGGAGAACTAATCACCTAGTTGATCTGCTGTATTCAGGTTCCGATACTTGAGATTAATATAACCTTGCAATTTAATTCCTATTCTATTCAATTCTATCTATTATATGTCTATCGTTTGCTTAATTTGATTTGTAATAGAATAGTTTTGTTTGATCCGTTAATTCGCTTTATTCTTAACCGTTTGCTTAATTCGGTAAACAGGAAACATACTTCTTATAATATCATTCTCGCTTGTTGAATGTTGTTGTGATCGAACAGGAATAGGATCCGCTTAGGATAGTGAAGTTATAATAATCGATGATAGGTAGGAACCGAATCAGTAGATTGGCTTATTTTATAATCACTTAATTTATAATCACTTTTTGTTAATTGTTTTCTGAAACAAAACCTAAAACCCCCCATTTTTCCAGTCAGTTGGTTAATTCATACAAGAATCCTTGAGAAACGATACTCGAGTTGTCGTTACCGTAAACTACATTTTAAAATTACTCGTTTTGATCCGTGCGCGACAACGGATCAGTCTGTATTGACTATAGAGACCTGAACTTGGCCAATCCAAAAGATGAGTACGGTATGCCTGTGGCCGACATGCTTGTCGACGCCGCGGTGAACAATGCTATCTTGACCTTATTGGACGACTGTTCTGGTTACAACCAGATTTACGTGGCCGAGGCAGACACTCACAAGACTGCTTTCAGGTGCCCAGGCCCCCTAGGCATCTATGAGTGGCTCGTAATGCCTTTCGGTCTTAAAAATGCTGGGGCAACATACCTGAGGGCAATGAACGCCATCTTCCACGACCTTATTGACAAAAACATGGAAGCATACATTGACGATGTGGTGGTCAAGTCCAAGAGTTTCGATGCCCACTTGGGCGACCTTAAACAAGCTCTAATGCGGAAGCGACTCCACAACCTTAAGATGAACCCCCTAAATGTGCTTTCGGCATATCTGCAGGCAACTTCTTAGGGTTCTTGGTGCATAACCATGGCATTGAAGTAGACAAAAACAAAGCCCGAACTATATTGGAAGCAAGGGCCCCGAGGACGAAGAAGGAATTGCAAAGCCTATCAGGGAAGCTCAAGGCTTTCTCGCCGTTGCTGCGAATGAAGAAAGACAGAGAGATGATCTAGGGAGCCAAACAATAGGAGGCCTTCGACAAATCAAGGCTGCCTTGGCTAACCCTCCTGTCCTGATACCTCCGCAGTCAGGGAGACTTCTAAAGCTATACATTGCGGTCGAAGACCAGGCAATCGGCTATTTGTTAGCTCAAGATGATGATAGTTGCGCGGAATGCGCTATATATTATCTCAGAAGGCTACTCAACGACGCCGAGACTAGATACTTTCTCATTGAGAAACTTTGTTTGTCACTATTTAATGCTTGTACTAAACTTGAATATTATCTCCTACCTAAGGAAGTTTTAGTTATGTGCAAAGTTGACATTATTCGATACCATCTTAATAGGCCTGTCTTACAAGGAACACTCGTTAAGTAGGCCATTAAGTTAAACGCTTTCGCCTTGACGTATGTACCGCTCAAAGCTGTGAAAGGGCAGGCCCTGGCCGACTTCTTGACCCAGTATCCATGTGAGAAACACCAAATGCTCCGGCCGAAGCTATCGGCTACCTAGGCCTCAAACTTGGTCCTCATGTTCGACGGGTCCTGTACTCGGACGGGAGCCGGAGTGGGCATAGTCATCACCAGCCCTTGTGGCCAAACATGGAAGTTCATGTGCCGGATAGGAAATCAGGCCTCCAATAATCAGGCAGAGTATGAGGCCCTGATCATGGGGCTGGACGTCTTGGCCGGAATGAAGGCACACTATGTAGAGATAAGGGTAGGACTCCCATCTGGTGATCAAACAGATCACTGGGGAATACAAGTGTTACAATCCCAAACTTAAAGAGCTGAGGGCCTCGGCGCACAATTTAGTAAAATTGTTTGCCGACGTTGGCATCCTATATGTCCCCAGGAATGAGAATCAACAAGCGAATGATTCGGCCCAGCAAGCCTCGAGGTACAAGGAGCGAGTAGTCGAAGTTCTGCAACAAAGCATTACTCCCACCCAGGAGGACCCCGCTGACATCTGGATTAAGATGTTGACGAGTTACCTCCGTAGCCCGATGGCTGACACTGACTTTAAGGTCAAACAACGGGCATTGAAATATATTTTGATAGGAGACGACCTATATAAAAGAAGAGACAACGGGGTGTTGTTAAAATGCCTCAAGATGAAGGATGCTTATATGGTAATGGCACAGATCCATGCAGGAGAGTGTGGTGCCCATAGGTCCGGTCCCATCATGAAGTGGCTTATCTATGATCACGGGTACTATTGGTCGACAATAACAGCTGATTGCTTCCAGTTTGCCAAAGTATGCGAGGCAAGTCAGCTGCACGGACCAATTCAAAGAGTGTCGACCGACGAACTCCATCCCGTGGTCAAACCTTGGCCATTCAGGGATTGAGCCATGGACCTGATCGGTAAGAAATACCATCCGAGTTCAAAAAAGGGCACAACTTCATTATCGTAGCTACCGATTACTTCACTAAATAGGTGGACGCCATTCCATTGGGAAAGGTCGATCAGGTCGCGGTGATCTGTTTCATAGAAAACCAGATCATCTTTAGGTACGGAATCCCCGAAACCATTTCGGCCGATCAGGGCACCATGTTCACCGGAGAAAGGGTGGTGGCTTTCTCCCAGGAGTATGGCATTAATATGAGGCATTCAACCCCTTATTATGCCCAAGCCAACGGGCAAGCGGAAGCCACCAACAAGATCATCATCGAGCTCGTCAAAAAGAACATAGAGGACAAACCCCGTCGGTGGCATGAGACCCTCAATGAGGTCCTGTGGCCTATGAGGAACTTAAAGTCTACGGCCACGGTGGTGACTCCCTATCGTTTGGTATATGGGCAGGACGCTGTACTACCACTAGAGATTAGTGTAGCCTCATTGCGGGTGGCACTGCAACACTCGCTTAGTATGGATGAGTATCAGCAAGCCATGTTGATGGAGCTGGACTCGGTGGACTACGACAGACTAGCTGCACTCAGCAGAATGGAGATGAATAAAGCTACGACAACCCGAGCCTGCAATGAGTACGTTAAACCGAAACAATATGTTGAGGGAGACCTCGTGTGGAAGGCCATTTTGCCACTAGGGAGAAAAGACCCCCAGTTGGGCAAGTGGTCCCCGAATTGGGACGGGCCATACATCGTTAGTGAAGTATATCACGGCGGAGCGTACCGCCTAATCACTCTAGACGGAGAAAAGTTCGAAACGAAAGTAAACGGCAAATACCTTAAAGCACATTATATAAGATATTGTCAAAATTGGCTCGCCACTTACCGACGGCCTAGTGAGGAAAACAAAGACAAAAAATGAAAGCAGAGTGGCTGAGGCACCTTCAGTTCTTGGCGACCGAAATTCCTTCCCCTACCAGGGTAGGTACCTGTCGGATCAGAGGACCAAGAACAAGGGTCGTAGGAGTATTAATAGCAAAGACGCTAGCAAGGTGAAGGTGAAAGCGCTCCCACGAAGCGGCGGCTGAACGCATACCTACCTGGCCACGGTCTCTATCAAAAAGGGCAAGATCCCGTTGAGGATGAGACTCCTGAATACGCTGACCCAAGGGCTTACTGCTGTGGAATTCACGGGACTGTGGGACCGCGATCTGCTTCAGCCGGTCAGTGACCGCCCCACGGCGGGATTGCAGAACTTCAGGATCCGTCTGAAGCTGCTCTAGTAAGACCCTAATCTCCCCAATGCGGCGTCGAGCAGTTTCCTCCTCGGTCAGGGATGACTGACGCACGGACACCTGCCTGTCATACTCGTCCTGGAGCGCAGTATGTTCGGCCTACAGAGCATTCAAGCTATCCAACGAATCCTGAGCAGTGGCTTGGGTATTATTGGCAGCCAACTAAGCCTAAAAGACCGACGGAAGGCGACGGGCCACGTCCTCAAGAGCATTTCATTGCCACTCCGACAGGTTCCCCTGGGAAGCCAGCCTGAAAATCAAGGACCGGAGGTCGGAAAGCTGAGGAAGATGGGTAGGAATACCACCTTGGAAAGTCGCTTCTAGCCACTACAATTCGGCAGAAGAAAGTGGTTGGATCGAGGGCTGGCGCCGATGGAAAAATGTTGAGCGATTTCCGCATCTGCCACCAGCCCATGACTTGGTAAGGAAAAGGAGGGAGAAGGCACAGGCAGATTCGGCAGAGGAACAACAACCTACAGAAGAACATAAAGAGAGCGCCAGCATCAGTAACCCGCAAGAAGAGAGGGAAAGTTGCAGCTTCTGAATAAGAAGTACCTCAGAATTCTTAGAAGGACGGGAAGCGACAACCTCCACCGCGGCCTCCATCTCCGCCGCCGTCTTGGGATGGCTCTTCATAGTCTGGCGTTTGGGGAACCGATGGATAATCAACGAGCCGTCGTCACCTTCAATAACAGACGCTACATGAGCCACAAAAAAACACACACACACACTTGGCATACCTCAGTTTGAAGAGATCTCGTGGGAGAACGGTTGGTCCCTGGTTTGGATGAAGCTACGGGAACCAACAGAGATGGAGGCGTCAGGACGATGGCCGAACTGGTGCCACAAGAAGGACCCGACGAGTTTAAAGACCTCGAAGAAAGGCTCGAGTATTGAGACAGTAGTTCATCAAATGTCCGAGGGAAGGCTAAGTCCTTGACCCCATACGACCAATTGGTGAAAGTACTAGTCACACCCGGATACGTGCCATGGTACGCCCCATCTTTCTCAGCAAGATGTTTCTGATTGACAGCGACCATCTCGTAGACTTGAGAATCAGTCACCCCTTCACGTGACCGAGAACCCCTAAGAGATAGGAATGGTAGAATGACATGTTGCATAAAACCGAATTGCCTGCAGACAAAGTTTGGAAGATAGTACTCCGAGAAAGCAGTACTGCGCAGAGAAATCAAATACCTGGTCGGCAAGTCCCAGTACTGCGCAGGACACCAAGTGGAGATCAGCGCTTCCACTCGAAGAAGATCCCTCACCAAAGCAATAGGAGCCAGCCGGTGACAGGGAGAACCCCACAGTTCAAGACCCAGGCATCTCGGTGAGACGACCCCAGGACCCTCTAGCTCTGCAGTAAGGAGACTGGAAACCACATGGGGCCTCGGACTCGGGTCACCTGGCCATGCTCCCGAATCTGATCAAGCATGTCCTGAATGCCGCGATAAAGTTCGCCAAGAAAGAAAGGAGCCCAAGCATAACGGATGTCACTGTCCATCATAACCGCAAAGGGTTGCAATCGGTTACAATACCCTCAGTGCCGGTGCTATAGAAAAACCTGCAGAAGAAGTACAGGAGGAAGGCAAGATGCTCGTCATCAGTAATCTCTGGAGCGTCCCCAGCATGGTCTCTCACAAAGTCAGGAAAAGAACTTCTCTGGACCTTCATACGGACATCCTCTTGAGGAACCCTGCCCGATGCAGGCAGGCCGGTGATGGCAGAGACATCCAGCACTATGGGGGTCAGGATGCCCCATCGGAAAAGCATCTCCAAGAGGGTGGGGGCTACGAAGGAAGAAAGAGCCACTATGTCTCGAAGCCCTACTATTTTCCAGACGCTGAACATGGCACCGTGAATCCTCTCGAACCATTGCCGATAATCAACAGTTGGAATGGTTAACGCGTCAGGATCTAATACACGAGCACTCGCGGTAAACTAGTCCAGCGTAAAGGGAAGCGGCGAAGGAACGAAAATGTATTGGAAAGGTCCTCAGAAGTGGCGGGAGATCAGGAAGCTCCGCCTTCAGCCTCGACATTCTCCGCAGCATTGACAGCGGCGGCCTCCTCCTCAGCAGCAGGGACGGCAGCAGGATCATAGATCACTGTATCCCTATGAACTATCCTCCGCCTTCAGCCTTGTACTTGGCATCCAGCAGGGTGGTATTCAAATCGGGCTCCAGGACCAAGGTCATGCTCAAGCAGCGCGTGAAGCTGGATATGGCAGCTTTTGCCACATTCTGGGTAAGCGCGGCCTGGTCCGCCTTCAATTCCTCCACCTCTTGGGATTTCTTCTCCTTGGCCACCTCGGCTGCCTCCGCCCTCTCTAGTGCCGCCTTCACATCTTCCTTCAGCTTTGGGAGGTCGGCAACTAGCTTCTTATGCTGAGAGACCTGAGCACGAGCATCCTCAAGCTACTTCTGAACATCCTTCAGCTTCTCCCGCTCCTTCGTTAAGCTCCGGTTCTCCTCGGAGTAGGCTACCAAATTACGATCTCGGTAAGAACTGAGCTCACGACATATTCGAATATATTGGCCTTGTAAAGTTCTATATTCAGCTTCAAGGACGGAGATCTTACCTTTGAGGCGGTCAGTCATTTTGCCGGCTGCCATATCCCGCAACTCTTTGAAGACCCCCGTGCAGGTCCGACCGACCCTGATGCAAGCTTCAAAGTCGGCAAGGTAAGCTTTTTCTTTCCCCTTATCTATGCTCTGCTGCGTGCACCTTTGTTTTTTGACAGGATCATTCAAAACGACCTCAGCATTGCTCCTCTTCTTGCCTACCCCAGAGTCAGGCTCCGGAGTAGAGGAGCGGACAGTAGGAGACTTTTGAGGAGGTTTCTTCTGGCTTGACTTTTCTTTATCTGCTGCGTGCCCCCTAGAGTGGGACTGGCCCGCATTCTTTTCTGAAGGGTCGGCCCCAACGGCAGTCCCGGAAGGTTTCTCTGTTTCCTTCTTTGCAGGTGTTTTGTCGATGGTGACTGTGGTCTGGACCCAGGCCTCCTCAAAGACGGCATCCAAATCTATATCATCCATTCTACCTGCGACAACAAAAGATACGTCAACAACAATGATACGCCGAAGTTGGCACTACACTAGCGAACAATAAAGAATTAAAGACAGATTACAAGTAGCAAACTAGTGATTCAACTTGGCTTTGGACATGGCCAAAGCTTCTATCATTGAGCCGCAATGAAACCGGATGCCGGTCTTGACCATCAGTTTTCCCCATTTATTGAATAGTTCATATGATTTCTTGTCCTCTCCTTTCAGTTTTTCAGGGTTGGACATGTAGCTCTGGGTGCTGATCTCCACTCCGTCTCGGACGTAATGGCTTTGGTCCCAAAAGAGAGGAAAGTGCCCATCCACCAGCTTCTGATTCTTAAAGTCGGCAACAGCAAGCTTTGCTGCATCCCTCGTAGCTTTGAGAAAGAAGAAATTTGGTTTAAAATCTCAGTTCGAGTCATTAACGGCGAAGAAGTAGGATCGACTTGCGTTGCATCTCAGTCCGACGTGTCCGTGCCTCTTGGCCTTAGTTCCAGCCTCCGGAGAACGGAGCACGTTGAAGAGCAGAAGAAGACCTTTGCCGTTGGAACTTTCCCAAGGCGCTCCATGACCAGCTCGAAACCTCGGACAAAGCCCCAACCATTCGGCGTCAACTACGAAGAAGCCACAGGTAGAAATTTGAGCACGTTCTTCTTGAACTTGGTCAGTGGGATCCGGATTGCCATGGTCTCCATTACTACTCCATACAATAAGAAGCCGGTCATGTCATGCTCCATGCACACCGGGTATTTCTCGTAGAAAGACAAAGGTCTATCCGGCCTCAGCCTCGCGACAGTGTTGCAAATCTTAGTTGACACCCAGGGATATTGGTCTTCAACGAGGACTTCGGGCTCCTCCGCCACGTCCTCGACCTCCATCTCGGCCTTAAGTTGTTCTGCCCAAGAAATAACTTCGTCATCTCCCATCTCAGGGTTCTCCTCAACAGTACATTACGAGGTCTGTAGGATTGGGTCCCTAGCCGAAGTGCTCGACGCCGCCAGAGAAGGAGCATAGGTCGAAGACATTAAAGAAGGGGCCCCCTTTGGGACCGACATCGGGTCTCCATTTTCCGACTTCCTCTGAATTGGGTTGCCAGGCTGTATTCCTAGAACCGATTGTTCCTCACTCCTAGTTCGGACCATGATCTGCAAGGGGAGGACGGCGCCATCACTTAATCTACTCGCATTGTTTCCTCTATCTTAACTCGCAATAATCTATGTCTTGGCCTCGAACATGCCCAAGGCCAGACAGCTCCTTCCCTTGGAACGAGCAACGACGACCACTGACTTGGTGGCGCTCGCCGCGACTTAAATGTTAAAATACATAAAAAGGCAGTAAAAAGACAAACCTTTACGCAGGAACTTGCGGATGTCGGATTGTATGTTGACCTCGAGAGTAAGAATCCTAGGAAATGACGTTGCTGCTTGAAGAAATGATCTCATGGGATTACGAAAGGATTCGCCTTGGTGAGCTCAAAATCAGGAAATATGCAGAATGACCAGGAGAACCTCCAACTCGCCCTTTTATGGGAGAGGGAGGTGAAGCGTCACAACAGATTAAATGTGCGACTCTTCAAGTCTTCACAAACAGGTAATCAAGATCCTTGAAGCAATACATGTATGTTCAACTCACCTTTTCAGGAGAAAACAAGACTTGTCAGGAGTCCGCCTCGGAAGAAGATAAGAAACAAGCCGAGACCAAGCTCAGGTCACCCTTCTCTAACTGGGGCCACTATTCCGGACTGGGCTGAACCCTTCTCTAACTGGGGCCTGACCCATTTCCGCGACTCAATGGAACCACGCCCGTGTTCCGTATCTAACCAACGACCACGATCAACACTGCGCAATCCAACGTTTCAGGTACGGTGTCCCGCCTATAAATAGAGGCTACGCCCTTCAATCCCAACGACGAGTTATGCACTAGAACTCTAAAGCACTTCGTACACCAGATTTTCCCCCGAGCTCTGTGCTCTTGAGCCACCAAGTTCAGGCCCGCCCAGCTCGGACACTCTACTGTACACCTCGGCGTAGTTCCGAGATTATATTCTTTATGTCTTATTATCTCTTCATTTCTCACATACTGACTTGAGCGTCGGAGTGTCTTGCAGGTACCCCCCACCCGACGTGGACAGAAATCAACCTCGAACGCCCGAGCTCAACTCTCGGATAATGACGAACCAAATTGGAAGCTATCAAGCACTTGCGCTCCGGGCTGGGGTCCCATCCAGCCTCGGGAGCCACGCTCTTGTACTCCGATACCGAACAACAATTAACATCATAACTGAATTCTATCAAACCTATAAATAAGCGTCATAGACTCTATCAATTCATATCCAAATTAGATTAAAACAAACGATAAAATAGTTTGAATAATTAAAGTTGCAAAACAGATTCATGATTGAGTGATTAAGCAAAACTGAATCATAAAACGAGTCACATAAGCAAATCACAGAGTTTGAGTAATTAAGCAAAACACAAACCGAATTTGCAGCAAGAATTACTGAGATGAAATTGATAGAGAAAGAATCAAAACCATAAAAACGAAATAAACATTAAGCACTGAACCTCAAAATCCTTACAGCAATACCCTTCACCAATAAATTGATATAGGGCTTTAAGCTTCGATTGAGGATACGCTACCAAATCCTCAAAATTGTATATTAATGCGTAACAGCGCCAAAAAGGCTCTGAAATAGTGTATTTAACTAGGACAAAATGAAAACCCTATTCCACTAACTGGGTTCTTGGATAAAGACCCGATAAAAATAGTAAATTGGCCCGTAAACCCGTTTTACATTAAACTGCTTCAGAATTTCGCAGTTTTGGCTTCATGACTTCTGAACTGGTTTCGACATCAACATAAGATTTGTAGCTTTGTTCGTTAGTTTTCCATCGCATGCTCTCGCACCTCAATCAGATAACCATAGCCGAAGGTATGGCCTGCAGAGTAGACAAGGGTCAATATGCAATAAAAACAATAATTAATTAATAAATTACTATATTAGGCACAAAGCACAATTAACAACACCAAATGAAAATATAAAAATAGTGCATTAAAATACACTGATCACTAGGCAATTTGGCCGTGAGCTGTTGGATTTGGGTTGATCATGACCCTTGATCCAAGTGTTTCACGAATTTCGATATGTGGCTGCCCGTGTAGACTCGTCCAAGGCCTGTCTTTGGTCTTGCGTGGGCCTAGCTACCCAATAGTGGTCCATTGAGGTCTGTCCGAGGCGGAGCTCAGTCTGAAACACATACATAAGAGAAAAATTATTTTTTAGGTTCATTTAATAACTAATGTATTTGATTTATATTTTACACATAGAGTAAATTTTCTAAGATAAGTATTTATTATATTCTCCAAAGAAAAATTGAAATAAAATATAAGTAAAACTAACTACATGCATATTTATTCAATTAAATAGTTATTTGTATTAATTCTTATAAATATTATTTAAAAGTTCAACTTTCTTACTTACTCCTTCTGTCTCACCGAAAAGTTATGCCTCAAAAAAATTGTCACATTGTATTTATAATTTACTCTCTCTGTTCCAAAAGTTTGTTATTGTTGGCTAGTTACATACAAGTTAAAGTACCATTAATTTGTGCTAGTTAATTACTAAAATACGCTATTTTGTAGTTATCTTAGGATAATTGAATCCAAAATAAAAGAGAGGGTGAATTTTCTAAGATAAGCACCTAGTACATTCTCCTTAAAAAAATATGTGTTACGGTTGGAAGACCACCTCGGACCGACCTCAACAGGCTGCGACCATATAGCTCGGCACACACAAGACCAATGCAGGCCAACGCGCACAGGCACGGATCTCCCAGATAAAGAGTCAGGATCGAACCGAATCCAACGACTTGCAACCAAGTCGCCAGCCCTATAGCTACCACTCAATCTCTGTGCCCCAGGTAAGATCTCATATCTCATCTCACCATACAATTCACTATACTGAATTGGGCGCCGGAGTGTGTGCAGTTATCACAACCACGTCAGTCAGCAACTTAGCAGCTCGGAGGGAACGCCGATCTCACCTGGAAATCATTTCAACTCAGGTTTTACATAAGGACATTGGCAATCACACTAGACGACCAGCTCTCACATACTCCAACTACCTTCTAGAGTTGACCTTCTCTCCCAGACAAACTAGTCCATATACCCCGCAATGAGTGAAAGAAATACAAAAACCGACTCTACCCCCTACAGCGGGGACAGAACCACACCGCAATGTGGTCATCACGGAAGGCTACCGAGAGAGCTCGGGGAGGTCATCCTCTGTCGTCTACGTTTTTTTGACAGCAAATTCGTGAGACATATATCTTCACTTTCACCGTTCGCATCGTCGAAACGAGGTCTGAGGAGAGAGAAACTGCCTTCGCAAGTAGTTGCAGTTTTGGGTATTTTGGTCTATTTTTATATTTTTTTTGTAACTTTGGCATTCTTGGACCAAGTCATGTATATGGACATTCTCTTCTTTTTTTTTGTAATAATCTGAATTAGCATATTTTTAAAATTTTTTGTTTAACCACTAAAAAGATATAACAACGCAAAATTGGTAAATGAGCGCAAAATGATCTATTCGAGAGATTAAGAATCTAATATACGCGAAAAACATATTTTTGTGATTTTTTTGAAATAGTGAAAAAAATATCGGTTAAAAATTGGTGTTCACAGTGAGTGATTGTGTGAGTTTGGTGCATTAGAGTGGTGCAAAACTAGGAAATTTGGTGCAAAAATAAGACTTGGGTTCAAAAGATATTTTTCAGGGTGCAAAACTATAAATTGTGTAAAACTAGATATTTTCCAAAATATGATAGAGTAACGAGTAAAAGAACCTATTTGTCTTAAAGAGCCTACTTGTTACAAATAAATAACTTAAAGGTCCTCTATTGTAATTTTTCCTTTTTAGTATATGATCTTGAAACACATTAAGTATTATTATTTACTTTAAGTAAAAGTAGTACAATATATGAATTTTGCGAATTATTATAGCTTTTTTTGTGTTTATTAATACACAGATTATTATATATCTATTTTGTTGTTAGATTTTATTTTATTTTTTTTATTTCAGTAACAACTAAACCCGTGTATGGTTCCAATGTTATCAGAACCTGACCAGTCATCGAGCTGGTCAATCGATGATCGGTCAAGGCACTGGGTTACTGGGTCTTTTCTCGGAATGGCGGTCTTTGGTCGGACCGCATGCGCCGGTCTATATTAAATAAATTCAAAGATGATAATATATATTTATAATTGTAATTAAGCAAAAAATATAACTTTTATATGTTACATAATCATATAATATATTTATATCTCTTATAAAAACTAATTATACAGCCCATTAAAATAGCATTGCTAATTATTTTCCATCATTGTAATACACTACTATAGCATTGTTCTATTATTAAATTTAAATATTTTATCATTTTACTTAATTACAATTATAAATACAAACATTTTATTTGTATATAATATAATTTTTGAATTTATTTAATATAGACTGGCTCATGCGGTCCGACCAAAGAGCCACTGGCCCGACCAAAGACCCAGTGACCCAGTGCCTTCACTAGTTTTATGACCGGTCCGGTTCTGATAACATTGGCCGGTTACGGTGGACGCACCAGAATCCGGTCGAAGGCCGGTCTGCAGTGACTAATCCCCTCACTGGAGTGGAGGCACCTCGAAGAGTGGGACAGCTGGCCCAGAGATTTAAAGTTGCTACATACCCAAGGCGAGGGTCGAACCCTCGACACTTGGTTAAGAGAGGATGAGCCCCAACCGCTCAACCTGTGGCAGACCAACATTGTGATCAGGAGGTTCTGTTGGACCCCCTGGACAAAAAATGTTAGTAGTAGTACCCATATATAAAATTATTTTGAATCCCCTAAAATTTTAAATTTGCACTAGTATCCTTATATTTGCACCCAAATTTTAATAAACTTGTCTTATTAATCTCCATTAGAGATTATATATAAAACTTTAGGAAGTAGTTTTTCCGACTAATTCTTATGTTCCTATACTTTAGGACTTAAATTGGTAATGGTGGGTAAACTTAGAGACTAATTTGGCGATTTACTCTTAAATAAATTTGGAGTTAGATAACCCGGTTCCTTTATTTTAGTAAATTAAGTGAGGATATTTGGAAAAAAATAATTTAAACAATCCGATGAACCAGCGTTTTTTATAAAGAATTTTTTTACCCCTAACCTAGGGTCCTGGGTATGCCACTGTGCTCTACCACATCCATGGGTTGTCCGGTCCGGTTTTGATAACACTGTATGGTACATATATCAAAACCACGGGGAATTTTTTTATATATTTTTGTTCAACTTTTAAGAGCAAATTCGTTAACTTTTTAAGTGGACCACGTACACTGACATGGTATTATTAAAAGGACCACGCACATAAAAACGGTGGGCAGCTTCCTTTAACACTATTGTATTATTATTTGAGTGGTAGATGTTAGTAGTTAGTACTGATATTGTCTTTTTTTTATTTGGGTATCTTTTGAACGCAACTACAAAAATTAATCTCTCGAGTCAGATATGATCACAATGGTGGACAAAGCTTTCTCTCAAGAATTTTAACACCGCTGGATTTGCTGGCGGATTTACTTGTATTGCTGGGTGTGCACTCAAAAACAAAAGTCTTTACAAATTTTCTCATAGAATTTTTTTACTCCCTTGAATTTTAAAGTTTGCACCTACATCCTTCAGCTTTTTTCATTTTAACAATGAAATAAAGATTGAACTCTTAATTTAATTTCTTAACTTACACACTATGTTCTACTCTATCTCTAAAGTATTTGAAAATAGTGGGTAGTTCCTAAAGTTTGTGAAATTTGTCAAACTAGACTTTATAATCCAATTAAATCCTAATTTGATTGATGATCTCTAATGGCCGAATACTCCAAAAATGTCAAACTAGACTTTATATATATATATATATATATATATATATATATATATATATATATCAATATAAATTTATTTTTTATTAAATATTCTAGCCGTATCGTATCTTGAATTTTAAATTTTTTCCATATCCCCGTATCTGTGTCGTATCGTATCTCATATCCTGACTTCTTAGTTGATTATACAAATTAAAAAGACTACTTACTATTTTTCTGTACTTTGGGACTAATTAGGAGATAGTGTAAGCTTAAATTTTAATTGATGATTTACTCTTAGAAAGATTTGTAGTTAAATAATGAAGTTTTTTTTTTTGAAAAAAAGTGAATGATACACTGAACTTATAATCTTGATAATAATTTTTTTGCACCCTCTGAATTAACATGTAAACTACTATTTCTGATATCATATATGCAGATATTATAGCCTTATGACATGGTCTCAAACAGTGTTGGAATTGGGGATTTCGGAGAATGCATAATTGTGTATCTGATTCACTCTTATTTGTGCACTATGTGAATAACGGCGTTGGAGTTCACCATCGGTATAGTAGTAATGAGATATTTTGTATTCAATCTCTCATGCGACGTGATTGGGAATGCCACCTTTCTCATTGTCTTCGTGAAGGCAAACAATATGCTGATGTATTGGCCAAGATGGGTGCTCAGTCTACACAAGATTTGGTGGAGATTAGTATCTGCCCCCGGAATTATCATTCCCCTTAACAGCTGATGCAGCAGGTATAGACTTTTTAAGACATTAGTCCTATGTCTTTTTCTTTTTCTCTTTCCATTTGTAAAAAAAATGTAAACAACTATTTTTTAGTATACGATTTTGAAACACATTAGGTATTATTATTTACTTATTATTCAATAAAAATAGTACAATATATGAATTTTGCAAACAATTACAGGTTTTTTTGTGTTTGCTAATACACAGATTATTATATACCTATTTTGTTGTTAAATTTTATTTTACTTTTATATATTTCAGTAACAACTAAACCTATGTATGGTACTATATCTTATTCCCTGGGAAAAGTTTTTATATATTTTTGTTCAACTTTTAATAGCAAATTTGTTTCCGTCAAAAAAAAAAGGAAATTTGTTAAGTTTTTTAAATGGGCCATGTATACTGACATGGTATTATTAAAGGGACCATGTCAGTAGATATTAGTAGTTAGTACTGATAAATAAGTACACACATAAAAACGGTGGGTAGCTTCCTTTAAAACTATTGTATTATTTGACTAGTAGATATTAGTAGTTAGTACTGATATTTTCTTTTTTTTTAATTGGGTATTTTTTGAACGCAACTTCAGAAATTTGTCCCTCGATTAATTCCTCAAGTCGGATAGGATTACAATAGGCGACAAAACTCTCCCTCAAGAATTTTAACACTGCTTTGGATTGGAATCCAAGACCTTAGTTAAGCCGAAAGAGACTCTTACCATTTCTTCTAAACACTCATGGGTTAGTACTATATATTAATATTGTTATACCTATTAGTATAAATTTTGTTAAACACGTGACAGAAAAAAAAATGTTATCACTTTTTAAAAAACATTATTAGTATAAATATTTTATTATAATTTAAGATTTATTATTATTAGTATCATTATGCCGTATATTATTATTATTATTATTATTATGATTAATCATTAATATTACTTATTATTATTATTATTATCTATAAAGTAAAATAATGTAATAAAAATTTTAAAAATGAATACATTGTACTTGTTGTCGTCAAACTCTTAGGTCCTAGCTGTGGTGTCGGCCAGAGGTTTGGACAGTCTTTGATTCCTCTTTTCTTCAAGCAATTGCGTCGAGGAGCGAACTCTGCTCCTCACCTATGGGTTTCCTGACTACTCTAGAAAGGGTTAGGCAAGGTGAGAAGGGACGCGAGTGTTGAATTATACTACGGCTAATGCATAAAGTAAAATAAAGTAAATGCGATAAAGTAAGATACTTGTTAAACTTCAATTTTTAGAGGTATTTTCGAGTTATGAAATTTTGGGGGGTAAATCTTGAAAAGGTGGGGTAAAAAAAAACCCTATTTATTATATATCTACTTTAGGTGCAACCCACGTTATAGTCGGTACACGTGGGCCTCGTGGAGTTTTTTATAGTATTTTTTTTACAGTGTTTTTATAGTATTTTTCCCGACTATATATATAGTTGTTCAGAGAAAGCTATAATTGTTGGTGGGTCTTCTCATAACAATTTGATGCAATTAATTCAGGAGCTCCACTCACTCAAGTTTCAAAGGCCGAATGGAAGTTAGGCCTCGTTTGGATTGGCAAATTTTTAAGCATATGCAAAACAGTTTATGCAAATAAATAGGTTTTTATGTGGAAGCAATTCTACAAAGAAAAAGTATTCAGCTCCTAGACTTTAGAAGCCAAAAATGACGTGATCAAGGATTCTTTGAGCATGTGGAACGAAACCTACAAGGAATCTTCATCTTTGTTTGATTTTGAAGATGACACTACTTTAATTGCATTTAATTGCTTTATTAGGAGAAACAAATAAAGGCATTAATGCCTGTAGAATTGTTTATTTTTAATTAAGATTTGGTTTATTCTAGATTAGAATATTAGGATTAATTTTTATTCTTAGAATTAATTCTTATTTGATTGTTTTCAAATATGGATTTTAGGATTTGATTTTTACATTTATTGCAAGATTTGTTTAGATTTAAAATTGTTAGGGTGTCATTGAGTGAATTGGGACTACTACCCTATACATTATAGTGCATTTTATGAAATAAACAAGTTGAAATTTGAGAAAAAATTTAGAGACATATCTCTTTGGTTCTTCGTGAGCCGTTATCTGAGCTTATCGGTTTACCGTGGCGCTCATCTATACTTATCAATTAGAACCTCCATAGCTGGTTGTGGTGTCTTCCTGACTTATCCATCGGTCTTTTATCCCCAATCCTGGTGTCTCCATCATTCCTACCTTCATGATTCCTGAAATAGTCACTATGGCTCCGAGGTTGCCATCATCTAGTGTCAGAGCTTAGGTTCTATCAAGATGTTATCTATCCTTTTCAATTTTAGTCTCTAAATTTTGGTCATCTCATTTTTTATTTTATTTTTTGCAATAAATAAAAAGATAAAAAAAAGTTATGTGAGCATCTCCGTAAAGCACAAGAGGAATAGGGAATAGTTATGTAATGAAAATTAAAAAAAAGTTATATATATTACTAAAGTAGTTGTTCTTTTCTTTATGTATTGTTCTGGACTTGCAAGCAGAAGTCCGAGCTCAACAAGCATCGCGAGAAGGCATCCTGCCCGACCTGGACGCCCGATACGACCCGAACATGTTGGGCGGATGACCGGGACGACCGGTGCACCTACATCAGGTTGCTCTACAACATTCTTCTCAGCATTTAAATTTTCACCCAGGTGTGTTGTGGAGTTTGATGCAGGAACACTGAAATTTTGATAGTGCAGGTGCAAGCAGTGTAGCAGCACTGGGAATTCTCTTTAACTGTTTTCATACAAAACACTTCAAAACATAAATTAAAACTAACATAATTAATACATCAAAATCATGGGTTGCCTCCCATAAGCGCTTGATTTAAGAGTCTTCAGCATGACTAAGTCTGGTGACAGATATCTTTAGCCACTAACGCAGCTGCACACGATGCTCCTGCATCAGAATTCTGCATAACTGACAGCATCTGCACAAGACCACGCATTCACACCTGCAAAGGTAAAAACAAAACACACAAAACAAAAGTAGTCCTAAAAATCTGGGTTGCCTCCCAGTAGCGCTTATTTTATAGTCTTTAGCTAGACTTGTCATTCAAAACCTAAGTTAGAGTGGATAATAGGACAAGAAGAAAATATCATCCTTCCTCCTTCTTCTGTTAGAAATCCCATGTATTTGGCATAAGGATGCAAGTGATCCCATGCCCCAACCAATAAGCATTTGGGATAGCAATTCTCTGTTTCTTTGGAGGATTCTTTTCTTCAATTTCTTCGTTTATCAATGCGGGAGCACTGAATGCTAGAGCATTGATCAGATGATCATGTTGTTTGTGGAATTGCTTCTGCACCAATTGATCTAGAGAGATTATGGCTGAACACTCTTCACTATCCTCTGTAGGATATTTAAGAGAATTCATGACATTGAGTTTCACCTCTTGATCATTCACCCTCATGGTTAGTTCACTTTTCTGTACATCAATGAGTGTCTTTCCAGTTGCCAAGAATGGTCCTCCCAGGATGATTGGGACTTCTTTATCTGCATCAAAATCAAAAATAACAAAATCAGCAGGACACACATATTTGTCAACTTTAACCAAGATAACTTCTTTGATTCCTTTTGGATATGCTATTGATCTATGAGATAATTGAAGTGTCACTGTTGCAGGGATGACATTTCCAATTCCAAGTTGTGTAAACATGGATTTAGGAATCAAGTTGATACTTGCTCCTAAATCACATAATGCACGACCAGTATAAAATTTTCCAATTGAAAATGGAATTGTGAAGCTGCCAGGATCCTTCAACTTCCTAGGAATTTTGTTTTGCATGATGAGACTGCATTCTTTTGACATGACAACTGTTTCAAACCCCCCTAGTCGTCTTCTTTTTGTAAGCACATCTTTCATGAATTTTGCATAATTTGGCATTTGTTGAAGTGCTTCAACTAAGGGTACATTGACGTGTAACTGTTTTAGAACTTCAAGAAATTTACTGAATTGTTTCTCCTCATGAGCTTTTTTCAATCTTTGAGGATATGGAGGAGGAGGGTATTCAGGAACTAACCTTGGCATTTGAACTTCTTTAGATGCAGGAGCATTGGATGCTTCTGCACTTTGTGAAATTTTTCCTTTTCTATTTTTCTCATTTTTTTCATTTTGTTTTTCTTTAGATGCAGTTGCATCCGGTGCACCTACATCAGGTTGCTCTACAACATTCTTCTCAGTAATTAAATTTTCACCCAGGTGTGTTGTGGAGTTTGATGCAGGAACACTGAAATTTTGATAGTGCAGGTGCAAGAAGTGCAGCTGCACTGGGAATTCTCTTTAACTGTTTTCATATAAAACACTTCAAAACATAAAATAAAACTAACATAATTAATACTTCAAAATCATGGGTTTCCTCCCATAAGCGCTTGATTTAAGAGTCTTCAGCATGACTAAGTCTGGTGGCAGATATCCTCAGCCACTAATGCAGCTGCACACGATGCTACTGCATCAGAATTCTACATAGTTGACAGCATCTGCACAAGACCACGCATTCACACCTGCAAAGGTAAAAACAAAAACACACAAAACACAATTAGTCCTAAAAATCTGGGTTGCCTCCCAGTAGCGCTTGTTTTATAGTCTTTAGCTAGACTTGTCATTCAAAACCTAAGTTAGAGTGGATAATAGGACAAGAAGAAAATATCATCCTTCCTCCTTCTTCTTTTTGTTAGAAATCCCATGTATTTGGCATAAGGAAGCAAGTGATCCCATGCCCCAACCAATAAGCATTTGGGATAGCAATTCTCCGTTTCTTTGGAGGATTCTTTTCTTCAATTTCTTCGTTTATCAATGCGGGAGCACTGAATGCTAGAGCATTGATCAGATGATCATGTTGTTTGTGGAATTGCTTCTGCACCAATTGATCTAGAGAGATTATGGCTGAACACTCTTCACTATCCTCTGTAGGATATTTAAGAGAATTCATGACATTGAGTTTCACCTCTTGATCATTCACCCTCATGGTTAGTTCACTTTTCTGTACATCAATGAGTGTCTTTCCAGTTGCCAAGAATGGTCCTCCCAGGATGATTGGGACTTCTTTATCTGCATCAAAATCAAAAATAACAAAATCAGCAGGACACACATATTTGTCAACTTTAACCAAGATAACTTCTTTGATTCCTTTTGGATATGCTATTGATCTATGAGATAATTGAAGTGTCACTGTTGCAGGGATAACATTTCCAATTCCAAGTTGTGTAAACATGGATTTAGGAATCAAGTTGATACTTGCTCCTAAATCACATAATGCACGACCAGTATAAAATTTTCCAATTGAAAATGGAATTGTGAAGCTGCCAGGATCCTTCAACTTCCTAGGAATTTTGTTTTGCATGATGAGACTGCATTCTTTTGCATTACAACTGTTTCAAACCCCCCTAATCGTCTTCTTTTTGTAAGCACATCTTTCATCAATTTTGCATAATTTGGCATTTGTTGAAGTGCTTCAACTAAGGGTACATTGACGTGTAACAGTTTTAGAACTTCAAGAAATTTACTGAATTGTTTCTCCTCATGAGCTTTTTTCAATCTTTGAGGACATGGAGGAGGAGGGTATTCAGGAACTAACCTTGGCATTTGAACTTCTTTAGATGCAGGAGCATTGGATGCTTCTGCACTTTGTGAAATTTTTCCTTTTCTATTTTTATCATTTTTTTCATTTTGTTTTTCTTTAGATGCAGTTGCATCCGGTGCACCTACATCAGGTTGCTCTACAACATTCTTCTTAGTAATTAAATTTTCACCCAGGTGTGTTGTGGAGTTTGATGCAGGAACACTGAAATTTTGATAGTGCAGGTGCAAGAAGTGCAGCTGCACTGGGAATTCTCTTTAACTGTTTTCATATAAAACACTTCAAAACATAAAATAAAACTAACATAATTAATACTTCAAAATCATGGGTTTCCTCCCATAAGCGCTTGATCTAAGAGTCTTCAACATGACTAAGTCTGGTGGCAGATATCTTCAGCCACTAATGCAGCTGCACACGATGCTACTGCATCAGAATTCTACATAGTTGACAGCATCTGCACAAGACCACGCATTCACACCTGCAAAGGTAAAAACAAAAACACACAAAACACAATTAGTCCTAAAAATCTGGGTTGCCTCCCAGTAGCGCTTATTTTATAGTCTTTAGCTAGACTTGTCATTCAAAACCTAAGTTAGAGTGGATAATAGGACAAGAAGAAAATATCATCCTTCCTCCTTCTTCTTTTTGTTAGAAATCCCATGTGTTTGGCATAAGGAAGCAAGTGATCCCATGCCCCAACCAATAAGCATTAGGGATAGCAATTCTCCTTTTCTTGAAAAAATTTAAGCTCATATTGTGGAGGATTCTTTTCTTCAATTTCTTCGTTTATCAATGCAGGAGCACTGAATGCTAGAGCATTGATCAGATGATCATGTTGTTTGTGGAATTGCTTCTGCACCAATTGATCTAGAGAGATTATGGCTGAACACTCTTCACTATCCTCTGTAGGATATTTAAGAGAATTCATGACATTGAGTTTCACCTCTTGATCATTCACCCTCATGGTTAGTTCACCTTTCTGTACATCAATGAGTGTCTCTCCAGTTGCCAAGAATGGTCCTCCCAGGATGATTGGGATTTCTTAATCTACATCAAAATCAAAAATAACAAAATCAGCAGGAAACACACATTTGTCAACTTTAACCAAGATAACTTCTATGATTCCTTCTGGATATGCTATTGATCTATCAGCTAATTGAAGTGTCACACTTGCAGGGCTGACATTTCCAATTCCAATTTGTGTAAACAGGGATTTAGGCATCAAGTTGATACTTGCACCTAAATCACATAATGCACGACCAGTATAAAATTTTCCAATTGAAAATGGAGTTGTGAAGCTGCCAGGATCCTTCAACTTCCTAGGAATTTTGTTTTGCATGATGAGACTGCATTCTTTTGACATGACAACTTTTTCAAACTCCCCTAATCGTCTTCTTTTTGTAAGCACATCTTTCATGAATTTTGCATAATTTGGCATTTGTTGAAGTGCTTCAACTAAGGGTACATTGATGTGTAACTGTTTTAGAACTTCAAGAAATTTACTGAATTGTTTCTCCCCATGAGCTTTTTTCAATCTTTGAGGATATGGAGGAGGAGGGTATCCAGGAACTAACCTTGGCATTTGACCTTCTTTAGATGCAGGAGCATTGGATGCTTCTGCACTCTGTGAATTTTTTTCTTTTCTATTTTTCTCATTTTTTTCATTTTTTTCTTTTTCTTTCTTACCTTCACCTTCAATCTCATAAGGCTCTAAAAGATCTTTCCCATTTCTCAAATATATAGCACTGACATGCTCCTTCCCAAGGGTTTGTGGCGTTGAAGCTTCTGCAGTGAATGGTAATGACCCACTTGGTCTTTGGGAAAGGGTTGTGGCTAATTGTCCAACTTGAATCTCCAAGTTTTTGATGGAGGCATTATGAGTTTGAATTTGAACTTTTGTATCACTCATAAATGCTTCTGTCCTATCCATAAATGCATCTGTTTTACCCATAAATACTATCAATAATGCTTCCATGGAGGTGTCTAGTACTGGAGCAGGTGGGCTTTGGACTTGCTGAGAATGGAATTCTGGCAGAGTGGAGGGTGTTGCAGCACTGAATGTAGCTGCATTACCTCCCCATCTAAAATTTGGGTGATTTTCCCAACCATGATTGTAGGTATTTGAGTAGAGATTGTTATATTGTTGTACCCTTCATAGTTGACAGAGATAGGGTTGCTGAGACATTTTTTATACAAGTGTTCTCCTCCACAATATACACAACTAATTATTCCTGGAAGGGTTTGTTCCTGAAATTTTTGATCATGTCGGCAAGTGAGGCTACTTGAGCTGATAGTGCTGATATTTCACTAATTTCATGAACCTTAGCTATTTTCTTTTGAGCATTTACCCTTTCTGTGGGCCATTGGTAGCTGTTGGTTGCAATATTTTCTATAAGCTCACAAGCTTCATTATAAGATAAATTCAATAACACCCCACCAGATGAGGCATCAAGCATGAGTCTGGTTTGTGATTCCAAACCATTATAAAATGTTTCCATTTGAATAATAACAGGAATTTCATGGTAGGGACATTTTCTCAACAATTCTTTCCATCTTTCCCATGCTTCAAACAGTGACTCAAATTCTTTTTGTATAAAAGAAGTGATATCATTTCTCATCCTGGCATTTTTGATATGTGGAAAATATTTTGCTAAAATTTTTTGAGCGATCGCATTCCAAGTAGTGATAGAGTTAGGCTCTAGAGAGTTCAACCAAGCCTTAGCTCTATCCTTCAAGGAATATGGAAATAATTTCAATCTAAGAGCATCTTCACTAACACCAGGAATGATAAAATTGCTACACACTTCTAAAAATTATTTTAAGTGCAAATAAGGGTCCTCATGAGGAGAACCACTAAATTGATCTACTGTTTGAAGCATTTGGAACATGATGGGTTTGAATTCAATATGTGTTGCAGAGATTTTAGGCCTAACTATGCAAGGTTGCATGGTTTGAGGATCAAACATAGCATAATTTCTCATTGGCCTATCTCTATCATTAAACATACCTGTTGCTCCCATGTTGATGAATTGTTGCCTGTAATCATCTTCTGAATTATGCAATGATCCAGAAAAATCTGTTAAAGGTCCTCTGCCAGTACCATGTTCAGACATTGTGTATCTACAATTGCTTCTATTTCTTTGCTGTCTTTGAATGCTCCTCAACCTTCTAAGTCTCTTTTCTATCTTAGGGTCTAACTGGGACCTGTGCATAAAAATGCTAAACACAAGAAAAGAAATAAAGTAAAATGTTCACTAATTTACTACTAATCTAAACTATAAAATTAATGGCAATCCCCGGCAACGGCGCCAAAAACTTGGTGTGCGAAAAGGTAATGTCCAAGTATACACAGTCGCATCAAGTAATAAAGTGAAAGTAGAGTATCGTTCCCACAAAGATTGGATTAATTTACAAGTTTAAAATCAATAGTTCACTAGTGAAAGGTAACCAATAAACAATATATGGTGAGAGTGAAAGAATGTAAACAAACAGAAAATAAACAAGCAAGTAAAAGATGTATAAAATCAGTGGAGAATGATAGTTGGGATGTTCTTTATCAAATAAGTCACTTTTGAGAGTTTTGTGTTATATGTCGTGCAGGTGCACTGGAAGCAGTTGCATTAGAATTGTTCTTTTCAGTCACTGTCTTCAGAGTTTCGTTACAAGCTCTTAAAACCTTGTCTTGAAGTAAAGAGAGAAGTTGTCAATTCCTTTCTCGCCTTCTTACAATTCTTGTCTAAGATGCTAAATAAGTTCACTCCTGTATTTTAAGTACCCACTGTATCATCCTAAGGACTATGCTATCCTATGTCTAGGTTTTAGCAAGGAATTAACAAAGTTTCATATATTAAACACTTATCCATATTAGTTCTTGAGTTCTAATCATAAACCATGTCTGTATTTATGATTTGCATTCGTTTTTAGTTGGCCAATTGTAAAGATGAATATGAAAGAGTAATCATGCAGGAACTAAAATGCAAACGTCATATATGAACATAATAACTTACTTAAAAGATCATTATAAGATTAAAACATCCCAACTAAAAGAGTTTAGTTCATGCTAGACATCACAAGGCTTATATAAATAGAACAAGTCATATTCATATAATTGAAATAACAAAAGGAAACATTAAGATAGGAGTTACACGGTTGGAGTTCCCTTTGCATGGAATTGCCAAGTGATGCAGATGCACTTCTCCACTGCACTAAGCTACCTCTATGTAGAAGTGAAGAAAGAAGTTGTCAATTCCTCCCTTACCTTCTAACAATCTAAAAACTAACCAAAACCAAATTCTTGAAATGTAAATTGAAGTGTATGAGATGATTCTTCAAGTGAGAAGTGAGGGTCCTTTTATAGCCTTCAAAAAGTGAGTTTTCCTTGGAAATTAAGTTAACTTGAGAAGTTAACTAGGGTTACTTTTTAGATGGCCATGTGTCCCTAACTGAGTTTTCTTCATGGTTGGGTTTCTTTGGAGAAAACTTTGACCTCTTTTGAATCCATGTGCCTCCAAAAGTATATTGGACAATTGCTTTATTAAAGTAAAGAGGTCCTCTAGAGATTTGACAAATGTCCTCACGAGGTGGCTTCTTTGAGTGAGGTTACTTCATGGATGGGTTTCCTAAGGTTGGAGTAATGTCTCACTCGTAAATGTAATGCTGGTGCATCAGTCTGCCACGAATGCTAGTGCATTGAGTGCTGGAACATTTTGATGGTCTAAGATCTCTTCGAGCATTGTAGTCTGTTTCCAGTGCAGATGCATCCAGTGTAGGTGTACTATTGTATTCTGGTGCAGGTGCATCAACTGGAGGTGCACTGAACAAACAGATCAAGCATACCAATATATATGCAAAATGCTTAACTCATTACATAACCCTTCTTAAAACTTTGAATGTTGTTATTTTATTTATAGAACTATATTTAACACTTATTTAAAGGGAGCTTCGCAAAACTCAACCGGTGTGTCCTTGGGAACCGACACGCAGTCGTTTCGATTCGTACGAAGCGCCAAGTGTCATGTAGCAGCTGTTACATCCCCTCTAACTGTCACTTCAAATCATTTCAAGGGTTTTCGTACCGTCAATCACGTCCTCAAGGCCGCACGACAGCACAAAAAAGGGGCAAAAAGTGTTTTTTGCCAGAGAGAGTGAACCTAAGAAGGTCCTCGAGGCGCATTAAATGGGAGAAAACCCCCCGAGGGAGGACTATGCCCGAGGACCAATGAGCCAAGCCGAGGGAAAGTAATCACCCCATCCTATAAAGTGCCAAGGCCTTGGTGGCTCGGATACCTGAACCAATACATAAAGTGGGGCTAGGACAACCGAGCCACCATACGGCCGAGGCAAGGTGGGTGTTACTTGGAAGGCAAGATACGACAGGTAGAAAGAACGTAGGAACGGTTGAAGTTCAAATGGAAGAGCGAGGCCACAAAACTCGGAGCAACGATCACTCACCCCACTAATCGTTCCAGTGGGATCGTGGGCAGTTACTCCGTTTCGTTGAGGGCCTATGAAGCGATGAGAGTCGTTGATCTTTGACCGATCCAACGGCAGGCAAATGTTGGCTAGCTTAGTGGTCGATGAGGGCCTGTGTATATATATAGCATTAGAGTGAAATGTAAAGGACACATATCAATCAAATCAAACTCTAGGTTTATTTCATTTATCTTCTTTATCGCATTTTTGCCTTTACTTTATTTTTATACATTAGCCGTAGTAATCCAACACTCGCATCCCTTCTCACCTTGCCTGACCCTTTCTAGAGGAGTCAGGAAACCCATAGTTGAGGAGTAGAGTTCCCTCCTCTACGTAATTGCTTGAAGAAAAAAGGAATCAAAGACTGCCCAAACCTCTGGCCGATACCACGGCTAGGACCTAAGAGTTTGACGACAACAAAAAATTAGCACGCCTGGTGGGATTGGCCTCTAGGATCTTCCTACACTCAATCTTGTTGAGCCTTGTGGTAAAAGTAGCCACCCAGTCCTCAAGCAACTTCATTGTCCGGGCCTCCACCCGATTCAGATTAGCCTCCTTGTACGAATAACCCTTCGTCTCCAACTCGAAGTGTTCTCACATCGGTCGTTGAGTTTGGCAATATCCTTCTTCGCAACGTCGTTCACCGGCACCACGTAGAAGAAGCTGTATTTGAAGTCCCTCACCGAGTCTGTGACAGGCTCGAAGAAGGAAAGCTTCTTGTGACAATGCAGTCCTCTGATCTTATCTCTCAGAGCCGACCTCAGGTTGGCGAAAAACATCGACGATATAGAAGAACACTTTCATCCGGCATAATCGACCCATCACTCGTATCACCTTCTTAAAGGCATTTATGAACCCCCAAGAGTTGGGCGTGAGCTGCGAAAGGGGAACCTGCAGGAACCGTTGAATCCTCCTTTGGAACTTGGAGAACGGGATCCTCATCCGCATCCTCTCGAAACAGGCGGTATGAACGAAGAATTCCAGGCCTGAAACCTCAGAGCAGATAGCGTCGTCCTCGGAGACGAGCTCGAGCTTTCACTCTTGCCCTTCAACACCCACAAACTTCTCAAATCTCCAAAGAGCACTTGGGTCACTACGCCCGACCCTGTAGCTAGACGTTGCGGTTCAGATATCACTTGAAACCCAGTCATAGGGATATTCGGCCTCGGGCACTCTGACCTCTTGCGCTCTGATCTCATCCACAGTATGTTCCGCTGGCTCCGAGTGCTGTGCAGGAAGATTGAAATTCCCTACAGCATTGTCAAGGGCATCACCCCCTACTACATTGTCAAGGGTATCATCCCCTTCTGCATTTTCAAGTGCAGAAGCTTGTTCTGTAGAATCTGAGATCGAAGAATTTCCAAGCGGGGGCGATAAGGTTGAACCACTGTCCTCTTCCCTATCGGACACTCTCTCCGAAGTCGACCTCTGCTCATCAACAACCGCATGACCCTCAACGGATCTCTTCAACGGCCGCTTGCCAGGGGCAACCATGGGTCTCCTTGGAGAAGTTCTTATGTTCACCATTTGTATTCAAGAGAGAGAAAAGCAAATTACTGGTCTCGGAAACCTGGGCTTGAACTCAGAAGAAGACACTCGAAAGGCCTCACCGGAGGCTCTACGTCAGAAGAATGAAGAACATAACCGCCGTGAAAATATTGATATCTGAAGTCGGGAGCTCAACGTCGGCTCGTTGGAAAATGACGTAGTTCGAAACTCTAGACTCGGGAGAATTCAGAGGTGAAGAAGCGGAAATGTACGAAGGGTTTGGCATTGAACATCTATTTATAGGGGTTTTGAACCTGACAGATGAAACGACACAACCCATCCCGAGGAAATTAATGATCAGGCGCTAGAATTTATGCAATCATTTATGATAGGACGTTTTATTTCTGTCAAACGTCACGTCCTCCTGACACCATGATACGGGGCATCCCAGCGGTATCCGAGTCAAATCTTGCATCCTCCGACCTCGAGGACTACCTCCGATCCCGAAATCGTCACTCTGAGGCCCAGAATGCATTAGATCCGGCCCAGCGCCCAAGTCATCGTACAAACCAAATCAACAGCAAAGATCAAGACGCCCTGATCCAACGACTTTGAATCGAGATCTCCAAAGCTCCCTAGCACGCGCCCCACAAATTTAGGTATGCTTCTCTCATTTGTACCTCTCCCTTACTTCTGATCGCTTACTTTGGCATCAGAGTGTCTGCATTTTGAGTCCAACCTCGGGAGAAGGCGACGCTGACGATCGTTACCACGGAAGATTCCGACTCGCGAAGCACTTATCCGTCCTTGTGCTAGGAAAGGAGTGCATCGAGATACAAGATACCGACCGCTAATTCAGGATCCTAGATTTTGAGACAAGGTACACAACAGTAACTTAAGCAAATACTTCATTTGTATCACAATACTTGTCATGTTATAGTTATTTACACATATTTAGAAAAGTAAAAAGTTTTGTTACTACCTATTTCTCTCTAATCAATAAATATTTGAGGATATTATTGACAAAACAATGAGTAATAATGTATTGATATTTGAAAGCGACAAGTAAATTGAAACAAGTTATTTTGAAAATCAGATATATATCATGAATCAGAAAGAGTAAGGAGTAACTAAAAATGACACACTCAACACTTGTGCTCTCTCAATCTTTTAAGATCATCAATTAGGGTGGTTAAATTCCTGTGGGACGAACCACCTTCTTGAGTAGCTTGCTTAGCCTTATCCCCAAATTCTAGTGCACGCATCTTGATTTTCTTGGCTTCATCACCACCATCCATCAACCTCCTCACAGCTTTCTCTATGCTCTCTCGTCTCACAACACTCTCTCTCTCCATTACCCCAATTACGCTCCACTCTGTTGCACCAACCTCCACCCCAATCCCTCGAACCTGAGTTATCATCTTCTCATTGTAGAATTGCTCACTATGCATTGGCCAAGTTATCATAGGAACCCCTGCAGCAACAGCCTCCACGGTGGAGTTCCACCCACAATGTGTTAGGAAGGCACCAATAGCCGAGTGTTCTAATATCACCACTTGTGGGGCCCACCCTTTTATGATTAACCCCTTTTTATATTTCCCTATACACCTCTCCTCAAATCCCTTTGGTAGCCATTGTTCCTTCTCCTCCTCGCTTTCATCCTCCTTACCCTTCTTCTCTGGAACAACCCATATGAATTCATGACCCGATGCTTCTAACCCACTTGCTATCTCATATAACTGTTTATTAGCTAAAAAATTAAGACTCCCAAAGGATATGTAAAGAACCGAGTTATCTCGCTTGGAGTTGAGCCAACTCAAGCACTCATGCATGCTCAATGTGCTTCCTTGTCCCCTCTCTACTGCTTTCTCTTGATTGGTTCTGCACATGAGAGAGACTGGGCCAATATGCCAGGCCTTGTGATTGATGGTCTTCTCGTAGTACTCAATGTACTCTTCTCCATCAAGTTCAGCAAAGTTGTTAACAATGAGACCATAGCTTTTAAGTTGTGTCTCTAGTACTTGTTTCAAGATGCCTTCCATCAAAATCATTGGTGGTGTTGCATTTAATGTGATTTTGTGGGGAAGATCTGGGATGACAAAAGATCCAGCTGAGCCTTGGAGTGTGTGTGCCGTGACAGACTTCATGGCACATATGGCAAAGAGGGAAAAACAAGTGAAGGCTAGTCTAGGGATTTGAAGCTTATTTGCCAACTCTTCAACCCATGGGAACATAAAATCTGCCACAATACAATCGGGTGGATCATGCTCCACGACTTCCTCAATGAGTGGTTGAAGAAGCATCATGGCTTTGAAGTGTTTAGAAACATTATCAATGTCAGAGATGCCGGAGACACTTTCAACACCTTCTGGGAGGCCAACCTCTCGAGAGGGGAATGGAATAGTGTGAATATAGAGGTATTTGTGTAGGTTGGAAGGGAGTGATTTCTGAAAGGTTTGGACATTGGAGGGAGTAGTAATTATGGTGACTTGGTTACCACGTGAGGCAAAGAGTATAGCAATATCACATAGAGGGATCATGTGCCCATCTGCTAGGTACGGGATGAAGTGAAGTTTCAGAGGCCGTTCAACACGATCCATTGCTTAATAATAATAATACAAACAACAATTTCAGCTCCCGTTTGCTTCTTCAATTCAACACATGCTTTCCTTCTTATTTATAGATTATAGATAGGATAGATCAAGGGCTTTCAGTTCCCAATCCTCGATACTTAAATTTATCTGCGTTCGCTTTTTTAAATTAAATATTGTTCTGAACCATATCTCTGACCTTGGACGGGATCTAAGATAGTTGATAGGTAGATTCATTGGTCTATAATGGTCCGATTCGAGGTGGGATGTGGTATCTGCAAAGACAATCTGACGCTCAAGTCATGGAGGTAGGCAATAACAGGTAAATCTTTATGTTAAATTGCTTACCATTAATGAAGCATTGAATGAATGTTTATAGAGTTTGGTGGTATTTGACCTAATAAATCTGGACCATCCGATCCTGTGTTGTGACCTTAGCTATTGACGGGTGGATTTACATTGATACTGTTACTATTTTTTTTTATTAGTTATTACTGAAAGTATTTGACTATAAATAATTAGTTTTCTATGGACAAATAGTATTATATATTAAACATAGCTAGTTGACTAAACAAGCCCAATCGAATTGTCAAGACTCAGAATACACGAGGTCCAATAGAATATTCCTTTTTATACATAAGTAATTTTGATATATAGTAGTAGTACTATCATTTCACATGGGATCCTGCACCCAAAAAGATGTCACATGCGTGGAACATTAATAAATGAACCACGACTTCCAATACCTATATTTTTTGACATGATCCAGCGGGGTTCCCAAGGCTCTGTGGAAGATGCAATCGCACAGAGTTGCAAAATTTTCTTTTATTGTATATAAGAACTAATGTAATGGCTCGGTTTGAATATGCTTATTTTATTTTAGCTTATCTATTTGTTATCGTCAAGCTCTTAGGTATTAGCCATAAGGTCGACCAGAGATTTGGATTGTCTTTGATTCCTCTGTTCTTCAAGCAAATACGCCGGGGAGGGAACCCTGCTCCTCGACATTGGGTTTCTTGACTCCTCTAAAAAGGGTCAGGTTGGGTGAATGGGACATGAGGGTTGGATTATTTCTAATGGCCTAATGCATGAAGATAAAATAAAAGTAATGTGCGGTAAAGAAAGATAAAATTGAAATAAAAGTAGAGTTGTTTGTATTGATGTGTCCTCTTTACAATATATCTCTTTCTATTCATATACATAGGCCTTCGCCGGCCACTATTCGAGCCAACACTTGCCTACCGTTGGATCAATGAAAGATTAACGCCTATCATTGCTCCTAAGCCCTAAAGAGGCGGAGTAACCACTCACGATCCCACTAGCACGGTTAGTCGGGTAAAACTCGTTTGCTCCGCTTTTCAAGGCCTCGCTTCTTCGCTTGATCTTCAACTGCTCCCACGTTCTATCTTCGTGCTTCCTCTTCCTTGCCTTTCAAGCAAGCTCTCCTTACCTCGACCATTTAGTTCCTCGGTTGACCTTTATCCTCAGACAGTATTTTAGGCACCCAAGTCACGCTGGCCGTAGAACCCTATAGGTTGAGACTGTACTCTCCCTCGGTCTCGCTTATTATCCCTCAGGCTTACCCCGTCCCAGGGGAGTTTGTCTTGTTACTTGCCCCGAGGGCCTCTCTTGAGCTCATTTCTTTAGTAATTTTCTCTTAAGACTTAATCTAGTGGTCTGCCTTTGCACTTCAATCCTTTTCCTCTTTTTTCTCAGCCATCGGCCTACGACTTAATTAATTTTGGTTGTTAACAATAGCCCCCCTTTTTGTGCTGTCGTGTGGCTGCAAGGACGTAACTGATGGTACAAAAACCCTTCGATATGACCTGATATGACGGTTAGAAGAGACTTAACTGCCATTATGTGACACTTGGCTGTTTGCCTCATGCGAAACGATAGGGTGGCGTAACGGTTCTCAATGCTGCACAAGTGATTTCCCCCATAGCTATAAATAGCCCTCATCAAAACCTACGCACAGTTACTTGCTTCTTCTTGAAAATGTTTCGCCACCATTACTGTTTCTTCTTCCTTATGAACCTTACCTTCTTCTTTTCTCTTTCTACCACCCCTCTTTTAACTGCAGAACCCTCTGGTGGTCGTGATGTGGATGATGATGATGATGGTCCCATCACCTTTCGGCGGCCATCCACCCGGCGTGCTCTACCAAAGACTTCTTCGCAGCCAACGCCGAAGAGGACTACTGTGGTGGCAGAAGACACCCCTCGCCCTTCCAAGAAGTCCAAGGTACAGTGCTTTCCTTGTTCTCTTTTCTCCTTTTGCTGGCATGTTACTTTCCTCACGGCTACCTTTACCTGCAGACGACCAATCCCCTAGTTCTAGATGAACCTCTGGTTTCAATTCAACATTCTCCTCCCCAAACAAGTTCTCCTCCTCCTTCTCAGCCAGATCCCAAGCTAGTGACTGATGCAGAGGTGGCTCAATACTTTGCTTCCAAGAGCCTATCTCAAGTGGTTCCTGCTTCGGTAGAGGTGGCTTAATACGATTGGAGGATGCCCTTCAAGAAGGAATCATCACTGATCCTGTCCAGTTGTCAGATTTACGGTCTCTAGCCCTTTACTAACCCGAGGTATTATAATACGAGATTAGGATATAGGTATATCATTTAATAATTAAATAATTAATTTAATTAATATTTCAAAAAATAAATCAAAATAATAAGGCCAGCATCCTTGGAGGACTTTCCGGAGTGGAGGAGGAAGACCCTGAAAGACATATCCTACCAGCTTCTAGAGATTTCCCAGACCCACTCAGCATCTAGAGCTGCTCAGGACACTGCCCAACAAGCATTAGATCGCCTGAACGCCCTACAGGCCGAGAAGAAGATGTACCTCGCAGCCTACGACAAGAAGGAAGCTGAACGCCGGTTGGCGCTAGCTGAGGACGAGACGGCCAGGCGCCGCATTGGGAAGATTGAGACCTCTCTAACAGAGCTCCAGCAGGAGTTGCAGGTTTTACGCCCTCAGTAGGAGGAGGAGACCAACAGGCTAGCCATGGTCGCAGCAGAGCAGACCCGTCTGTACAACTAGAGTAAACCTTTGGACCAACGCATCAAGGAGCTATATTCCCAAAGAGTGGTCTTTGTTTATGACCAAGAGCGTGGTCAAAGTGAGGTGCAATCTGCAATTTCTTCATGGAAAGGCTTCGTGTTCGCCTGGAAAATTCCTCCGTCGTCCTCTAAGTCCACTGCCACAGGGCGACTCCGTATCGTTTGGTATATCGGTAGGATACCGTGTTACCACTAGAGATCAGTGTAGCATCATTAAGGGTGTCTCGGCAACACTCGCTCAGTATGGATGAATACCAACAGGCCATGTTGATGGAGTTGGACTCGGTGGATGATGACAGGCTCGCTGCCTTCAGTAGGATTGAGATGGACAAAGCCAAAACGGCCCGAGCCTTCAACAAACACGTCAAGCCAAAGAAGTTTATTGAAGGTGACCTCGTGTGGAAGACTATTCTGTCACTTGGGAAGAAAGATCCCCAGTTTGGCAAGTGGTCCCCAATTTGGGATGGGCCCAACATTGTGAGCTAAGTGTACAACGGTGGGGCATATCGTTTAAACACTCTAGACGGGAAAAGGTTCAAAACGAAAATTAGCAGCAAGTATCTCAAAGCATATTATTTTACTCTATGGGAAAGTATGCAAGGAAAAGAGAATTGGTAATTAAAAAGAAACTGTCAAAGTGGCACGCCACACACCGACGACCTAGTGGAAAACAAATCAAAAAGGGAATAGGCTACCCCTAATCTTCCACTGCGGAAGCTTCCCCCTCCATGGATTTAGGCAGCAAAGATCCTCATTGAAGGTCTCGTGTCACCGTCGAGGCTTATCCTCTATGTTTTTCTTGATGAGTTCGATGATGATCTTGTTGGTAGCCTCTACTTGTCCATTAGCTTGAGCATAATAAGGAGACTAACGAATGTCTCATCTTGATTCCATATTCTTGAGCGAAGGCCACCACTTGTTCCCAGTGAACATTATGCCTTGATCGGCCGTGATGGTCTTAGGGATACCAAATCTATATATGTTTTACTTCTCAATGAATCTAATTACCGCAGCCTAAATGGCACTACCTAAGGGCACGACTTCCACCCATTTAGTGAAGTAATCGGTGTCTACAATAATGAAATTATGACCCTTCGAACTTGGAGGGTATATTTTACCGATTAGTTCCATGGCCGAATGGCCAAGGTTTGATGATGGGATGGAGCTCATCCGCGGGCACTGTCTGGATTGGTCCATGCAGCTGGCAAGCTTCACACCCATATCTGTAGATAAGTCATTTCATGATAGGGCCAGACCTATGTGCACAACAAATCTCTGCATGGATTTGTGCCATCACCAAATAAGCATCCTTCCTCATGGGAATCGCAACAACACACCATTGACGCTTCTCTTATAAAGGCTGCCCCTATCAAGATGTACTTAAGTGTCCTCTGCTTGACCTTGAAGTCAGTGAAGTTTCAGAGGCCGTTCAACACGATCCATTGCTTAATAATATAATAATAATACAAACAACAAATTCGGCTCCCGTTTGCTTCTTCAATTCAACACATGCTTTCCTTCTTATTTATAGATTACTAATTGGATACCCGTGAATAGGTACGGGTGCTGTCGTGTTCTTTTTATGAATGAATTACACAGTATTTAAAAAGACCGAATATTATCCTGTGAAAATAAAGGCAAATTTAAAGTAAATAAAAAGGAGTTTCAAATAAAACATAGATAAATATTAAAATCTAAAAATGTAAAAGTATCATTTAAAAAAATCGGAGCATTTATCCTGTGAGTTTTATATCAATGTAGTGTTTTTTATATATAAGTGCAGCTATATATCTCGTGTTTTTATATATATCATAGTAGTTATCAACGTATTTTTTGATATATCAGCGTAGTTATCCTGTGTTTTTTTATCTATCAGTGCAGTCATCTCATAGTTTCAATTGATTATTTGAGTTGATTAGTAGATTATAGTAGATAGTAAAAGATAGATAGTAGACTATCAATAAAAAATATTTATCCCGTGTTTTAAATTTAATCAGTTTAAGTAGTCATTAAACCTTCTTGTTTTTTAGATAGTAGGTTTATAGTAGTCTTCAAAAATTATAATTATCAATAGCAAATATTAATCCCGTGTTTTTCTATGTATCACGGCAATTATCTCGTATTTTTTTATATAGCAGTGCAGTTATCTTATAGTTTCAATTGATTATTTGAGTCGATTAGTAGATTATAGTAGATAGTAAAAGATGGATAGTAGAGTATCTATAAGAAATATGTATATGTTTTAAATATTAATCAGATTAAATAGTCATTATACATTCTTGTATTTTTAGATAGTATGTTTATAGTAGTATTCAAAAATTATAATTATCAATGACAAATATTAATCATGTGTTTTATTTATGTATCACTGCAGTTATCCCGTGTTTTTTTATATATCAGTGTAGTTATCTCATAGTTTCAATTGATTATTTTAGTTGATTAGTAGACTATAGTAGATAGTAAAAGTTAGATAGTAAGTTTTCAATAAGAAATATTTGTTTTAAATATTAATTAGTAGTTTAAATAATCATTAAGTCTTCTTGTTTTTTAGATAGTAGGTTTGTAGTAGTAGTCTTCAAAAAAAATTAATTATCATCGACAAATATTAATGTCGTGTTTTTTTTATATATCAGTACAGTTATCCCGTGTGTTTTTTTATATATCATTGCAGTTATCTTGTAATTTCAATTGATTATTTTAGTTGATTAATAGATTATATTAGATAGTAAAAAATAGATAGTAGATTATCAATAAGAGGTGTTAATAGATTATCAATAAGAGTGTAAACAGAAGAGTGAAAACAGATTTCGGAGAGAAAATTAAAATTTTAACGGGACAATTTTTTCTAAAAAGGTGATAGTTTTATTTAGTGTGACTAATTTACATTTTTATAGCTAATTTGTATAAGTTTAGAAATTTAGTTAAAAAAACTAAAGTGAGAAATGATAGGATGAAAAGAATAATTGTTTATGGGGAAAATAAAAGTAAAGTACAAAAAGGAAGAAAGAGAGTGTAAGAAAAAAGTGAAAAGGAGGAAAGTGAGAGTAAGAAGAAAGAGAAAAAAAGGAAGAAAGAGAGTGTAAGAGAAAAGTGAAAAGGAAGAAAGAGAGTGTAAGAAGAAAGATAAAAAGGAATAATTGATTAAATGTAAGTTACTATGTTGCCCTCATTTTTAACACTTGTCATGTTTCTCAAATGAGCCAATAGGTAATTTCATTGGAGGTTAATTGGTATAAATCTATAGTAGATAGATAGGATAGATCAAGGGCTTTCAGTTCCCAATCCTCGACACTTAAATTTATTTACGATCGCTTTTTTAAATTAAATATTGTTCTGTACCGTATCTCCGACCTTGGAGGAGATCTGAGATAGTTCGTAGGTAGATTCCTTGGTCTGCAATGGTCCGATCCGAGGTGGGATGTGGTAACTGCGAAGACACTCTGACGCTCAAGTCATGGAGGTAGGCAATCATAGGCCATTATGCGCGGCTATATTTTCCTACCGGTTGATCAATTGAAGATCAATGTCTAATCTCGCTCTTAAGCCCTAAGAAATCGAAGCCATAACCCACGATCTCACTAGCACAGTAATGGAATGAAAAACCTCCTCGCATAATATAGGTGCATTTCAGACATCAGCAGTGGTCCATTTAAACTCTTCAGACATCAGCAGTGGTCCTTATTAACATGTGGTCTATTTAATAATATTGTGTTAGCTATACGTGGTCCTTATTATATGTTGCCTGAGCAATACATGTGGTCTATTTAATAATATCGTGTTAGCTATACGTGGTCCATTTAAGAAATTAAGAAATTTGCTATAAAAAATATACGACAATATAGAAATTTCGATTATTATTAAAGTAATTGAAACGTACCACAGACAGTGATGCCCACTTTTATATAGTTTATTTATTTATTTATTTGTGGGTTTAATTGTATCTATCTGATGTTAATTTTGTTTTCCAGATGACATTGTCTTATCTAAGTCTAATATTTATTTATTTATTTTACTTCCAAACTAAATTAATTTCCATGCCTCTCTATTTTTCCTTTCTTGGGCAAATGGTTAGTTTACTTTTTGATTGGTTTTGTTTACAGACGCTGTACTCAACAACAACTACACAGAAAATTCTTACTCCATCTCAATATCTAATATTAGACTTTGGATGTATTTGGAGGGTATGTTTTGTCTTGCTGAAAGATAATGTAGCGGAAGTGATTTCTGGTGTGATATAAAATGAAAAATGCGACCAAGATTTAATTTATTTTCCCCATGATGTTATATGCTATGTACTATGCTAATGTGACTACATATGAAACCAATTTATTTTCCCCATGATATCTCTATTGATAGTTATTTAATACGTTAGTCTCATTTGGACTGAGCTAACTCAATCTGGACTCACAACCAAACATTGTTACATAAGTGCCTACTGTAACGCGTGGAAGACGGGCCCAAAGGGCCCGTCTTCCCCCCTAGTATTAAATAATAAACGCTTAAATATGTTTTAGGTTTATGCAAATAAGGGGTCATTCGGTTTTAGTCCTTGCAACTTTTTTTTTTTTAAAAGCTCCTTGCAAAATCAACATTTTTAACATAGGTTCTTCCGTTAATGCTCCTATTACAGCCAAATTTCAGATTCAAAATTAGCTATAAGGACATGTTGGTACAAGTTACAGAATAAAGCCTTAAGGTCACTCCAAGGAATGAACGCTCGAAAGGCAAGACAACTCGACATTTCATATATGATCTCAAAGAGGACTCAAAGCAACACACAAGAGTAGTTGAGGCAGTTCCCTCAGATAAGATGCAACGCGCAAACACAAGTGTGAAGCATCCTAACGCCAAAGAACACGCGACATAAATCATCAGCAATCGTTAGTTAGTTTACTTCATTATTCGCTTTCAATAAGGACCTGTGTCCATTAGACAACACATCAGCAGTCCCGATCCTGACATTTTATGGGCCCTAGGCATATTGTGAGAAAAGAACCTCCTTACATAACTATTTTTTTATTTAAAAATATTTCAATAAAAGACAAAAAAATAGCTTAGTTCGTCTATAACTATTAATAAAGGGAATTCCAAAATAAACTGTCATTTTGGTGTCAGATTTTTTTGACCAAAATGCCCTTATTGTAATGATAACTACCCACTAACTCACCAACACATTTCTAATTCTAATAAAAAGATAAAAAGGAAATAAAAAGAAATAAAACCACCCACTAACACACCAACATATTAACACATGAAAGACGAAGGGGCTGTCTTTCCCCCCTAGTTTAACATAATACGCGTTAATAAATAATAATAGTTTTAGAAAATATAAAAAAAAAACTTCTCTTTTCTCGAAAAGTCATAAGAAACGGTTTCTTCAAGCATTTTGAGATGTAAAATCATTTATAATCTCATCAAAATCAATGTTCTCCAATATTCTTCCATCATTTTGTGACAAAAGAAAAATAATTTCATTTTGAATTTTATGTCCAAGATAATGGTAATGAATTTCATGATTCTGAATGCGTCTCACATGATCTTACATTATCAAATCAAATTCCGCAATCATTTCAATCAATCGAAGAAAATTATCATTACTATATTGATATGATTTTTCATTGGATCCTCGAAAGGCAAGATTATTTTAGCAAGACATTTCACAACTGAAAATATTCTAGGTAAAACTTGTCTCCAATGCTATTTCTCTTTCATAATTTCTTCTTGCAAGTGTTTATCAATTGTCTGATTTTTACCCAATATATATACTTTGTTAGCATACTTGCAATAAACTAACCATTACCAATCACTAATTTCACCATTGCTTAATATTCTTGAATAATACTCATATGAAAAATGCCTAAAATATTTGTCTAAAGTAAAGTTTAGATTCATTTCTCTAGTAGGCCCCTTTTCGACTAGAATATCCTTCAAATTGTTATCAAGATTCTCCCAATTTTTTGGATGATAAATATCAAAATAAGAATTTTCTTGTTCACTAGGAACATCATTAGGTGCATTTGTTATAACACTAATATAATTTAGGCTTAGTATAAATTTTTTTGAGCCCCATACAAACGTGGGCCCTAGGCGGTCGTACCCCTTGCCTAGGCCCAGGGCCGACCCTGCACATCAGTTGCTCATTTGTAACTCTATGAATTGTAGTTCGTACGAAGAACTCAGGGTGATGTCGTAGCATTTAGTAACCCATCATGCCTAAAACATCCGATAACACAGGATCTCTGGCTACAAGCAGTGACCAATGTATGTCTCAGCCAACAACTCTTTGTATTTTCAAACTATTTCAATTCAATTTAATGCAATTTCTCTTTGACAATTGAGTGCTTCACTCAAGTCTCTCCACTCATGTACTTGGTCAGTTGAGTTCCTAACATACCTATTGATCCATGTCATACCCTAATTTTGTCTGCCTAGGTTTAAAACCCTAATTTTCCGCAAAAAATAAATAAATTGAGAAGTGTGGTTTTATTTTGAAGAGTGAAGAGCATTGTGCATGCATTTTTGGGTTTTAAAAGTCATTCTAGGGCTTTTAAATTCATTGTTAGAGTGGAAATGCATTTGTTGTTAAAAAACAAGGTTTTTAGGGCAAAAGGGTATTTTGGTCATTGTCAAAAATAAGATAATTTCTCATCAAGAATCATTGTGCAATTTTAGAGAAATTTATTTGAGGCAAAACATTTTTGGTCATGTATGTATGTATGCGCATGCATGCATACATTGTGCACAAAATTTCAAAAAAGGATCAAAAGGGAATATTCTACAAAAAGTTCCAAGATGTGATTTTTATGACATTTTTTGGTCATGGTGATCTCATAAAATGGCATATTCCTAAGGTTCCTAGTATGTGGCCTAAATTGGGTGTATTTTTGTACAATTATCCTAAGAAGAATAATAAAAAATGAAGGGATAATGGAATGGTCATATAATAGTACAATAGTACAAGATGACAACTTGCAAAACTTGGTCACCAAGGACCCCTCCCATTGTGTGGCGCCACCCCCTCTCTATTCTCTCATTTTGTGTTTTCTCAATGTCCTCAATCCATGTGAGCCTCAATCCTAGCCTTTGATTCAAAATTAAAATCAAATCCTAGAGCACAACTAGTGCACAATGACCTAACTACTCTTAAACCTAATTGCTTTCTATATATACCATATTAACCTCACCTCACAAAAGAAAAAGGCTTTTGGCCTCATTTTCACTCACACAACCCTAGCACACAACTCCCTCTCCTAATTCCCTCTCTTGGCTGAAATTATACTACCTTCTTCCTCCATCAATTCTTCACTTCTCCTTCACCAAATCACCATTTTCTCACCTCATTTCCATTCCTACTTCATATATCTTCCTTCTCTCCTAATTTAATTCAAGCTTGCATCATCAAAGGGCATTTTTAAGCAAGCATTTCGTGGGTTTCATTGAAGTTTGGTGAAGATTCAAGTTGATTTGTGGTCTTGTTCTTCATATTAGTCATTCCTTAGCTTGGATTTGAGGTAAACTTCTTAAAACCTAGCATCATCTTCAACTTTTTTGCATCAAAATGTAGATATCATGTTTCTAATCTTGCATCCTACCATATTCATGCATTTTAGTGTTGTTATATTGTTGATTTGTTGATTGTTGTTGGTGAGAGGTGTCTCAAGCATTTTGACAAACACTGTGGGAGGTTTGGGTGCTTGAGATGCTTCTCACCCTTGAATAAATTGTGATTTATGTTGTTTTCACTATGATCTTGCATTTTTGTTGAATAAAATGATGTGATGCTTCGCAAATCATGATTAGAATTAGGGTTTGTTAATTTTCTTGTGAAATGGGTTTGCAATTGTGATCAAAAACGTTTTCTCAAGTTATTTTGATGTTAATAGATGGTATCTTGCTTGCAAGTCATTGTTATGTTGATGATTGGCAAGAGGACTCACACTTGTGTCTTTGTGCACTTTACTTGAAGTGTTGAGGATTGCCTAAGATGATTCAACACAACCTTGTGCTTTGATTGTAAACTTTGGTTTGCTTGTTAGTAACTTGTTTGCAAAGTTATTCTATGTTGAGGATTGGCAAGAGGACTCTCACTTGTGCCTAGTGTACTTCACTTTAAGTGATGAGGATTGCCTAAGATGATTCAATTTTCTTTGTGCAATTCTTGTTTGAAAATGCAAATGCTAGTTTTCTAACTTGATTAATCAATTTTGGTTACAAAAATGACTTGTTAATGCCCTCTTTTGGTCACTTTTGGTCTTGCAAATATTCAAACCTATGTTGTTAATTGTGAAATTTGTGATTTGTGAAAAATGATTTTGGGTTTTGGTTCATTTATGATCCACAAATGATCTTGGGTTATGCTAAGTTGGCAAGAGATAGGTTACTTCAACCTTGATGCCTATGCTTGTAAGCATTTAAAAATTCAATTCCCATTTGATGTGCTTGTGAAATGTGAGCAAAAAGGGGTCTATAAACAATTGAATTTGCGCACATGATTGGTCTCCAATGACCTTGATGCATCCTCAAGTTTAATCATGCTTTCTTTGCTCTTTGAGTTTATTGTAAATTGTTGTTTGAAGCTTGTGAAGTTTCGGCAAAAGATTGGTTCATTTAATCTTGATGCACATGCATTTTGCATATTCATGCATTCTTACCTATTCTTGCATCCTTGCCTACTCATGCATTCTTGAATTGAAGCTTGGTACTCCATGCTTGATATACTTGTTTATGTGCTTGTGGTGCATTAAAATGTTGAATTGGTGTTCACAATTTGCTTGTTTTGATTTCCACCAATTGTTACTCGTTAGTAACTCTCCAAAACTTCAAAACCATGTTGCATACAAAGAACAACTTGTTACTCGTTAGTAACGTTCCAACTTCAAAACATTTTTTTTGCATTTACATAATCATTGATAAACAACTTCACTTCTTCTCAAAACAATTTCAAACTATTTTTCACAAATTAAAAACTTTGTTGAGGATAATGCGAAGCCTTTGCTTGCACGATTGTCAACAATGGGGTGCTAGTGGTGATCACTTGGAGTCTTTGCTCAATTGATTATCATGAACACTCATTTTTCAAAAGAACTCTCATTTCACAAATTAAAAACTTTGTTGAGGATAATGCGAAGCCTTTGCTTGCACGATTGTCAACAATGGGGTGCTAGTGGTGATCACTTGGAGTCTTTGCTCAATTGATTATCATGAACACTCATTTTTCAAAAGAACTCTCATTTCACAAATTAAAAACTTTGTTGAGGATAATGCGAAGCCTTTGCTTGTACGATCGTCAATAATGGGATGCTAGTGGTGATCACTCGAAACCTTTGTTGTTTGATCACTGTGAACATTCAATTTTCACAATTAAACAACTAAAAAATAAAAACCTTTTCTCGACAACCGAGAACTACGTAAGCTTTGAATTCTCCATCGCACTGGGAGATACGTAGGAGCGGGTCACATTCCCGTCAAGCACGACAAATGAAAACCATTTTCTTTTCAAAAAAACAAACCCTTTTCCAAAACAAGGCAATTTCTAAAAACAAAACAATTTTCGAAAACAAGAACTACGTTGCTTTGATTCCTTCCCCAGGATACGTAGGCACGGTGCCCTCCCGTCAAGCGCAAAAGATTAAATTTTCTTTAAGTTGTTCCATTAAGTAAAGAGAGATAAAGAGAGATAAAAACAAAGCATTTCTTAAATCAACCTTTTAAATCACACGTCAAATCGAGGTTCCCTTTCAGTAGAAAGGATGTGGGGGGTGCTCGTACCTTCCCCATGCATAACCGACCCCCGAACTCAAATCTCGCGGTTCCAAGGACCATTGTCTTTCAAGAAAGGTTTTTTTTCAATGTTTTACCTCTAAAAAAATATTGGTGGCGACTCCAATTCATGTTGTGCGAAGAGAAATCCCTCCAAAGGATTTTTTGGGGTGCAACAACTGGCGACTCCACTGGGGACCTTTCTTTAGTGGGTCGAGCCAATCGATTCGACATGTGATTTATTTCGTTGATTTGAATGCTTTGTTATATCTCTCCTCCTTTCCCTTTCTTCTTTCTTTCCTTTGCCTTTAAAAACATGCTTGCATTATTCTTAGAATTGTCGTGTGCATTCTTGTGATGTTGTGCTTGCGTGCATTGTGTGTTAGCCTTCTTCCTCTTCTATATTTGCTTCTTGAGTAAAATAAGAGTAGTTTCTTCTTCTTCTTCTCCTCTTACTTTCGTCGTTTATATGCTTTTCTCATACATTTCCCCAATCCTAGCATGTTCCCCTCTTCTTTGCTCCCTTTCTTGAGGTAAGCTCATGCATTTCCCCTAATCCTATTATGTCCCCTCCTCTAGGCTCCCTTTCTTAAGGTAAGCAATGCTTGCGATTGTTGTTGGAACCCTAGGTTAGTATACTTATGTTGAAATGATATTGAACCCTAGGGTAGACGACATGCTGTTGCTTGATATTGTCTGGACTGTTCTGGTTTCCTTTTTCTTTCATAAACACCTATATGAGGTGGCATATAGCGGGTATTTTCAAAAATGTTTTGAACCGCCACCAATAAACATCATTTTCTTCTCTCTTTTCTGTGTAAATAAAAGGTCATAATCATCACATCTGCATCATTTTGCATCATCATCATTGCATTCGAAACTAACAAAAATTTTGAAAAAAAAAACCTCCATTCTTTGCATCCTCCATGCATTAAAGTTGTTTGCCGGAGATCGCAACGTAACACAAAGTCTTGTCATAGGTGTGTAAGAAACGGAATGGAATCAAAAGGCAAAACCGTTTTCAATTCAAGGCTTCCTGTTGTGAAAGAGATTGATATGGCTAGTCTGAAAGAGTATGAATCCCTCCTAGGTCCTATTGAGGTCAGGTCTTTTGACAAAACCTATGGGAACATTCGCAAGCTGCTACAACTAGAAGTGCAAGAGAGTGCCATTGCTGCCTTGTGTCGGTTCTATGACTCGGAGATTCGCTGTTTCATTTTTAAGAATTTCCAAATGGCGCCTACCCTAGAAGAGTATGATAGGATTTTGGGCTTTGATCGATCCAAGTTTAAGCCTTATCAATACCAAGGGGAGTATTATTCTGATGAAAAGCTTGCTGCCTTGTTGCAAATCAGTGCTGAGAAAGTGCGGGCCCATAAGATAGAACGTAATAAGGTATTTGGGTTTCCTCAAGAATACTTTGAGAGTTTGATGACCAGCTATGTAGTGTCTGATGATTGGAATTCTTTCAAGCAAGTGCTAGCTCTGACCATCTTCGGCATTGTGCTCTTCCCTCAGATAGAGAGGCATGTGAGTGAAACTACAATCGGTGTCTTCCTCGCCTTCAAATGTGCAAAAAATCCTATCAACCCGGTTCCCGCAATCCTCGCAGAGACATACCGTGCCTTCACTCGTCACCATGAATTCCAAAAGAATAAGATGTGTTGCTCCTTCCCTGTGTTATATGCTTGGTTGATCAGTCATGTGTGTACCAACAAAAGTGATGTGAAGGATTTGCTTTCCTATGCCTCGGGTTGTAATCCGAAGACTATGAACTCTCAAGAGTGGGTGCATGCTTTCAAGAACCAAGATGCTCTCCAGATTCGTTGGTTCTCACCTAAATGTTGGGTAGACAGGCCTTCAGTGGTATTTCGGTGTGGGAGTTTTCAGAACGTTCCTCTCATGGGAACCCAAGGATGCATAAACTATAACCCCTCTTTGACCTTGCGACAGCTCAGATACCCTATGCGGGATTCACCCTCCGAAGCTATGCTGTTTCATTTTTACCTCCACGCGGGGATCCCTATAGACGAGAGTCTACTTCGGCGAGTCCTGCAAGCTTGGGAAACCGTAGTGCGGAAGGACAGAGAAGAGTTAACCAAGAGGACCACTACTATCTCTTTTTCTCAATGGCTTGAAGGGAGGATTAGTGAAACTCGGTCATCCAACCAAGGAGTACCACTGCCTGAGGAAAAGATACAAGAACCTCACATTCCTACCATTGAAGAATTTGAAGAGGTTAGGTTGGCCATGTCAAAGGTGGGAGAAGAGAAAAGGGCTCTGCAAGATAGATTGAGAAAGATTATGCAAGACAAGAAAAAGCTAGAAAATGAAAATGCTTTCCAAGCTGCAGCTATTGAGGAAGTCAATAGAAAACTTGAAATAAAGGGGAAAAGCAAGAGGGAAATGCAAAAGCACTTGAAGGGTGCCAAAGAGGAAGTGAAGAGGTGCACTACCAAGATGAATGAGGCTGTAGCGGAAGTAATTAAATGGAAGAGGCTATATGAGGATACATGGAAAGAAGAACAAGCAGTCAGGCACGCACTAGTTAAGTCAAGAAAAGACTCTCGAATAATGAAGCTTGAATTGGAAGATCAATTAAAGAGTGTCAAGCAAGATCGGGAATCTATTGAAGGGATCCTGAGGGATTATCAGCAAGCACTAAGAAGGGAACAAGGGAAGTCGGAAAGCTTGGCCAATCATGGCAGTACTTGGAAGGGTCTTACCTCCGGCTAAGGGAGAAGAGTGACTATTGGGAGAGTCAATTTGCGGAATTGCTCAGTAAGGTAAAAAGTCAACAAGTCTTTGAGGAATTGAAAAAGGAAGGCTTACATTGGAAAGACAAGTTCTCCAAGTTAGTTTGGTTAGCTAATCAGGCTGTGAGAGACATTCCCAAGAAGCTAAGAAAAGCGGATGCAGAAATGAATCCTTTCAACACCCCTGTCAAGGTGTGTGAGTTTGTTGAGTACTGCAAGATTCTCACAGAAGAACTCCTGGAGAAAGCCCGGGGGGAAGCTGAGAGCAAGAAGAGGAAAAGGAGCGAGGAGTTGAAAGCCATATGCCTTTAAAGTTCCCTTTAGAGTATTGTAGCGATCCTTAGGAAATTGTAATTTTCTTTAAGAAGTTGTAACTTTCTTTGGAAAATAGTACTTTGTTTAAAATCATTGTATTGCACTCTTAAGGAATATTGTACTTTGATTTGCTTTCTATTTGTGATGCCCCTTCGCATTCCATTTAATTGAAGTACGTTTGTTTTGCCTTGTTGCTTCCAACTTTGTTGCAATCCTAAAAACACCTGAACCTTAGCACCTATGACAAGACGAGTTGCACCGCGATTCCCGGCAATAAACATAATAACATGCATATTGCATTGCATTTGCATCATTTGTCTTTGTGTTCATAAAAAAAAATGTTCCGTCCACAGAAGTAAGACAAGCTGGTTAGTCATCGGTATTGGACGCGATCACAGGCAAGAAATATGGCCAACAATCAAGACAACGCGAATCTGGGCAATCATCAACCAATCCAGAATGATGCAGTTCCAGAAGGTCTGAATCCAAATGGTCAGGGTCAGCATGATCAGAATCAAGAGAATCGAGCAATCAGAGCTGAGATGGAAGTTATAAGAGCTCAAATGGCAGAGGTCATAAGAGTGTTAAGTGCCTTAAGGGATGCTGGCATAACTGAAGGTGCTGTTGCCGCAGGAGTGGATCCTCCTCCTGAACCTAGAGTCTCTCAGGCACTCCAGAACGTGCGACGGCCTCCTTATGGTCTCCCATTAGGGTACACACCCCCTGCTGCCGGTGGAAACCCAGAAAGTGGTCCTTCGGGAACCACAGGACGGGCCCAGCCTGAATCAGCTGTGAATGAAGTTGGAACGGGGACACCTCAGGTTCAAATTCAGATTCCTACTCCTGCTATTACCCCGGGAACTCTGGTTGGCTTCAATTCTCCAGCAACAATCCATCCACAAGTTCAGGGTCCAATTCCTCAGATTATCGCTCACTCACGTGACCCACACGTGACCCCAGCTGTGGTGTCGATGAATAATCTTCACTACGGTGTGAGTGGTTTTCCGCCGAATTACCCTGATGAAGCTAGAAGTCAGTACCAGATGTTAGAAGAAAGATTGAGATCTGTTGAAGGAACAGGTTCCCAAGCTAGGAACGCCCATGAGTTATGCTTGGTCCCTAATCTAGTCCTGCCACCCAAGTTCAAAGCACCATTTTTCAACAAGTACAAAGGAGCAACCTGCCCGCGCAGCCATGTGACGATGTATTGCCGGAAGATGACTGCCCACGCCCGTGATGATAACCTGATGATACATTGCTTTCAGGAAAGCTTAGCTGAAGCTCCCCTTGAATGGTATATGCAATTGGAGCCAACTAATATCCGTTGTTGGAAGGATCTGGTGGATGCCTTTATCCGTCAATACCAGTACAACAGTGATTTAGCCCCGGATAGGACCCAGCTGCAATGTATGTCTAAGAAGGATAATGAGACATTCAAGGAATACGCCCAGAGGTGGAGGAACCTCGCTGCACAAGTAAAACCCTCCCTGCTTGATAAAGAGATGGTCCATATGTTCATGGAAACTCTTCCCCCAGTGTTCTATGATCGTTTGGTCGGCAGCGTGGCTTCAAATTTCTCTGAGATGGTTGTCATTGGAGAAAGAGTGGAGAACGGCATGCACAGCAGAAGAATAGCCCATGGCCCAACACCTCCTTCCCATCAGAAAAAGCCTTTTTCTGGTACCCACAAGAAGAAGGAGGGAGAAACTAATGCAATCAGCGGAGCTAGCGGTCCATCACACAACAATCCCCCACAAGCCATTCCAGTTCCTGCTCAGACGCCGCCTGCTCAGCCATTCCAGTCCAACAATCAGTACAGAAACTACAATGAAAAAAAGCCTGTTGTCTTTGAACCTATCCCCATGTCGTACACGGATTTGTTCAATTATCTCATTGCCAACAAGTTAATCAGCACTCGTCAGATGAAACCATATCAGCCTCCCTATCCCAGAGGGTATAATGCAAATGCTACCTGTGCCTTTCATTCTGGGGCAGTAGGTCATGTGGTGGAGGATTGTAAGGCGTTCAAGTACGTTGTGCAAGACCTGCTTGATGCAAAGAGTATATCATTTCAGCAACCTAATGTAACCACCAACCAGTTGCCGGGGCATGGTGGGCCCACTGCAAATGCCATTAATGACCAGGGTGGTCAGTACTTAATTAGGAAGGTGGAATGCATTCATACACCCCTGAGTATCATTCATGCTGCACTATGCCGTTGTGGTATCATCGAAGAAGGGTGTGCCAGAAGAGACATCTGCAATGACCCTTATTGTGTTGGGGCCTGTGAGAGCTTCAAACCCATCCTCCAAGAGCTGTTAGACAGACACCTGGTCCAGGTTGGGGTTCAGGAAAAGGAAGAAAGTGTATCTACCCTGCAATCAAACAACAGAGGTTTCATGAGACCGGTTGAAATCCCTTGCAGTCTGAATTCAAGCTCGGTTGTGGCAAGACTTCTGACTGTTGTTATTCCGATACCTGCTGCTACCCCTAGTAGAGAGACTGGGGTTACTCCCTGGAGTTGCAACGTGCAAATTTCATGCAGGGGGAGTGGGACATTCTGTGGAAGATTGTAAAGCATTGAAACATGCGGTCCAGGATCTAATCGACTCCAAACATTTGAATTTCAATGACAGCAATGTTAATGGCTTGACTGTGAAGGAGAGTGGAGAAACCAGTGCTGTGGCGGGCAAAAGAAGGTCACCACAATACAACCCCATCCCCGTGTCATACGCCGACCTATGCAGCTATCTAATCAGTCATGGATGGATCACTCCTCGCAAGATGAGATCAGTTCAACGTCCATTCCCAAGCGGGTACAATCCAGAAGCCACTTGCGAGCTCCATGCTGGGGCAATTGGGCGTTCTGCTGAAAATTGTTATCTTTTGAAAAGTTTGGTTCAGGGCTTCATTGATTCCAAGCAGTTAACTTTTGAGAAGGGGGGAAGGATCAAGTTCTCAGGGTCTGTGGACTATTAAGCAAGGATAGCAGTTGTTGAAGAGGGTTGAGGTGGTGAAAGCGGCATCATCAAAACATTTGTGTCTTTGTCATGCATTTCATAGCATTTATGAGTGATTGTTGATTTTCATGTAGTTTTTCAGTTCAAAACAATTTTCTGTAATGCAATCCTTTGGCTCTGCCCAAGGCCTTAGGATATTTCAATAAGGGCACACATGTTTCCTTTTAGTATCATCATCAATAAAATGTTATTTTGAATTCCTCAATAAAATTTCTTTCTTTCATTTTGTCATGTGTCTGTTATTTGCTTTTCAATTCCTCCCAACGCGGATCAAAAATAATAATAAATGAAAATAATCTTTGAAAACAACGACGCCAATGGTTCATATTGTGACTCCGATTACCCGATTAACCAAACTGAGAGAGAGGCTGAAGACAACTGGGATGTTTCTTCGGAGTTAATAAGTGAAGAATTGGCTAAGGCTGTAGAAATTCATGATGCCACAACTAGGTTGGGCAATGAAGTCAAAGCACAAGTTCAAGCAAAGTGGAGCAATGCTGAGGAAACCAAACAAATGTTACAACCGAATCTCTTTCGCGACCAAACCCTTTCCCTTCCTCAGATCAACCGACTTTCCCATTTCCCATTACAAGTACCCCATCACAAAAAAAAAAATTCATAACCAAATGCCTGCCATCTCCACCTTCCTCACTACCAGTGGCCCTTCTACAAAATCAACCCATCTCATTTGCTCCTCCCTCTGAACCTCCTGTCACCCCAGTTAATACCAGAACCCAATCAAGCATCCTCCAACCGCTGCAGGGGTTTCATTGCCATTATCTCTCCAATCACCCCAGACAAGGATCACTTCAAATATCCAAAAATAGTGTATCACTTTTATCAGCTCACTCAACTCAAAAGCAAAAAAGGAAAAAATCAGAAAAAATGAAACAAAAAAGAACAGATTCAAAAAAATGAAAATCCCAAAAATGAAAAAACAAGGGAAAAAGAGACGAAAGAAATATAAGTTGTGAGCTGATACATTTGGCCATAAAGCGTAAGAGATCCTTGTCTCAATGAACCTTCCTACACCTTGTTGTGTATGACCACCCTTTCTTCCATAAACCTTCAAACACTTCATCATTCCTATACATCTCTCCTTTCATAAAACCGCAAACACTACCTCGACCTCGTCATCCCGCCCTCCACAAACCCTCAGTCCTTCCTCAGACTCCACCATCAGATTTGCAATCAAGCTGTTGTGCAAGAATAAGAGAACAAAGTGGTCCGTCCTCATGAGGAATCAAGTGACATGATCAATTTGAGCAAAGGAGAGGATTGACGCCATGATAAAGAGCAATGAATCAACAAGTTTGTGTAAATCACCCTTCTAACATAAGACACTTGCCATTATAACAAAGTCTGTAATTACCAAAGTTCGGTCTGTTGCGCAGCTTTCCAAGCTAAGGTAGTCACAAATGACAGTATGAAGGCTCCAGGTCAAGCATCATGATCCCTCCCTACGCCACCCTAAAAATGGGGCAGTTTAGAGACAATCAACAAAGGATATCAAGGACGATGATGACCTTCATGGAAATCAGGCTTCGTTTTACACTCTAACAGGGGCAAACCCCATATGATGGAAGTAATACTTTCATTGAGCCTTATCAAACCAAAGTACATTTGTCTTATGTCAGAAGAAGAATAAGAGAAAGCTCAAACCGAAGAAAGTTCATCTTCAACAATTTCAAAGAAGACTCAATGCTCAAAAAGATCATGAACCTCCAAAGGGATTCCCATGGAGATGAACCCAGTATCATGAAGACGAAGAACTTATTCTCCGGAGGGGCCTTTAATTCTCGCAAAATGGGATGCAAGAAAAGAAAACCCCATTTTCCAGTAAATTCAGATACAGTCAGAAAGGAGTATGCCTAAAGAAATAAATGAAAAAAGAGAAAGATGAGCCAAGTAAGAATCAGCTCGCTAGGTTGAAAACCCGCAAAGGGCGGCCTAGGCAAAACCAGAGCGACCCGGTGGATTGAAAACCTGCAAAGGGCGATCCAGGCAAAAATTAGGGTCAGAAAACTTGGACTTGAAATGAAAAAGGCAATCAGCACTCCCAAAAGTTTGGATAAAGGGGTGATCAAGGTCATGAGTATGGACGATTGGCATCGTTACTTCAAAAGAAAAAACACAAGATCTGCTTCCCCTTTTCCTTGTATTTTTCCAGTTTAAAAATTTTTCAATGTACTTTCAATTGGTGTGACCTTCTGCACGTCCAGTTTCCATAACAATAAGAATTCAACTTTTTCTTCCATGTGTTTGCTTTTCGTGTCTTTTATCTTCACTTGTTCTGTCTCTTTGTTTTAAAATAAATGTTTTTATGATTGATGATACTGAATTGTGAAACCTGTGCATGAGACAAAAAGCATTACAATTATTGCGAAATTTCTGAAAATCACAGAAAAGAGGGGATCCCTCAAATAAATGAATTGGCAAAAAACAAACGCAGGCACAGTCACTTCAAATGGCAAGCAAACTTATGCGCGGCTCTGGCATTGCTATTACCCTAGATGGTCCTCATGTCTCAGGCCCAAAGGAAAAGATTTGCACCAAAGATTAAAACAAAGTTTAGTGATCACCAAGTGAGGCTTCTTTCATGCCAAAAGTCAAGACATTCATAGAGAACCAAAGATTTGCACTGAGAACACCACTCAGATCCAAAAGTTGGGGCATTCTCTTCACCACCCACCCACCCTGGTCTTGGGAAAGTTTGTTCATTGTCCATCCCATTCATATACCACCCTCAGTTCATAACCAGTACAATAACTTCATCCCCTTTCACAAACCCACTCAAAGAACCCATTTGAAATTGTCATTCTAAAGTGGGGCATTTCCATAACTGTTCACTCCCGCTCAAATGAGCAGAGTTCTCCCTAAAGTCATTCACATCCATAAATTCCTGTCGGGGCAGTCTCTCAACTCACTGTCCTAAACCAATCCCAAGTTAACTGACTCACTCGTCCACATCTGCACTCTTATGCATACTTACTAGTCAATGCTTCAGAGAGAGAGAATACAAATTGATCATGTGGTGTTTAAAGTTCAGTCATCATGGAAATGGAAAGGAAAATAAGTGAGCTTGTTAATAAAAACCTTGAGAACACCAGAGTTTGAATCAAATCTAGTTTTTCCAAAGAATGGTCCATAGCCATCTCAATTCCTTGCATTCAAAGTCTCGCGTCTCATCATCATAAAAATGTTTACAAAAATGTTTAAATACTCCAATCATTCATCCTCCTCATGCATGTAGGCATTTCATGTTATTCAAAGCATTACATTCGCATCATCCACATTCATCACAATAAAAGCAAAAGAACACAGACATTCCATAGCATTTATCATCATCACATCAAACATCAAATCAGTTTTCAAAACAAAAAGAGGCATTCTTAATAAATAGTCATAGTCGTCACGATAGGACGCTTGAATTGATCACTCAAGAATCCTAAAGTCCCTATGCTAAAAGAAAACCAAATCAATCATTGCATCCATATGCATCCCAGCATCAAAAGCCTGCATTCCATGCATCATTCAAAGCTTCCCAATTTTCAAAAAGAAACTCAGTTGCTTTGGACTCGTTAGTCCCCAAAATTTTCAAAAAAGTCAGTTACTTTGGACCAATGGGTCCCCGAAATCTCATTTTCAGAAAATCATCATGGCACCGAGTTAGTGAACTCCATCAGCACAGAGTTAGTAAACTCCCACAGAGTTAGTGAACTCCTTCCACAGATCACAACGTCGCGTACGAGCGCGCGACAGATCCTACAGACTTCGTTAAGTCCATCGGATTAATTGTGTCAACCTAAGGCATAGCATAGATCCATTGATCATATCAGTTCCGGACCTGATATTGATCGGCCGCTCAAAAAGGCCACCCCCAGAGCTCGGACTCGACGAGAGTCCGTTAAAAGGTTTTAGGCAACCTCCGAATTTCCCAATTTACGGCACTTCCCATTTACTGCTTTCATTTACTGCTTTACGCAATTTACTGCTTTCTCGTCGACGCGACAAGTGTTGACTCTCTCTCTCTCAAAAAAAAGGGAGATCAAAGAAAAAGAAAAAAAAAGAAAAGGAAAATTCGGGTTTCTCTAAGTAGACAAAATTAGTATTATTTCTGAATTCTTTATTTCTATTTTGCCTCGGAATATGTTTCGGCCAATTCATATTCCTTGGTAAAATCCAAATAAAGAGGGGCAGCTGTCATACCCTAATTTTGTCCGCCTAGGTTTAAAACCCTAATTTTCCGCAAAAAATAAATAAATTGAGAAGTATGGTTTTATTTTGAAGAGTGAAGAGCATTGTGCATGCATTTTTGGGTTTTAAAAGTCATTCTAGGGCTTTTAAATTCATTGTTAGAGTGGAAATGCATTTGTTGTTAAAAAACAAGGTTTTTAGGGCAAAAGGGTATTTTGGTCATTGTCAAAAATAAGATAATTTCTCATCAAGAATCATTGTGCAATTTTAGAGAAATTTATTTGAGGCAAAACATTTTTGGTCATGTATGTATGTATGCGCATGCATGCATACATTGTGCACAAAATTTCAAAAAAGGATCAAAAGGGAATATTCTACAAAAAGTTCCAAGATGTGATTTTTATGACATTTTTTGGTCATGGTGATCTCATAAAATGGCATATTCCTAAGGTTCCTAGTATGTGGCCTAAATTGGGTGTATTTTTGTACAATTATCCTAAGAAGAATAATAAAAAATGAAGGGATAATGGAATGGTCATATAATAGTACAATAGTACAAGATGACAACTTGCAAAACTTGGTCACCAAGGACCCCTCCCATTGTGTGGCGCCACCCCCTCTCTATTCTCTCATTTTGTGTTTTCTCAATGTCCTCAATCCATGTGAGCCTCAATCCTAGCCTTTGATTCAAAATTAAAATCAAATCCTAGAGCACAACTAGTGCACAATGACCTAACTACCCTTAAACCTAATTGCTTTCTATATATACCATATTAACCTCACCTCACAAAAGAAAAAGGCTTTTGGCCTCATTTTCACTCACACAACCCTAGCACACAACTCCCTCTCCTAATTCCCTCTCTTGGCTGAAATTATACTACCTTCTTCCTCCATCAATTCTTCACTTCTCCTTCACCAAATCACCATTTTCTCACCTCATTTCCATTCCTACTTCATATATCTTCCTTCTCTCCTAATTTAATTCAAGCTTGCATCATCAAAGGGAATTTTTAAGCAAGCATTTCGTGGGTTTCATTGAAGTTTGGTGAAGATTCAAGTTGATTTGTGGTCTTGTTCTTCATATTAGTCATTCCTTAGCTTGGATTTGAGGTAAACTTCTTAAAACCTAGCATCATCTTCAACTTTTTTGCATCAAAATGTAGATATCATGTTTCTAATCTTGCATCCTACCATATTCATGCATTTTAGTGTTGTTATATTGTTGATTTGTTGATTGTTGTTGGTGAGAGGTGTCTCAAGCATTTTGACAAACACTGTGGGAGGTTTGGGTGCTTGAGATGCTTCTCACCCTTGAATAAATTGTGATTTATGTTGTTTTCACTATGATCTTGCATTTTTGTTGAATAAAATGATGTGATGCTTCGCAAATCATGATTAGAATTAGGGTTTGTTAATTTTCTTGTGAAATGGATTTGCAATTGTGATCAAAAACGTTTTCTCAAGTTATTTTGATGTTAATAGATGGTATCTTGCTTGCAAGTCATTGTTATGTTGATGATTGGCAAGAGGACTCACACTTGTGTCTTTGTGCACTTTACTTTAAGTGTTGAGGATTGCCTAAGATGATTCAACACAACCTTGTGCTTTGATTGTAAACTTTGGTTTGCTTGTTAGTAACTTGTTTGCAAAGTTATTCTATGTTGAGGATTGGCAAGAGGACTCTCACTTGTGCCTAGTGTACTTCACTTTAAGTGATGAGGATTGCCTAAGATGATTCAATTTTCTTTGTGCAATTCTTGTTTGAAAATGCAAATGCTAGTTTTCTAACTTGATTAATCAATTTTGATTACAAAAATGACTTGTTAATGCCCTCTTTTGGTCACTTTTGGTCTTGCAAATATTCAAACCTATGTTGTTAATTGTGAAATTTGTGATTTGAGAAAAATGAATTTGGGTTTTGGTTCATTTATGATCCACAAATGATCTTGGGTTATGCTAAGTTGGCAAGAGATATGTTACTTCAACCTTGATGCCTATGCTTGTAAGCATTTAAAAATTCAATTCCCATTTGATGTGCTTGTGAAATGTGAGCAAAAAGGGGTCTATAAACAATTGAATTTGCGCACATGATTGGTCTCCAATGACCTTGATGCATCCTCAAGTTTAATCATGCTTTCTTTGCTCTTTGAGTTTATTGTAGATTGTTGTTTGAAGCTTGTGAAGTTTCGGCAAAAGATAGGTTCATTTAACCTTGATGCACATGCATTTTGCATATTCATGCATTCTTACCTGTTCTTGCATCCTTGCCTACTCATGCATTCTTGAATTGAAGCTTGTTACTCCATGCTTGATATACTTGTTTATGTGCTTGTGGTGCATTAAAATGTTGAATTGGTGTTCACAATTTGCTTGTTTTGATTTCCACCAATTGTTACTCGTTAGTAACTCTCCAAAACTTCAAAACCATGTTGCATACAAAGAACAACTTGTTACTCGTTAGTAACGTTCCAACTTCAAAACATTTTTTTTGCATTTACATAATCATTGATAAACAACTTCACTTTTTCTCAAAACAATTTCAAACTATTTTTCACAAATTAAAAACTTTGTTGAGGATAATGCGAAACCTTTGCTTGCACGATTGTCAACAATGGGGTGCTAGTGGTGATCACTTGGAGTCTTTGCTCAATTGATTATCATGAACACTCATTTTTCAAAAGAACTCTCATTTCACAAATTAAAAACTTTGTTGAGGATAATGCGAAGCCTTTGCTTGCACGATTGTCAACAATGGGGTGCTAGTGGTGATCACTTGGAGTCTTTGCTCAATTGATTATCATGAACACTCATTTTTCAAAAGAACTCTCATTTCACAAATTAAAAACTTTGTTGAGGATAATGCGAAGCCTTTGCTTGCACGATCGTCAATAATGGGATGCTAGTGGTGATCACTGGAAACCTTTGTTGTTTGATCACTGTGAACATTCAATTTTCACAATTAAACAACTAAAAAATAAAAACCTTTTCTCGACAACCGAGAACTACGTAAGCTTTGAATTCTCCATCGCACTGGGAGATACGTAGGAGCGGGTCACATTCCCGTCAAGCACGACAAATGAAAACCATTTTCTTTTCAAAAAAACAAACCCTTTTCCAAAACAAGGCAATTTCTAAAAACAAAACAATTTTCGAAAACAAGAACTACGTTGCTTTGATTCCCTCCCTAGGATACGTAGGCACGGTGCCCTCCCGTCAAGCGTAAAAGATTAAATTTTCTTTAAGTTGTTCCATAAAGTAAAGAGAGATAAAGAGAGATAAAAACAAAGCATTTCTTAAATCAACCTTTTAAATCACACGTCAAATCGAGGTTCCCTTTCAGTAGAAAGGATGTGTGGGGTGCTCGTACCTTCCCCATGCATAACCAACCCCCGAACTCAAATCTCGTGGTTCCAAGGACCATTTTCTTTCACGAAAGGTTTTTTTTCAATGTTTTACCTCTAAAAAAATATTGGTGGCGACTCCAATTCATGTTATGCGAAGAGAAATCCCTCCAAAGGATTTTTCGGGGTGCAACAATCCAGAGAGAATCTAGGTGTGGTTATCATGTGATGTCGAGCGCCTAGTACTTCGAATCCAATTGGACGATTACCTAGAATATCTGAATTGTTTGGTTGTGCAAATTAATTCCTCATCTTAACCATTTCTCTTATCCGAAAAGCACAAAATTTGGGACCGGGAGTGTAAAAGTGTCTAGTGGTGAACCTAGGATCTAATTCGAATCCTCTAATAGCATCCCTTTGAAAATTATTTGTTTGACAGAAAGCACTAACGAAAAATGCTAGAAAACACATTGGCACGCCCATTGGGATTTAATTTAAAGATAGTTGTGTGAAGTTTTAAAGTGTGTGCTCACTTGAAACGGTAACATGGTCAACACTAGAAACCGTAATAGGGAAATTCGGGTTCTCCTGATGATAACAATGGTTCTGATCAAGAAGTTCAACAAGAATGCAATTCGTCGGAACAATATAACCATATGGATCCCATCCCCCAAAATGATCCAAGGTCAAATCCTGTTGGAAGTTAGACAGTTCTTGACATGCCTATTGATCTTGAGAGAAGAACTTTTAATATGGTTCAACCACCCTATGGACTACCATATGGCTTTGTTACTCCTTCGAGGGAAGCAATGGTTAGTTCAAGTATTCCTCCGGGATTTCATGGAATCTCGAACACGGTAGATGGTACTTAAAGATTTAACCATATAACCTCTCAAAATATGGCCTTGGAAAATGTACTTAATTCTCCAGTAGCTAATATGGCACGACTCATTCAGACAGCAAATGGATGAGAGCAATAATGATATGGTAAACAAGAGGACTCAAAAAATAGCCACATTGTTCAATCCTATAATAGAAAATACTAATAACACTTATTAGAAGTTGGCTGCACAAATGGGAAGAATTGCCGATGTCTTTGGGGCACCCCAAGAGGAAAATGAAAACGATGTTGAAAATAATAATGAGGCTATACCAGAACAAACTGTTATTCAACCTCCTCGAAATGTGGTGGTCCCTCAAAATGTTTCCATTGTCAACAGATATCAAAATGCTGATGATATGTTGCAAGAAATTCGACAAAATGCTAGGGGAATCATGACAAAAATGTGGTAGAAAGGGTGCTTAACAGCCATGGATTTGATGTTAGATATACATATAGGCCATATTTTGGGTCTGCTTTACCGCTACAATTCTACAAATAGAACTTCCTAGAGGGATTAAGATCCCCAAATTTTCAAAATTCGCTGGTGAGGTTGCAGAATCAATAGTGGAACACGTCGCTAGATACCACAATGTATTCAGACGTACTACTAACTAGTGTGTTCGTTTTAGGGATCTCATTCAAAAGGCAATCGAAGAAGGACGTTTGGTTTTCGAAGAAAAGAAAAAGGCTCCCATGAATGTAGACACTGATCCATTTCAAGTGGCTGTGAATTATTCCAAGCCAGATAATTTGGACATCTGCATGCTAGATGTCAGGCAAATGGATTCATTTCAACGAATACCTATGGGCACACCTTGTAAATGTAACTTCGAAACTACTCATGTTGCTACCAAAACGCCACCAGAGGCAAGTGATGTCGATAAAATATCTGCTCCATTGACGGACCTTGGCATTTACGTGATAGAGCAATTCGAGGTGGATGCAAGAAATAAGATTTTCCCTAGCCTCGGAGAAACCTTGTTCGAATACTTGCAAAAAAAGTGTAATTGAATTAGGAGACCATGTTATGCCCAAGATGCAGTGCAGTCTTCGAAAGTAGAGCCGCTAAAGCCTTCGAAAGTTCTGAAATCAATAGAAAGTTGTGATCAGCTGTCGTAAGCGGGTCAAAATAATTCAAGAGGTAAGATATAATATCAAGGTAAGAGACCTTGGTCGTCTCACGAGGACCTCTAATACTGAAATTACCAAAATCAAGAACAAAATTAACAGTAAAATAGGGGTTTTGATGAAAACGATTTCTACTTGAGAGGTTAAACACTTTAGAGAGACAATCGATCCACCAGTTTCCGAGTGCGCGTCTTGGATTTATCATCGGTTCCAATTAATCGTGTAAGACTTGTTCAAGGTTTCATGTCTTGATTGATAATAAGCTAATCAAGCAAGCGTCAACTAGTTTATACAAGTTCACACCGTTTTAAAGGAAGCGTCAATACAACATGTTCAATCAATTGTGATGGTGAACAAGCGCCACTAAACACAACCATATCATAACTGAATTCAATCAATCATCTATCAATTCCTACTCGAATTAACAAAACAAGCGATTAAATAACTCGAATATTTAAGAGTTGCGAAAACAGATTCACGTATAAACAAACGTCATACATAAACGATTCACGTATTGCAAGTAAACTGAATTTGGGTAATTAAGCATCATAGAAAAAACGAAAATTACAAACAAAGAATTCAAATGTGGAATTGATAGAAAAGAAAGAACTGAAAACTCAAAATGAAATAAATGAAATAACATTAGACACCGAACCTCAAAATCCGTAAACGACAGCCTTTCACCGATGAATCGATTTAGGAGTTTAGGCTTCCATGGAGGCTAGAACACAACAGTTTTGTAAAGTGTATGATAACGCGTAAGAGAAAAGAAAGATGGCTCCTGAACTATATTTAGTCTCAGCTCAACAAAAAACCTAAATCCTTAAGCGGGTTCTATGAATAAAGCCCGTTAACAAACTAATATTCGTCCCAAAACCCGTTTTACATTAAATGACTTTGGTATTTTGCAGTTTTGGCCTTAATGACTTCCGAATTGGATTTTTATCTCAACGGGAGATTTGTAGAACTGTTCCTTAGCTTTCCAACTCATGGTCACATGCCTCAATTAAATAACCACAGCCAAAGTTATGGCCTGTAATGTAGATAGGGGTCAATATGCAATAAAAACACAAGTTAATCAAAAATTTGCTATAATGCTCAATTAAGACCCAAAGTCTAGAAACGTACTAAGAATTAAATATTAGGCACAAAGCACAATCAAAAATACCAATTACAAAGCTATGAAGTGTGCATCAAAATGCACTGATCAAATTCCCCCACACTTAAGCTTTTGCACTCCGGGCAAAACACACAAAACAAATCACGAAAACAATACATGAATTTCAAATGAACCCAAAGAATGCAAAGTCATAAGAGATATGCTTTTCCTAGGCTTTAAGGAGAATGACAATCAGAGATAGCACTTAATTACAATCAAGGCAAACAAGACAATAGACCACCAAAGAGTGAATCATATGTGATGAGTCCTCACAGGATATGTATAAGCAATGCTCTCAATCACTCATGTGTCTAGGCTTGTTTTTACTCTCATACATATATAATAAGCACATCATTGAATGTTAACACTACCATATGCTTGACAAGCTTCTAACATCCACACTTAAGAACAAATGCACAAAAGATTAAAAGGGCTTTATAAGGGTTGTAATGGGGCCAAGGTCAAGGTGGGATAATCCTAAGGGGAAGTAGGCTAAAAAGAATCAAAGAGGGTAAAAAAGCAATGAAAATCTATTGTACAGTGTGCATGAGAGGATTCAACTTCAACAAGATATGACTAACTTCTCTGTTTTGATACTTCTCCTCATAACTATCTCCACACAATTTTCACTCTTCTTGATACAAAAATAAAAAGATAAATACACTAACCATTTTTTTATTTTCTTTCTTGACTTTTTTTTCTTTTTTTTTCTTTTTTTTTCTTTTTGGGGAATATTTTTCTATACAAAGGTACTTGCCAAAATTTCTATTGAGAACCCAAGAACTAACCCAAGTGAGAACCGCAATTGCAACCATTTGGACACCCCCATACTTATTATGGATTTCACAATTTTCAATTCAAATCTCCTTCACGCTCTAAGGTTGGGTAGTATCATTGTTTTTCACATTTAGACTTGTAATGAGCTATAAAACAAAGAATGAGATAAAAGGCTCAAAGGGGCTTACACAAAGGGATAAATTCAAGGTATGCTTATTTGGCTAGTAGCTAAAAATAGAACAAAGTTGCCTAAATCACTTCAAACATACATGTGAACAAGTGCTTCAACAAGAATCAAGTCAAGTTCTAGAGTAACTAACAAACATGAGTGACTCACACACAAGAAAGGAGAGAATGGCAAAATGTAGTCCATCAAATAAAACGCTCAATTCTCACTAGGGACAGTTACTATCACAAATGATGCAAGATCTAGTGTTCATATCCAACTTATTATACCAAGAGCAACAAGAAATCAATCAATTCCTGTCAAAACATGCTAAAATAACATTTTTTTATTTTTTTTTAAATAAGGAAAACTGAAAAACAAACCAAAAATTAAAAGAAAAAAACAAACTACTATGCTACTAAAAGACACCCCCCACACTTAAATCATTCATTGTCCTCAATGAAAACAACAAACATAAATAAGAGTAAGGGGGAGGGACTCCCTGGTAAAACATTAGTGTAGGTGGGATGTTCCAATGAGAGTTCTCTTACGGTTGCATCTTCAGTTACAGAACACTCATGGAATAACTTGAGACGCTTTCCATCGACTTTGAAAACTTTGTTTGTCGCCTCAGTTTTTATTTCCACTACACCATGAGAAATAATGTTAGTAATAACAAAAGTACCGATCCACTTGGATCGATGTTTCCCAGCCATAATTTTCAGGCGGGGTCTGAAGCATAAAACTCTATGCCCAATGGAGAACTCCTTTCTGGAAATCATCTTATCATGCTTAGCTTTCTACACTTGGCAAGAATGCCCACCAAGGTTTAACCAATGTCGCTCCTATGTTTTGTTAGGATTGGCGGCTTCTCTTCTTGTTCAAATTTAAGCCCTACTATATTAGTCTCATGAAGCTTCCCACTCTGCTCTGAATATGCATAATTTAAATTTTTAGGGGGTGGTTCAAGCTCTAAAACAAGGGGCTGCTCAATGGCAGCAGCAGCTACATCTACAATATCAGCTATAGGAGGTGTGTCAACCTGCAAAGTATCAACCAAACCAACAAGCAATTAAATTTTACAAACGGGATGCTCTTCCATGGGGTGTTTCTTAATAATAAAGATGTTTAATTTGTCACTGGTATCACCAAATTCCATGGAAATATTCCCTACATGTACATCAATTTTGGTTTTGGCAATCCTCAATAATGGTCTGCCTAAAATGATAGGCGGCCTGCTGGACTTAGTTGCTTCCTCCATGTCTAGAATGAAAAAATCTGCAAGAAAGATCAAGCTATTAACTTTAACAAGAACATCCTCAACAAGTCCAACAAGTCGAGCATTACTTCTATTTGCTAGCTGGATTGTAACACCTGTTTCCTGCAAAGGTCCAAGAGCAAGAGTGTTAAAAATAGATGTGGGCATTACGTTGATTGAAGCTCCTACATCTAGCATGGCATCATCAAATTGACTGTTGCCTATGCTGCATGGAATGGAAAAAGTTCCTAGATCCTTGCACTTCCGAGGCATGCACAACTTGAGGGAAAAAACATTATACACCATGTTGACTTTTTCAATTCCTCGCAACCTTCTCCTTCTCTTGTATGTGCAAACTCTTTCAAAATTTTGGCATATTTTAGAATCTGCTTAATTGCCTCAAGAAGGGGAATGTTGACTTCCACCTTCCTAAAATTATCTAAGATCCCACTGTCCCTATCTGCCTCATCTTGTTTTTTAGTCAATGATTCTTTTTTAGGGAATGAGAGTGGTGGTATGTATTCCTCATCATCAACAGGTTCAAGTGTTTTTCTGTTTTACAAAACAGCACTTTCAGGCACCTTTGGTGTGGCAGTAGCCTTCCTAGATCTCATTGTAATAGCACTAACATTGGGGTTTGGTGCATTCGGATTAATCACTGCTTGAGCAGGTAGTTAGTTTGTGTTAGCAAGCTATCCCACTTGTGTCTACAAATTCTGAATTGAGGAATCTGTTCTCGGTTGGAACTGGAGATTCTGGGCAACCATCTGCTTAACTAGATCCTCTAATGAAGGTTCAGCCTTGGCAACAACTTGTTGTTGTGTAGCTGGATTACCCCATCTCAGGTTTGGATGGTTCATCTAGTTTTGGTAATACCTGCTAGATGACAAATCAATATTGGCTTGAGGGTTAAATATCTTGGCTGCGTATGCTTGAGGGGTATCAGCATTAGGATCCTCTTGCAGGGTAGGACAAGAATCTGTGGGGAGATCTGTAGAGGTGCAAATACCAAAAACCCTTGTTGTATAACCTGTTGTCAATTTTTTTACGAAAACTATAAGTTCATCTAACCTGTTTTCTAAGCTCTTATGATCAGTAGCATCTATCTCATTTACCCTCCTTGTTACAACTGCAGAATTGCTTCTAGTTGTGTATTGTTGGGAGTTAATGCACATATTCTCTATTAAAGCTCTTGCATCTGTTGGTGTCTTATCTACAAGTGCACCTCCACTAGCAGCATCCATAATATGTCTGTCATTGGGCAATAAACCCTCGTAGAAATACTGGATGAGTAGTTGCTCAAGGATTTGATGATGAGGACAGCTTGCACACAATTTCTTGAATCTCTCCTAGTATTCATGTAAAGACTCAATGGAGTTTTGCCTGATACCACATATCCCTTTTCTGATTGAAGCAACTCTGGCCGCAGGAAAGAACTTCTCTAGGAACAACTTTTTTCAAGTCATTCCTATTTTCAACAGAACCTAGCTGGAGGTAATACAACAAACCTTGGGTGTATTTTGGAGTGAGAAGGGGAAGACCCTCAGTTTCATGTTCACCTCTGTAATTCCTTGGGGTTTTATGGTTGAGCACACAATGTGGAACTCGTTGAGATGTTTGTGAGGATCCTCACCTGCAAGACCATTAAACTTTGGCAACAAGTGTATTAAACCAGATTTCAATTCAAAAGGAACATCAACATCAGGATAATTAATACATAGAGCATTGTAAGTAACATCAGGTGCAGCAAGTTCCCTAAGGGTTCTATCAGCCATGTTGATAGAATCAATATCAGAATCAAGTTCGAAGAGATTATGGCTAAAGATGGTATCACTATCACTATCACTACCACTATCCTCTATATTCTCCCTAATTCTACGATGTAATGTTCTCTCAACTTCAGGGTGTTGCGCCCGAAAAAATCCAGTTTGGGACTTCTCGTTTTGCAACGTGAAAAATAGTAGAGCCGCCACCAATATTTATTTGGGAAAACATCGGAAAAAACCCTTTTTTTTTTGGAAAAGCGAGTGGTCTTTCGAAATCAGAGATGTAGGTTCGGGGGTCGGTTACGCATGGGGAAGGTATTAGCACCCCATACGTCCTTTCTACTGAAAGGGAACCATTAACTCGATGTGTGGTTTGACAAAGGTTTGAGTTGAAAGCGATTTGTTCTACTTCTTTTCTTTTCTTTTCTTTTCTTTTCTTTTCTTTTTATTTGAAAAATTGTTTTATTGAGAACGGAAGACAGGAATATTTTTGTTATCTTTGAAAAGTGGAAACAAAACAAAGATTTTTTAAAAGGGTGCTTGACGGGACGGACCCGCTCCTACGTACCCTCACTGGGTTGAGGGATCAAAGCTACGTAGTTCTCGGCTTTTGCGTCTGAAAATGGCTTAAGAGTTTTTCGCAATTGGGTGAGCGTTTGTGAAGACCGAACAACAACGGTTAGAATGGCCTCACTACTAACTCTTTTTTGAAAATAAAATCATCATTAGCGATCTAAACGGCAACAGCGCGAGTGATCATCAATGACAATTTGTTTTATTTAATGGAGGAAGAAAATGTTTTCGCAAAGCAAGGAGCGTTTGAAAATGAGTTTAGAAAATGGGTTTTGGAAAACCAGTAGAACATTATTCAATCAATTCCAAGTCCATAACCAAATGCAACAATGAATGAACAAGATCCAAACATACTCACCAATCAAGCAATCATAAACATGTTGATTATTAACCAAGATTAAACATGCCAATATAATCAAGAGATCCAATTATTAAGGATGCAAGACAAAGTTCTCAAGACAATTGTGTGTGTGTGTGAGAATTGCTACGGGACGGGCAACAATCTCAAAGGGGTGCATATACCTTAATGACTCTCAAGAGATCCAATTATTAAGGATGCAAGACAAAGTTCTCAAGACAATTGTGTGTGTGTGTGTGAGAATTGCTACGGGACGGGAAACAATCTCAAAGGGGTGCATATACCTTAATGACTCTATGCTACAACCGGAAAAGTAGACTTACGTCTTCATTAAGAATACATACTAGTGGAAAGGAAGGGCACACAATTAAATCAAGTCATTCAGATGGCATCAAGAACAAGTGAACACAATTGATCATAGGCATAGAGTATTCTAGGTTTAATGAATGAACATGTGAGCGATGATACATGATTAAGCAAGCATGTGAATGCATGAGCATACAAGAGAATGCATGAATAAGTATACAAGAGAATGCATGAGCATACAAGAATGCATGAGCATTTATTATGCATGGTATACAAGTATGAGTGAATGTGTGTGCAAGCATGCAAGGTGTCGCATAGATGATGCAAATAAGTGAAATGCAAAGTTTGAAAATGTTTTGAGTAAGAAGTGGTAAAAATGTTTTAGGGTTTTAAATGAGAAGTAGTAAAAGTTTAAAATGCAAATGATTGAAATGTTTTGGGATTTTTTTTATGCAAATTTACAAGGGGTAAAAAGTTTGAGTGAGAAGTTAATGAAATGGTAGATTAAAATGCATGAGGTAAATGGTAATTATTTAATGAGATGGTAAAGTAAAAAGGTAAAAGGGTAAAAAAACAATTGCACAATTGCATTTATTCACACAAGATCAAAACAACACGTTTTCAAGCACAAAATATGCACAAAAGTGGCCTAAGGCCGAAGCAATGCTAAGCACAAATCACCATCAAATTTCATGCTAAAATTCACAATTAATACATGAAACAATTCACAAGACTAAACCCTAGATCATCATGCCATGTTCTAAAGTAAGCATCAAGCATATCATGTATTTTATTCTTCACAAAATCAAAGAAGTAAAAAGGCAACAAAAACCCTAGGTTTTGAAGCAACAACCCGAGGCACCCAACACCAAAATCAAGCCAAAATTCAACTTAAAATCATGAAATGAACAAAATGAACACAAGAACCCTAAAATCCATGCTATGGCCGAAGCAAAATAGGTAGGAAAACAAGGTTTTATTTCACCAAAATCATGCAAATGAGGTAGAAATGCAAAGAATGATGAGAAAACACAAGAATCTTTCCTTCAAGGCCAAGGACGCATCTCAAACACCCAAGGCTCCCAATGTCCTTGTCCAATAATGTTTGAAATGAGTCCTCAAAGCTTCTTTCAAGAAGGAAAGAGGAATAGAAGAGAGATTACATGATGAAAATTAAAGAAAATGCAAGGGTTAGTGAGCTTACCTCTAGATCTAGCTAGAAAATGAAGAAGGAAAGAGAATAGAAGCAAGAACACTTGAAGAACACCACAAGAACCTCTTGAACCTTTCGCAAATGCTTGATTCTTGATGGTTTTTGATGAAACTTTGATGATTATGCAAGTTTAGAAGTAGATTTATTGAAAGGATGAAGAATAAACAAGGTTTGATGGTTGATTTTTTTGGAAGAATTTTGAAGAAAAGAATATGGGTATGGTGGCTGGTTGCTTCGAAGGAATGAGAGAAAGAGAGGAGAGATTTGGGTGCTAGGGTAAAAAAAATGAGTCTCCCCCTCATGGTCTCCTATTTTGGGTTTTATATGAGGTGCAAAATTAAGGGTATATAGGACATTGTGCTTTTGCAAACCATTGAGATTTGAGCTAGAATTTGAATCAAAGGCCAAGATTGCAATGCACATGGATTAGGGACAAGGAGAAAACACAAATGAGTGAGGAATAGCTGGTCATACACAAAAATTATGAGTTTTTGTTGCACAAAAATTGTTGAGGGCATCTAGGTCATTCTACACAAAGTTGTAGCCTAGGATTTGATCTAGAATTTTAATCAATGGCTAGGAATACAACTCACATGGATCAAGGGCATGAGGAAACACAAAATGAGGTGAAAATGAGCTGGAAAATTCGGAGCAAATGAGGCCTTGGTGCCCAAGTTTTGCAAGCTTGTCAAGAAAAATAGTATATTTTGTCTTATTGGGGACACTTCCTTATTTTCACCATTTTTTATTATTCTTTTCTAGATAATTCCATAAAAATCATGCCACTTTGGGCCATATCCTAGGAATAAATGATTGGGCCCAAAATTCCATGATATCACCCTTCCCAAAATGGATTTGAGACCTCACCTTGATGGAAATTCCCATTTTACCCTTTTGCTTAAAATTTGAATTTTATGCCAAAAATCATGCATGCATGCGCACAAAAATTCATAACCCAAATCATCTAGATCCAAATAAATTCCTCTGAGATTGAACAATGTTTTTGGTGAGAAATTGCTTAATTTTGGAAATGACCAAAATACCCCTTTTGCCCAAAAAACCCTAATTTTGCTCCAAAAGGCATTCCAATCCTAAAAATGATTTTAAAAGCGCTGAAATGACTTTTAGAACCCAAAAATGCATGCTCATAGTTCTTCACATCCTTCAGAATGATGCTTCACTTCATAATTTATTGCTTTTTTGTGGAAAATTAAGGTTTTGTTCCAAGCCGGACAAAATTAGGGTATGACACAGGGTCAAAGGGATGCAAAATAACAGTATTAGGCTTGGTCATGCACCATATGCAGCAAGAAGTAAAAAAAATGCAACAATTCTAGAAATACCAACTACGTCGTAAGGTTAAAATAGTTGCAGAAAATGGAAAATGAGTCAAATCTAATCTAAAAAAATTTAAATCACTACGAAAAATCTAATTTAATCAAAAGAGAGATATGCAATTTTTTTTTGGATTCTTTCGGAGATATGAAATATTAAAATAATTAGTTAAAAATAGAAAACGAGCAAATTTGAGATTTTTACGCTACAGCTCTCAATTATGGGAGTCCCATTCCTTGATATACTTCTGATTTTCTGGTCAAATTTTGGAGCAATCGGAGAAGATCACCTAAAAACCGTTTTTTCACCTAATTTGAGACAAAATTGACCGGTGCTGAAACAACAAAACCCGCAAGGAAACAAAACTCGAAAACAAAACAGCATGTTCAATCAATCGTGATGGTGAACAAGCGCCACTAAACACAACCGATATCATAACTAAATTCAATGAATCCTCTATCAATTCCTACCCGAATTAAATAAAACAAGCGATTAAATAACTTGAATAGTTAAGAGTTGCAAAAACAGATTCACATATAAACAAGCGTCATACATAAACGATTCACGTATTACAAGTAAACCGAATTTGGGTAATTAAGCATCACACAAAGGTCAAAATTGCAAACAAAGAATTAAAATGTGGAATTGATAGAAAAGAAAGAACTGAAAACTAAAAACAAAAAAAACAAAATAACATTAGACACCGAACCTCAAAATCGACTTAGGAGTTTTAGCTTCCATGGAGGCTAGAGCACAAAAGTTTCATAACGTGTAAGATAATGCTTCAAAAGAAAAGAGAAAGACAGTTGCTGAATTTTATTTAGTCTCAGCTCAACCAAAAACCTAAATCCCTAAGCGGGTTCTATGATAAAAGCCCGTTAACAAACTAATATTCGGCCCAATACCCGTTTTACATTAAATTGCTTCGGTATTTCGCAGTTTTGGCCTTCAAGACTTTCGAATTGGGGTAACCACAACCAAAGTTATGGCCTACACTGTAGATAGGGGTCAATATGCAATAAAAACACAAGTTAATCAACAATTTGCTATAATGCTCAATTAAGACCCAAAGTCTAGAAACGTGCTAAGGCTTAAATATTAGGCACATAGTACAATCAAAAATACCAAGTACAAAGCTATAATAAGTGCATCAAAATGCACTGATCAAGTTGAAAGAGGCCTAAGGAAAAGACAAGGAAGATTCAACTCCTACGAGTGTTTCTATCCCTAAACCCGTCTTTCAAAAATCTCAACAGCTTTATTAGAGGCAGAGGACCTATGTTCCTCCATATAAAGTTACAAAGAATAAATGGGTTAGAGGCATGAACTGCCCTGCATCTAAACAATGGATTAATGCTAAAAATATAAATCCCAATAACGTCTATCTAATTGGCAAAAGTTCAAATATTGGTTCTCCTCATGGATAGAACTCTGGTTTCATTGAATTCAAAGGCATGAGTAGGACTCAGATAAGAAGGGCTCAAAGAATTTGGAAAGTTGCTTATGAAGCCCATGAGGCAAGATGAAGCCCTAAGGTATCAATAAAGACGAAAGGTGACAAAAACATAACCTACCAAAGCCCATGAGGACGTTCGAGGGGTCAAAATTTGCAGAGTGACAACAAAAAAATAGTCGAATATGATGACGAAGATGATCTAATGACAGATGCGTTTGACTATGGCATAATCGATGACTTGCACGATATATACGCGGTGGTTTCTCTCTCACCCATAGACTTTGATGAGAAAGTGATGGGTATTGATGAACTTGAAGGCTACTTCGAAAAAGAAAAAGAATTTGAAACGGAAGCCCCTGTCTTAGTAGGATGTATGCCAAGAACTTCCGTTAGCAAGAATAATACCTCAGGCATGAAATTCTACAATTTTCGAACCACCAACAAATTGTATGAAAACCCACGTTAAGCCTCTATTAATTCAGTTGAAAATTGATTGGTGCATCTTAATTAATAAAGTGTTTATTGATGGTGGAGCAACGGTAAATTTGATGCTCGAAGAAGTTATGGAAAGGCTTAGGAAGACTGATGAGGATTTGATTCCTCAAAATCTGGTGATCATGAATTTTAATGGAAAGAGTTCCAAGTCTAAAGGTATCATTGCCTTGAATATCCAACTAGGATCTATCTCTCGATATACCACGTTCAAGGTTGTTCCTTCCACTACCAACTTCAACTTATTATTAGGAAGAGAATGGATTCATGCTATTGGGGGAGTTCCTTCTACCCTTCACAAGAAGATGTTCATATGGAATGACCTCGATGAATGCCAGATTATCGGAGCAGATCCTATTGTTTTCAATACTCCTGAGGAAGAATTTTTCAATGCTGATAGGATTTGGGTTGATGTTGGCCCATTGTTCCAGCCGATTTCAGAGTCGAAATTAGCTGTAAAACACGTTAGCACAACATTTAAAGCAAACTCGAAGCGAAAGTAGTTTGAAACTACACATATATGTTCAAAAGGACTTTAGAAGCTAATCCCGAATGCCAAAACGAAATACTTGCTCGAAGACCATTTTTTCCTAAAATACATATGGAAGTTCTCGAAGACATGATTTGAAGTTTCAAGCAGTAATATGCGAAGGCACAAGACGGTTAAGGCAGTTTTCTCGAACAGGCTCGAAGCATAAAGACATGTGTTAAGACTCCAAGACGCCAGAAGACAAGTGTCATCAATCATCTACAGTAATTAGTTAGTTTAGCATTTTATTTTCAATCATTAGTGTCCAATGCATGCAACATAGCAGTTGGCATTTGTAGCTCTATAAATAGTAGTTCAGACAATCTACTCAGGGAGATTTCATACCATCTAGTAACCCATTACGCCTAACACATCTAATCACACAGGATCTCTTGCTACAGTGGTGAACAATGTATGTCTGCGCCAAACTCTTTTCAATTCCTTGTAGTCTCTTTTTTGACAGTCGAGTGCAATACGCTTGTCTATTTAATCTCTTTTAATGGTTTGTAAACTCTTTTAATCTCTGCACTTGAGGAGCTCGTGATTTCTATCCCTCCTAGGATTGATTTTGCGAGTTCTTTCAATTTTCCGAAAACGCTTGGTGTGGATTGACTGAGGGATTCACGTTGTTCTCACCTCTCTGTGTGTGATTTTCGTGCTATGTTCAATCGTTTTGTGCCTCAAATTCGACCAAATAATCACCTAGAATGCATAATTCATTTGATTGTTCGTTCAAAATTTGACTGTTCTTGACACCTTGAGAGGGCTCTGGAGCAGAAAAATGAGACTAAATACTGAAGATCAGAAATTTCTCTATTCCGGGTTATTTTTATCTCTGTAATTTATGACTCCTAATTTTATTTTAGTGTTCTTGATAACTATGGATAGCTAAACCCACTTCTAAGGGATTAGGTGGATCTTTCAAGTTTAAAGACCTTTTTATGTTTTAATTTATTCTTTGAATTCCTAATTTTTTGGACCTTTTTATGTTTCAATTAATATTGTCTTATTGTTTTTATCACATAATTAGGATTGATAACCCTTTTCATGTTCATAACCAATTAGTTGATCAACGACCGTACTGCAATTATTTGTTGGACCTATAAGATAGTTGAGACTACAATTAATGCATGACCAAACTTAAATTTTGTCTTCCAATCATTCAATCTTTTTGTTCTTTTTGTTTTTCTTAAATTTAAATTCTTGTATGACCAAACAATGATTAATTTAGGAAAAAGAATATTAATGGCGAATGACCAAACAGGTTAATAGCTTTTATAAAGGGATTCAGGTAGAATTAGACATAAGGGAATCGATGCTTCCAAGTGAAACCGCAACCTTAGGCCTCTCTCCGTTGGTTAAACCTTGCATTTTAATTATTGTTATTTAAATTATTTTAACTAATAACAAATCTTGACTAGTTTGATACTTGTTAGTTAATCCCTATGGAGACGATAATCTTTTATACTACTTCTGCGTTAGAGTACAGTTGCTCTAAGTATGTTTTTTAATGCAGCATAAGGCTCCCAAGAACAAATGGGATAGAGCCATAAGTCGTGTTTCACGTAAACAGTGGGTTACTACTAAGAACTACAAGCCTAACAATGTATATGTAAGAGGCGAAAGTTCAAATGCCGGATATTCTCGGAATTAGGACTATGGTTTCAAAAACTGGGAATGAGTCGTACTCAAATAAAAAAGCCCAATGGATTTGCAAGGTTGCTTAAGAGTCATGAGAAGAAAGATGAAGTATAGAACAAGTGTATAAGGCAAGTATATAAGGCAAGTGCTAGAAATAGAGAAACCTAACTTCATTTATTCCTTCTTCTCAGCGTCGTCTCATCTGACTTGAGGAGCGAGAAAGAGAATTATGCGAAATGGAGAGAGAGATAGAAACACGACGCTGATGACGGTGGTTTCCACGGAGCTCGACGACGATAGGTCTTGCTTTGCGACGGCGACCGTTTGAGGGAGAACGATGACGACGGGAGGGGACTAGGCGCGGGGAATGCCGGTGACCGTGGGTTGACGGTGGTCTTGTGACCGTGGTGGCGTTAGGACGGCGGGATGTCACAGCGAAGTAACCGGAACAGTGTGCTGAAGAGCGAACATGCAGCGGTGAGTGGTCACACACGATGGGAGGGATTCCGCATGAGAGGAACGAACGTAAAAGGGGTGATTACGTTCGCCGGAGACAACCACCGTTAGCGGTGGCCGGAGTTTCAAGTTCCTGTTTTTCTTCTGTGTATTATTTATCTTAGTTCACCTTAACTCCTAGTCTCAAATTTTCCACGCTGACTCTGTTTTTGGATCAAAAGTTTTTTTTTTTTGACAATATTGGATCAAAAGTTATATTGTTATTATTTACAATATTATTCTTAGACCTAATCTTGCTTCTAATACTTTTGTAAAGATATATTTCTTACTGTCTTTGAAAAAAGTAACAAAGACTAAAAGAAAACTTGTTTGAAAGTTATAATTAATTTCTATTATCTCTTATTAACAGACCCTATGGTATATCATCTGTTGTTTTTGAGTTTCAGAAAATTATGTCGGAAAATCAATCCACTAAAGAAATTACTGGGTTGAGTCGCGGACTAGGTCACTCGCTTTAAGACGTTCCGTGGCACTGCCCAAAATTGTGCAGGTAGGCTATCTACAACGACGTCCCCAGGATAAAACAGCTCAGTCAACACTGTTACGAAATATCACTGCACAGTAAAATTTCGCTCAAGAAATACACCTTCAATATGGTTAAAAAACAACTCTGAATAAATATGGTTCGTAGACCACTCTTGAACAGAAGAGAATAAGTTAGGGAGAAGAGAGAAAACTTGAGGAATGATTTATCATCAAGTGGTGTGTAGAATGAAGTGGGAAAAGGTCCTATTTATAGGAAAAATCTTGACTTGCTGCGCAAGTAAGTTTTTGGAGAAAAATCCTCAACATCTAAAAATGGCTAGTTCAACGTATCTGGTCAGTTTAGCGAATCTGGACGGTTAGTGAGCAACGCAACAAAATAAAATAATAATTATTTTTTACATAGAATAAATTACACCTCACAGCCACAGCCCAAGTACATGCCCGACCCGACCGAGTCGAGCCGGCCAGTCGGATAGACGGCGGTGTCGGCACGCACGCGTGTGTGGTGGTCAATTTTGTGTGCGTTCTCTTCCTTTCACAATATTGGGTACCTATTGGGTCACACCCAAAGATTTCAATCTCCACGCTTATAAACACTCTTAATGTGTCTATTCTTTCCAATGTGGGACTTCCCAATTTTTCAATTCACCAACAAGTTCCAACAATCCCCCACTTGAATTTAAAAAAGGGTTTCAGAAGTAGCGTCAAACACCTCCATAAGATTGTGCATAAGCAGAGGTGTCATTCGACTTGAACCTTTGCACAGCGGTTAAGATTTAGATTCAACAAGAGTGACTCGTAGTGTTGGGATCTCCAGTCTTTTAGGTCTGGTTACCATCATGAGTGACTCATGGTTCTAATGGCAGTAGTCCCATATTTTGAGATGTACTTTGGACTTTCTTTTGGGATAATCGTTTTGTTAAAGGATCACCTAAATTCTAATCATTGCGTACATGATCCACTCTCACAGCTCCTTTTGAGAGAATTTCTCTCGCAATGCTGTTCCTACGACATATTTGTCACCTTTTATCGTTGTAATAATGATTCGCTATTTTGCAATAGCCGCGGTACTATCGCAGTGGATCAACGCAACTGTCGTCGGTTTTCCCATAACGAATCTCTGCTAGTAAGCATCTCAACCAACTAGCTTCTTCACTGGCAGTTGCCAATACTATCATTTCAGACTCCATAGTGGACTGAACCAAAATGATCTGTTTCTTAGATTTCTAGGAGACAATACCACCATATATATTAAATATATAGTCACTAGTTGCTTTAGAATCATCTAATAGAGTATTCCAATTAGCATTACTGTATTCTTCAAGTACAACTAGAAATCTCTGATAATGTAACTTGAGATTCATGGTCCTCTTCAGGTACCACATGACTCTCTCAATAGCGTGCCAATGCTCTATACTAGGACGACTGGTAAACTTGCACAGCAATCCCACGACATAGGCAATGTCGGGTCTAGTACAATCAGTGGCAGACCTTAGGCTTCCAATGATGCTCGCACATTCCGTTTGTCTAACACTGTTACCAGTGTTCTTAAAAAGTTTGACAATTGGATCGTATGGTGAGCAGGAAGGTTTCCAACCAAAATAGTTAAATTTCTTTAAGATCTTCTCAATATAATGAGATCGATCCAAAGAAATTACTTTCTCTGACCTAGTATTCTTAATACCAAGGATTACACTTGCTTTCCGAGGTCTTTCATATAAAAGTTGTTGCACAACAATGATTTCACTTTACTTACAGCATGAATGTTTGATCTAAAAATGAATAAACCCTAAACATATGATAGTGCAAATGTCATTCTCGTTTTTGTAATAAATGCTTTTGTCACTTTCATTCACTTTAAACCCATTCGATATAGTCAAATTATCAAACTTCTCATGCCATTGTTTGGGAGCTTGTTTGAGACCATACAGAGACTTATCCAACTTACAGACCTGGTTTTCTTGCCCAAGAATTTCAAAAACTTCAGGTTGCTCTATATAGATTTCTTCTTCCAATTCACCATTTTTTTTAAATCAGTTCTGCATCCATTTGGTGTACCACTAAATTATAAAACACGGCCAAAGAAATTAGTACCCTAATGGATGTGTCTCTAGTAACGGGTGAACATGTGTCGAAGAAATCTATATTCTCTATTTGACTAGAACCTTTGGCTACAAGCGAACCTTGTACTTGTCAGTAGTGCCATCAGGTTTTAGTTTCTTTTTCAAAATCAGGAGTGGATGTACCAATGGGTTTGCAACCAGGAGGCAAGTCCACTAAGTGGCATGTCTTGTTAGACTCTAGAGAATCCATCTCGTTGATTTATGACTTCTTGCCACAAATCATCATCCAATGAAGACAGAGCTTCTTGAAGGCTAGTAGGATCCTCCTCTAATGTATCGCTCGTATAGTTGGGTACATAGTCTTTAGCAACACGTGCTCTTTTACCTCTTCGAGGCTCTATTTCCCTTTCTAAGTTGTTTTCAATGCTCCTAGGCACAAAAACTTGACCAGTTCTGGTGCCCCCACTATTTCTTGATTTAAAAGGGAATTTACCTTCATAAAAGTCAACATCATTTGAGTCAATGATCACTTTTGCATTGAGGTCATAAAACCTGTATGCTTTGCTATTTACTACATACCCACTGAATACACATTCATAGGCTCTACTTGTGAGTTTAACTCTTTTGGGATTATGACATAAGCCATATAATCCCAAATTCAAAAATAAGACAAGATGGGTTGTCTTTTCTTCAAGATCTCCGAAGGAAAATTTTTATTTCTTTAGATTCAGTGAATCTATTCATAACATAAGCAAGAGAGATCAAGTGCTAGAATTCAGTAAAATAGCAAAAACCAATTCAATAAAGATTTTATTTTTCTTTCTGCTTTACCATTCTTTTCAGAAAAAATATGGTGCAGTCGTTGTTGCACCCCGAAAAATCCTTTGGAGGGATTTCTCTTCGCACAACATGAATTGGAGTCGCCACCAATATTTTTTAGAGGTAAAATATTGAAAAAAACCTTTCTTGAAAGACAATGGTCCTTGGAACCACGAGATTTGAGTTCGGGGGTCGGTTATGCATGGGGAAGGTACGAGCACCCCACACATCCTTTCTACTGAAAGGGAACCTCGATTTGACGTGTGATTTAAAAGGTTGATTTAAGAAATGCCTTGTTTTTATCTCTCTTTATCTCTCCTTACTTTATGGAAAAACTTAAGGAAAATTTAATCTTTTGCGCTTGGCGGGAGGGCACCGTGCCTACGTATCCTGGGGAGGGAATCAAAGCAACGTAGTTCTTGTTTTCGAAAATGGTTTTGTTTTTAGAAATTGCCTTGTTTTGGAAAAGGGTTTGTTTTTTTGAAAAGAAAATGGTTTTCATTTGTCGTGCTTGACGGGAATGCAACCCGCTCCTACGTATCTCCCAGTGCGATGGAGAATTCAAAGCTTACGTAGTTCTCGGTTGTCGAGAAAAGGTTTTTATTTTTTAGTTGTTTAATTGTGAAAATTGAATGTTCACAGTGATCAAACAACAAAGGTTTCGAGTGATCACCACTAGCATCCCATTATTGACGATCGTGCAAGCAAAGGCTTCGCATTATCCTCAACAAAGTTTTTAATTTGTGAAATGAGAGTTCTTTTGAAAAATGAGTGTTCATGATAATCAATTGAGCAAAGACTCCAAGTGATCACCACTAGCACCCCATTGTTGACAATCGTGCAAGCAAAGGCTTCGCATTATCCTCAACAAAGTTTGATTTGTGAAAAATAGTTTGAAATTGTTTTGAGAAGAAGTGAAGTTGTTTATCAATGATTATGTAAATGCAAAAAATGTTTTGAAGTTGGAACGTTACTAACGAGTAACAAGTTGTTCTTTGTATGCAACATGGTTTTGAAGTTTTGGAGAGTTACTAACGAGTAACAATTGGTGGAAATCAAAACAAGCAAATTGTGAACACCAATTCAACATTTTAATGCACCACAAGCACATAAACAAGTATATCAAGCATGGAGTACCAAGCTTCAATTCAAGAATGCATGAGTAGGCAAGGATGCAAGAATAGGTAAGAATGCATGAATATGCAAAATGCATGTGCATCAAGGTTAAATGAACCTATCCTTTGCCGAAACTTCACAAGCTTCAAACAACAATTTACAATAAACTCAAAGAGCAAAGAAAGCATGATTAAACTTGAGGATGCATCAAGGTCATTGGAGACCAATCATGTGCGCAAATTCAATTGTTTATAGACCCCTTTTTGCTCACATTTCACAAACACATCAAATGGGAATTGAATTTTTAAATGCTTACAAGCATAGGCATCAAGGTTGAAGTAACCTATCTCTTGCCAACTTAGCAAAACCCAAGATCATTTGTGGATCATAAATGAACCAAAAACCCAAATTCATTTTTCTCAAATCACAAATTTCACAATTAACAACATAGGTTTGAATATTTGCAAGTTTAATGGCCAATCATCAATTTATTCTAACAAGTCAACCAAATCAAGCAAGCGAGTGACATAAACAAAACATAGATGCATTTATTCACAAGATTCAACCATGATAACCAACAAAAATCATAAAACACATATTTATTTGAAGCATGCGAAATCATTATCAAAGCAAATAACATTTTATTTCACTTAAAACAACAAAATCATGCATATAACCCCAAAATCAAAACAAAGATTCATGAGATTAACATATGTACAAGCATAAAAATGAAGTTAAAAGAGAGGATCTACATTTTTGGAAGTGGAAATCTCACAAATATGCAAGAAATGATGACTTTATGCAAGGATTTACAAGAGAAGGGGTCTAGGAATCACATACCTTAAGATGAGCTCCAAATAAACACAATAGATGAAGAAACAATCAACCAAATCAACTTATCTTCAAGCTTGGTCTCCAATCTCCAAAAAATGACCCTTGATCTTGAACTTTTGTGTGATTTTATGAAGGATTGATGGTTGAAAATTAGTGTTTAGGCTTGGAAGATGGATTGAATGTGTGTGGGTAGATGAGAAATGAAGAAGTGAGTTAGAGAGAAGGGAGAGGGGGTGGCGCATAAAATGGAGAGAAGGTGAGGAGGGAGTTGTGTGCTAGGGTTTATGAGTGAATGGTGAGGCCAAAAGCTTTTTTTCCCTTTGTGAGGTGAGGTTAATAGGGTATATATAGAAAGCAATTAGGTTTAAGGGTAGTTAGGTAATTGTGCACTAGTTGTGCTCTAGGATTTGATTTTAATTTTGAATCAAAGGCTAGGATTGAGGCTCACATGGATTGAGAACATTGAGAAAACACAAAATGAGAGAATAGAGAGGGGGTGGCGCATAAATATTGGGAGGGGTCCTTGGTGACCAAGTTTTGCAAGTTGTCATCTTGTACTATTGTACTATTATATGACCATTCCATTATCCCTTCATTTTTTATTATTCTTCTTAGGATAATTGTACAAAAATACACCCAATTTTGGCCACATACAAGGTATCTTGAGGAATATGCCATTTTATGAGATCACCATGACCAAAAATATCATAAAAACCTCATCTTGAAATTTTTGTAGAATATTCCTTTTTGATGCCTTTTTTTGAATTTGAATTTTGTGCACAATGTATGCATGCATGCGCATACATACATACATGACCAAAAATGTTTTGCCTCAAATAAATTTTTATAAAATTGCACAATGATTCTTGATGAGAAATTATCTTATTTTTGACAATGACCAAAATACCCTTTTGCCCTAAAAACCTTGTTTTTTAACAACAAATGCATTTCCACTCTAACAATGAATTTAAAAGCCCTAGAATGACTTTTAAAACCCAAAAAATGCATGCACAATGCTCTTCACTCTTCAAAATAAAACCACACTTCTCAATTTATTTATTTTTGCTTTAAATTAGGGTTTTAAACCTAGGCGGACAAAATTAGGGTATGACAGTCGTTTCATGTATAATTCCATTAAATTAATGGGGAATCATACCCCGTTCCTCAATCGCTATAAAAACTCTTAACCTTTCTACTTAATTGATTTTCAAAATACTGTAATGGAAAACTTTGAATATGTCAAGCATTTCACTTTTATTTTTCACAAAGTATACTACAATGTAGTCAAAACAATTATAAAAGTCATACAATATCGTTTTCCATTTTTGGTTAACGTTCTATCTTATTCGCATATATCTGAGTGAGTTAAAACTAATACTCAGATTTCCTTACTGATTTATGCGAAGTCTTGAAAATTCTTGCTTGACTACAAAAATCATAATTTTTTTAAGTCAGTTAATAAAATAACTTTTGAAAAATGCTATCTGGCTCTTATTGAAAATAATTTGTTTGTTTAAATTTCAAAATCAAATATGTGTAAAAAATAGTATAGTGCAAAAAATTTCCGGTAGACGAAGTAAATACCGCGTTAAAAAATCTTTGTTTAAAAAAAGTTTTCACCAGGCTCAGCATCTTTTCCTTATTTTCAACAACGGTGTATCTTCAAAACATAGTCAGTAACCATCCACCAACCTTTGCATTCACCAACAATGTTGATTTCAAAAATTATAGCAACAAATTGCTATTCAATCAGGTTAGCCTGTGGGGCAGAGCTTGACATGTTCCTACACTTGTGTGTCATATGGCCTGGTCCCTCGCAATTGGAAAAATTAAAAGGAGGAGGAGCATCATTTCTAGGTGGTGGTAGTTGATGCTTAGAATATGGGAAATTTAGGGTGTCCCATTCTAGTTACCGTTCCTTTGAGCCTGATTACCGTTTTAATTCTTGAAAGGTTTTCTAGAAACTTTTATTGCAATCAATATTATATATTGCAATATATCATAAAAAAGTATAACTTCTCAAAAATGATGTTATTGCTAAAAACAGATTCTATGATTTAAAATCATTAGCCGTTAGCATTAACCACTAACGGCAACAAAAGATATGAATTTTCAAAATTGTTTGTTATAGAAGATTCCCAGGAAAGAGATGTGGGTCACAATGGACATACTTAAGTACCAAGTCTTTCCTAGCCAGAACGTTTCTCAAACAATATGAACTAAAAATTCATTCTTATAGAGATTATTATTCTCTTTCCGTCGAATTAACAACGATATAGAGATATTAATTCTCTTTCTATAAGACCGTATAGAGAATAATATTCTCTTTCCAATGATAAATTACATAGAGAGAGAAAAGAAAAGGTACCTGGCAGCGGTAAATGGCTTGTCCGGGTTGGTGAGGTCTTCCATCCGAGGTAGATCATCGTCCGAGGTGGAGCTGTCCGAGGTGGATCTTTGTCCGAGGTGGAGCTGTCCGAGGCCAACCTCCAAGTGGCTGAGGCCAACCTTCGAGTGGCTGAGGCCAACCTTCGAGTGGCTGACGCCAACCTTCGAGTGGCTGAGGCCAACCTTCGAGTGTCTGAGGTCAACCTTTGAGCCAAGGTTGAGGTCGGCGGTGGTGGTACCTACAAAGAGACTCCGACGCTCAAGTTAGTGACGGAAGTCAAAATGAGCAAGAGTTAAGAGAGAATGAATTGTGTACCTTTTGCATGGGGTGGAGGCCTATTTATAGGCGTTAGGATGGAGTAAGGAGTGCTTTGGTGCACAAGGAAGAGGTGAGATCTAAGTCGTTCAACTAGGCCGCGTGATCTCCACTATTCGTGAGGCATGGCACACAGATTGCCAATGATGTGAGTTCCTTGGTGTGTTTGGACCACCAAGTTGGGCCCAAAATCTGGGTTGGGCTTGAGCCCAGGCCGGAACAGTAGCCCCCAAGTCGAGGTCGGTCGGGCAAGGAAAGGGTAGCCTCGGCTTGAGATGCCATGTGTCAAGTAGATGATAGTAGGATACATGAGAGAAATAGAAATAGAGATACCTGATGTGAGGCTTGAGCGTTTGGCCTTGATTTCTGGGATCGCTGTGGATCCGTCTCCGAGATCACTATGGATTCGTCTGGCTCTTGACTAAGCATTGAAGTCTTCATATTTGTGGTTAATAGCATCCAACTAGTGTTTTGGATTCCACTAACCACAAATATGAAGTTTGTTGTTAGTGTTACCGAAGTTTTTAAATTATTGTGGAAATGACTCCTTTACCCCTTTAGTATTTGTTACTAAGCTTTTGGCGTAGTATCCTAAAATATTACCTAAGAAATTCCTAGATATTGTAAATCCAGGAGAAGAAACAAACCAAACTTTACACAAATTAAAACTTCTTAGATGAGACATTGAAAAATAATGAAACTTTGCCTGACAAAGAAAAATTATGAAGATGTAAACAAAGAAATAGATAAGAAAATCCCAAAACAGCTTGTGTGTCCTTCTTGCCTTCTGTTTCTTGACTCAAGTACTTTCTACGCTATGTGAAGCCCTCCTCGTTGTCGTGTAGTAGCACCTTTGGAAGTTGAAGGTAGAGACGAGAGAAAAACTGCTCAATGGGAAAAGGAGAATCATGTGCGACAAAATAACGACTCAATGGGAGGATGGAGTGAGGAAGATGAAAGAAAGAGGGTGGGGAATGGAGGATGAAGAGGTCGATTTGCGTGGTGGAGAGGTCGAGAAACAGTGCTACCTCTAGGGTTTCAATACAATGGAAAACGAGATCAGGGTTGCAAACTTCTGCCTTTCTACACATTCTAAAAGGACAGCATATCACATGTTAACTTCATCGACTTAACACTGAAGGCAGATTTGGGTACAGACAATTTTAAGAAATCAACCCACATCTACCCATTTAAGACTGAACAAGCAACTATGGACCTGCAACGAACTTCCAATTCGGTTATCAAACTCGCAGTTAGGTCGAGTTCTAGCCGGATCAGGCAACCTTGTCTAACCGTAATTGAGCTTGTTAAAATTCGATAAATATATACATTTTTCCGTTCTTTGTGGGTGACAATTTGTTACCATTTGGCATGACTTACTAGTAGGTTTCCTTTCCGGATTATTATGTTTTCTTAATTGTTTGTTATTTATTTCACCCTTTATGATATTTTTTTCTCATAAAGGATTCATATTATATATGGATAAATTTACCTCCATATAAGCAAAGGGTATATCTTTCTTGGATTTTTAGGCATGAAAATCTAAATTAATGGACTGTAAAATAAATATATATATATATATATATATATATATATCGATGTCTTTTTCTTGTAGGAAGAGCAAGAAGTAATCATAAAAGCGAGATTGTCCTCAGAAAAGCGTTTAAGTCTTAAGGAAATTAAATAAATGGTTTATCTTTCTCAGGTAAGCATATTAAATGACATTTATAATTTTGTAACTATAATTGTGTTGCAAAATTGAATTAGATCATTAAAAGGACAACATCGAATAAGTTAAAAATTTTGCATGTGTATCCTTTGCAGGTTATCAATGAATCGTTGCATCATACCAGTAATGCCACTTTAGTTTTTCGAGAGGCAACATCTGATCTGAACATCAATGGTTTGTTTTTATTCATTGAAACAATATTAATTTTGTAAATTTCTAAGATGTTAATTGTTGCTTAATCTAATTTTTTTAATTGTCGTTTTTTAAGAAAAAATGTTGTTTCTTATTTTGTATTTTGATAGTTTAAGGTTTCATTAATGATTTATTTCTCAAGTATACTCCTATTTATTTATTTACTGCAGAGAAAGAAATTAGTGTAATAGGCAATAAACTGTCAAATATATCATAGGAAGTGACTAATAATTTTATCAAAAACAACAAATGTTATTGATTTCCTTGGTTTATTGACAATATGTGAGACACTATTTTATTATGACTTTGATTATTAAAATGGATAATAATGACATTATTATGTCACCTGCTTAATATTTTTAGATTATTTCATACCGAAAGGATGGAAAGTCCTAGTTTGGTTAAGAGCTCTTCATATGGGTCCTGAATATCACTCAAATCCAGAAGAATTTATTCCATCAAGATGGGATGTAAGTTGAATAATTTATGTTCACCATTTTTTTTAAAAGAATCAATGCTACAAGAAGAAGTTGAAATAGCAACAACAATTAGAGACAAAGGAAAAAGTAAAATGTGTTTATATTTCCATCTCTAAGCATTAGTGACATCAAACTTATTGTCTAATGTCTCTAATTTTTTTCACTATTTTAACTTTTTCTATTAGTGAAATTGAAGTTTGAGACTAACAAAAATTAAATAAAAACAAATTTATAATTTATTCACTTGAATTTTTTTGCCTGTAGAAGGAGTGGATGTACCACCCGTAAGCTTACACATATGTAAGTGGGGACCCTAGGTTCGAACACGGGTAACCACCAAAAATATCTAGACTAGCAACCAATTGTGCTAGGCGTTACAGATACATATAAAGAACTTAATTAGAATACATTAGATGTTGAATTTAACAAAGAGACTACGTATTGTAAAAAAAAAAAAAAACAAAGAGACTACCTATAGGACTAATAAATATCAAAGACCTAAGATTAAAACCCCAAAATTGGAAAACACCAAAATAAAATACCAACTAATTGAAAGTCAACGGCTAAAATATTTTAATAAAATTCCGTATCTAATTGAACTAATAAGCATTAAAGTCGTTCTTAAGCTAAATTCGAGAAACGAATTTAACTGTGCCTGAAACAAATGTACAACAATCAAAGTATCTAATTGAACTTATGCAGAATTGAACCATAGAATTGAAATGAACATGCAATTGACAAATGAAACTGAATCTAAAACATGCAATGCAAGAGAGGAGAAGAAAGACGAACACCAAGGATTTGTTAACCCGGTTCGGAGATAACTCCTACTCTGGGGGACTGATTCCGAGCTAAATTGGTTCCACTATGATGATTGAATAGGTGATACAAGAATTGGAACTCAAGTTCCTATACAATCACTCATGAACTCTCTTTCTTGCTCTATCAATGTGAGGTATTCTCTGTGTATCAAGTTCTACTAATTAAGCGTTAGAACAAACTTATATAGCTGAAGAATACAATGAATTCAGCTGAAGAATACAATGAATTCAGTTACAACGTGATAACTAAAAATCAGTTGAGACTATAACAACTTTCCAACGGCTTGAACTGCTTCAACAACCTTCTGTTGTTCTGGTAGCAAATTCAAAGTACTGAAGACATGAGAAAACATAGAGTGATAAAACATGGGCTACACAATAAGTACCAGGCACAAGAGCTATATACACCTTAGTTTAGTACCACTAGTATCAGTCGTAAAACTAAAAAGCACAAATAAAACAAAACTAAAGTAAATGTCAAACAAATTAAAGATCTACAACTAAAATATTGTAATTAAGTTTCCTTTCATATGTAACCTTATATCTCATTATTTACAAGGGTTTTCTCACGATGTTGATTATATCCACAGGATTATAACCTAACGGAAGGAACATTTCTTCCTTTTGGAATAGGAAAGCGGCTATGTCCAGGACTTGATCTTACAAGATTCGAATTTTCCATATTTCTACATTATTTTCCTCCTTAACTACAAGTTAGTATCATTTCTTTCCCACTTTTTAAAACCAACCCTTTTTCCTCACTGATCATTCACATGACTGCTTTGCTACCTCCTTTGAAGTCCTTAATAAAAATCATGTTGATTTGATTATAAAAAAACTAGTCCCTTTTAGGTAAGCTGATGCTACATTTCAGTATATTAATAAGAATTTTCTAATTTTCTGACTTTTTGAAAGAATATTGAGGACTGATTGAAATTATGTTTCTTTATTACTTTCTAAATTTTATAGGTTGGAGCGAATAAATCCAGAATGTCGTATTAATTGTATCCCTGTCTCTAGACCGATTGATAACTGTCTCGCTAAGGTGATAAAGCTTTCTAATACTTAGCCAAGCTCGATATTGTAATGGTCATATTCAATAAATATAGAAACCCTTTGGAGACTCCATTTGATTTACTTTTTCATTTTTTGTTTGCTGCCATTGGATTTTACCCCCTCATATTGTAATGGTCACAATGTTAGAAAGCTAAGAAGGGGCACTGTGTTAGATATTAAATTTGCTTTCGGAAAGCCCATCGATTAAGCTCTAACTATCGTCGAAACTTCGAACAGAAATCGAACAATTAGCCATTTTAATGTCAATCACCGAAAGAAAAACAAAACCCTAAAAATTCTAACACACAAATAAACCAAAATCGACTTGCTAATAGAAGTTAGGGTTTATATCCAGAACTATGAAGAAGTTGGGGTTTATATAATCCATAGACATTAAAACTATAAACATAAATAGTCTTCAGCTGCTAGAGGTCTATATTAATGCTAGCACTATTCTTAATCACCAAAAAGTTAGTCAATTAATATACCATTTCAAAGATACTTGTAACATATTAGTACTAACTGCAGCAAAAATAACTGAAACTAACTAAGGATTCTAAAAAATGTATATAATACACTGTCATAAGTCATAAAACTAAATACTTGACCAAACATTGCATTATAAATAACATCACGACACAAAACCTACTGACATTCAAACACCAGATAATCATTTCACAGAATTAATTCCAAACTAGAAATAATTAATTATCTTTTTATCAATCAGGAAAAAAAATGATCTAAATATGCACACCATTTTTGTTAGCCCGAACTGACAGAAGTATGGATATGCAAGACAAACTTCAATATGGATAAAGTGCAAATAGCCCACATGCAGCAAACAAACAAAAAAACAGGCATCAGCAAATCCACAAATCAGGTATAAATGAACCCCTTTAAACCCTAAACATCAACAATTCAAGAATTCAGGCACTACCAAATCCACAAATCATGCATAAATGGAACAACCTTAACCTAAACATCAACAAATAAACAACATACGAACACATCAACAATCCAGAAAACAAAATCCGTCCCAAATTAATATAGAAGCTCTAAATTAAGAAGAAGAATAAGAAGGGTCAAAAATAGAAGCTGAGGGAAGAAACCTGTCAATGTAGTTGTGCTTCGTTTGGGTTTCTGCAAGACGACGAAGGTTTCAAGAAACGATGTTCGTTTCAAGAAGCAACTTCGAAGCTGACAAAGGTGAGGGGGAGACGACGAAGGTGAGGGGGTGACGACGAAGGGCGTGGAAGTGTGGTTGTGTGATAGACTCTAATTTAGTGCATTTTTTAGATATATTTTTGGGTCACTTTTAGAGCAATTATATACTATATAATTATATAAGTCACTAACTTAGTTTGCTCTTTATTTTGCAGAAAGAAAGAAAATATGAAAGAGATATAAAAGTCCATTTTAAAGCTATTAGGAATATATATATATATATATATATATATATATATATATATATATGGTCGAAATTGAGTTTGATTAATTGAAGTGGAGCGGAGGCCCAAACCAAACACATTACAAAGATTGGCCCACGACCATGCAGCGGGCGAAGCCCAATCAGTTTGGATACCCGTAACGGAACCGAGACTTACCAACTAATGCAACAACTTACACAGAAATAGCAACAAAATAACTTCTCTCTTTCTACCTCTCAACAAATAAACCCTAATTCAGTATAACTCAATAATGGAGGTGAGAAGACCTTGACTTGAAACGGTGCACAACAACAAACAACACCCACAACTACGATCCACTACTGCTTCCAGATCTAGATCTTGAGGCTTCGAAGTAACGATTAGAACATCTGAGACTTCGCAACATCTTATCTTCGAGATCTTCATGTGGGTCAACCTCCATCTGCAACTATAGCTCGTCGGAGAGGAATTGGAGGGTGAGAGCACCAGTTCACCGGGAGATCGTCGCTACTGCAGAGACTTGCGATTTGATGTGTTGCTTCGTTTCCTTCCCTACACGACCATGTAAAGCCAACCCTTCTAAATTGAGAGCTGATTTGATGAATGTCTTGTACTATCGCTTCAATTTCCTTATGCATCTTGTTTTTGCGAGATGTTTACTTCAAATCGAGATTATCGGACTCAAAGACGACATCTTCAAGACGGAGGTTAGAGGCCATCTTCTCTGCTTCTCGCAAACCAAGCGCTTCTACAATCAGAACTGAGGGAGCATACAATGTAGCGGCTGCCATGGTAAGAACACGCCCTCTATCATCTCTGCACAAAGTTCCCCATGCCCCTTTACCTGTATCTTTGTTAAAAGCTGCATCCACAATTACCTTTATACAATTAGCCCTAGGACGTCTCCATTTCTTAGCATAGGAGAAATGGAGACCTAATTGTTGATTTGTATGCCTTGGGGATTAATCCTCTAATTTGCTTGAACATAGGACTCAGATTGGACTTGAGCGCCAATTAAGGTACCTATTGGGTTGGGATTTTGCTCTTTAAACACGTAATCATTCCTGGATTTCCAGATTGACCAAGCAATACTAGCAAAAATTCCAAGGAGATGCTGCCAATTTAGTCCAACAAAGCATATTTGAACCAGCTGAGCTAGAGGGACCAGAAGAGTTTGGGGGATCCAATTGGATAAGCTTTAGGTAGCCCGATTTCACTAAATATTCTCCATCTGTAGATTCAGGCCAGTAGAGATAGTCTTGAGGAATAGACCATGATATAGGAGTTTGAATAGCTGTCACTGCAGAATTACCATCTAGATTATCCCTCAAAGCTTGAATATCCCATTCCTAGTTAGTATTCACTGCAGAATTACCTGAGGCCAACCATATGTCCTCTTAATGTCAATATGTGTACCAGGTCCAATACCCCATCTCCCAGCTTGCTTAAGTAGATTCCTTCCATGAAGGAAGCATTAGGGAAGTAGATACCTCTTAGAGTAGAAGCCCAATATGAGTGAGGGTCCTGTAGGATTCTCCAGGCCGTTTGGTGAGGAATGAGGTGTTCATTTTGTTGAAATCTTTGAAACCTAGGCCACCTTCACTCTTTGGAGAGCAGAGCAAGTGCTTTCTTTTCTAATGGAAGCCTTTATTCAGACCTGAGTTACTCCACCAGAATCTTATAATGTTAGCAGTTAAATCATCATAAAAAGTCTTAAGTAGCTGAACAATAGACATCACATATGATGGAATGGCTTGGATCACATCCTTGATAAGGACTTCTTTACCTGCAGGGCTAAGAAGACTACCCTTCCACCATTCCATTCTTGCTAGGACTTTATCCTTCAGCCATTGTAGGTTCTCCACCTTAGATCTTCCCCACTCTGCAGGAATTCCCAAATAGTGACCTAGATTAGTCCATATTGGAATGCAAGAGGTAGATGCAATCTTCCCCTTAGAAGCAGCATCCACTTTGTTGCCAAAAATTAATCCAGACTTAAGGGAATTAATTTTCTGACCTGAAGCAGAAGTAAACTTATTTAATATATCAATAAGTGTATACATGCTTTCCTCTGTGGCCTGGGAGAAAATGATTGCATCATCTGCAAAGAAGAGGTAGGTGAGAGGGGGAGCAGATGGAGCTTATAAAATTCCTTTAAATGTACCCCTAGTATGAGCTTCTTTATCATTCTAGATAACACATCAAACACAATGATAAACAGGTTTGGGGACAGAGGGTCCTCCTGTCTGAGACCCCTCTATGGTCTAATTTTCCTTGTTTGATAACCATTAATTTGATAGGAGTAAGACACAGTAGACACTAAAACAATAATTCTAGAGACCCGGATGGAATTAAACCCCGGCCTTAGAAGAGTTGCTTGGAGGAAATGCCATTCAACACTGTCATAAGCCTTATTCATGTCTAGTTTCAAGGCTATCCCTTTGCCTTTAGAGCCACTCTTCTGTTTGAGGTAGTGAAATGCTTCATGAGCCACCACAAGATTGTCTTGGATCAATCTATTCCCCACGAAGGCACTATGCTGAGGGGTCACTAATTTGTTCATAAGTGGCTTAAGTCTTGCTACAATAATTTTAGCTATACCCTTATAAAGAAAATTACAGCAGCTAATAGGTCTAAGCTGTCGAATAGTTTCAAGCATAAGAACTTTGGGGATGAGGGCCACCATGGTAGAGTTAATTTCATCATTCATAAGGCCTGTGAGGAAAAAATGCTGGATAACATTAATTGACATGAGGAGAAAGGGCTTAAAGCCCATGAAATAAAAAAGGGCCATACGGCCAATTTGATTAAAATGAGGCCGAAGGACAACTTGTTAAGCAAGAAAGAAGCATTTCGATCAAAAGGAAGCCGTGTTTTTGACATAAAGGTGGCGGCACAAAAGAGAGTGAAGACCCCCGACGCATACGGGTAGGGAGGAAGAAGTTTTAGGTACCGTTCTTGAAACTGTGAGAGAGCTCTAGAGCTGAAAAAGGAGACTAAATTCTCATGATCAGAAATTTCTCTACTTTGGTTATTTTTTATTTTTGTAATTTATGACTCCTAATTTTATTTCATTGTTCTTGAACACTATGGATAGCTAAATCCTCTTCAAGGGACTTAGGTGGATCTTGCTTGATTAGAGACCTTTTTATATTTTAATTTACACTTTGAATTACTAGTTTTTATTTCAATTAATATTATCCAATTGCTTTTATCACATAATTAGGACTGACAATCCTTTGCATGTTCATAATCAATTAGTTGATTAGCGACCGTACTACAATTAGTTGGTGGACCTATAGGATAATTGAGGCTATAATTAATGCACGACCAAACTTTAATTTAGTCTTCCAATCATTCAACCTTTTTGTACGTTATGCTTTTATTCAATTTAAATTCTTGAATGACCAAACAAGATTTTATTTAGGAAAAAGAATATTAATCGCGAATGGCCAAATGAATTAGTAGCTTTAGTAAAGGGTTTGGAAATTAAATAAAATAGGGGAATTCATGTAGAAATGACATGACCTGGGATTCCAATATAAAAGAGGGAAGCACTTCAATCAAAAGGAAGCCGTGTTTTTGACATAAAGGAGGTGGCACAAAAGAGATTGAAGACCACTGACGCATACGTAGAGGGAGGAAGAAGTTTTAGGTACCAATCTTGACACCGGGAAGAGAGCTCTGGAGCAGAAAAAGGAGACTAAATTCTCAAGATCAGAAATTTCTCTACTCCGGGTTATTTTTTATCTTTGTAATTTATGACTCCTAATTTTATTTCATTGTTCTCGAACACTATGGATAGCTAAATCCTCTTCTAGGGTCTTAGGTGGATCTTGCTTGATTACAGACCTTTTTATGTTTTAGTTTATACTTTTAATTCCTAGTTTTTATTTCAATTAATATTATCCTATTGCTTTTATCACATAATTAGGAATGACAACCCTATGCATGTTCATAATCAATTAATTGATTAGCGACCGTACTACAATTAGTTGGTGGACCTATAGAATAACTGAGGCTATAATTAATGCATGACCAAACTTTAATTTAGTCTTCCAATCATTCAAGCTTTTTGTAGTTTATGCTTTTCTTGAATTTAAATTCTTGCATGACCAAACAAGAGTTAATTTAGGAAAAAGAATATTAATCGCAAATGACCAAATGGATTAGTAGCTTTAGTAAACGGATTGGTAATTTAATAAAATAGGGGAATTCAGGTAGAATTAGACATAGGGGAATCGAAGCTTCCAAGTGAAACCGCGACCCTAGACCTCTCTCCAACTTGTTAAATCTAGTATTTTAATTCTTGCTGTTTACATATTTTTATTTAGTTTCTATAACGTTCAAATTATTCGTTCGTCTAAATAATGATTAATCTTAAGTAGTTTGGTACTTATTAATTGATCCCTGTGGAGACGATATCTTTTATACTACTTCTGCGAGAGAGTACACTTGCTCTAAGTGTGTTTTTAATGCAACATTGTGCGTGGAAGTGTGGTTGTGCGTGGAAGTGTACAGTGGTTCTAGGTTTTTGCGAAAAGGGTTTTTGGAGAACGGGGTTTGAGCGCGAGATCAGTTTTAGGCGAATTTTCCTTTTTCACTTAGCGCCTTTGTCCAAAAAAATCGCGCCTAATTTTTGAACATCTTTAGTCCACGGTTATCTTAGTACAGGTTTTTTTCAGTCATATTTAATTTTATTCCACGGTTTTATAACTGTGGTCTCTAAATAAAACCTTTTTAGTCCACAGTTTTAGGCGTTTTAGAAAAAAAATTTAAAGCCAACGGTTAGACAAATGTGGTCTTAGGTATCCACACTTGTTTAACTGTAGCCTATACAGTTTTAAAGTGTGGCCTAACAGTAAGTTAATGTAACTGTGGCCTAATATATATCTCACTGTCCACACTTGTAAACGCATGGCTTATTCTCTGTTCAAGCCACTGTTTTTTAGTTGTGGCAAAAATTGGTGTGGCCTAAAGTCAAAAATGTTGTAGTGTCCTTTGAATTTTAGTGGATGATAGATTTCATTTCTGCAAGTTATAGAGAATGGATGAAGAAGAATTGCAGAGACAAAAAAGAGACGGTAAAATGGCTTAATGTCGTTAAATAATTATAAAAACAAGTTAAACAAAAATCTTAAAAAAGCAACCTAGAAAGTCGATCACCGAGGATGGAGTTAAAAAAGGATCAATGTGTCATGATATATAGGCGAGTGTTAGTGAGCGAGTGCAAGAACGATTGTTAGTAGCACTCCTCGTGTCAAAATAGTGTGTTCAATCAATCGTGATAGTGAACAAGCGCTAGTAACATGATTAACATCATAACAGAATTCTATCAATCCTATAAACAAGCATTATAGACTCTATCAATTCCTAACCAAACTAAAATAAACAAGCGATAAAGTAGTTTGAATAATGAAAGTTGCAAAACAAAATCATTATTAAGTGATTAAGCAAAGATGAATCATAAAACTAATCACACAAGCAAATCACAGAGTTTGAGTAATTAAGCAAAACACAAAGAGAAATCGCAGCAAGAATAACAGAGATGAAATTGATAGAGAAATAATTAAAACCAGAAAAACGAAATAAACCTTAAGCACTAAACTTCAAAATCCTTACAACAACACCCTTCACCAATAGCTTGATCTAGGGCTATAAGCTTCCATGGAGGTTAGGCCACCAAATCCTCAAAATTGTATAATAATGCGTAACAGAGGAGAAAGATGGCTGGTGACCAGCCAAATATATAAGCCTAAAACGAAAAATCTAATCACTAAATGGGTTCTTGGATAAAAACCCGACCACAAATAGTAATTGGTTCATCTATAAACCCATAATTGAGTAAACTTTTTCGGTTTGTATTTTTGTAAATAAAATAGTCTGACTTTGTAAATATTATTCTTCCTCCTCCTGGTCTGACTAATAGTTTTGCATGCATTTTGATTATAGACCATATCATAACCATTGTCACATAATTGACTTATGCTCAATAGATTATGTTTTAGTCCTCGAACAAGTAAAGCATAATTGACTTTGCATGTTTTGTATTGAAAGATTCTCCCGCTTCACAATAACATTGGCTAACAATTACTTTGTGACCCATCATGCCATAAATCATAGAAGCCACTTTGTTTCTGTTCATGCTAGTTTTATGAAACTCTTGAAATGCTTCTTCATATTCATGTGAGTTGCATGAATCTATAGTTTTGCCTTTATCAGTGATTTTGGCAAAGCTTAGATTTGTTAACACATCATCATATGTATCTTCTAGCATGAAAAGTTTGTCTCTTAAGGACCTTATTTTCATTGAAAACTTCACAATACTTTTTAGGCTAAACTATAGTTTTAGTCCCCCTATTTTTAAAAATTCAGATATTTGATCCCCCTATTTTTAAACTCAGACATTTAGTCCCCCAATTTTAAAAAACTCATAACATTTACTCCAAATAGGGATTTTTTCATTTTTTTTTTGCTGATTTGGCATTCTTTCAAAAAAAAACCCTGACATGGCACTCACTAAATGATGTGGCAGCTGACTCAGCTTGTGCCACATAATTAATAAACTATATTATGTTAATTTAAACTATATTATGTTAATTTAAATCATTTAAAACAAAAATAAAATTGAAATTTGTCAAAAAAATAAAGAATTCTACCGACATTAGAGGATCAGATCAGAATTTGTCACCAAAAAAGAAGATCAGATCAAAATGTTCTCCGGCCAAAACAAATAACCCATCAACAGATTCACAACAGATATTAGAGGAACAGATTGAACAGAACCAACATTCAAAGAACAAGGTCTACAACAGAACCCAACAAGATTCAAAGATCAAATTCAACAACTTCCTCTTCCTTTTCTTTTATTCTTCTCTTCCTATTCCATGGCGGTTTTGGAATTTGTGAAATCGAAAACCTCTTTCTGAAATCAAATTGAAACCCCCTCTAATCAAATCGAGCCCAATTTCTGTTATTGATTTTGAGCGTGAATCTTCTGGATCTATCGAAATCGCTTTGCTCCCATGCGGTTCCTTCCCAGTCCTTTCTCTTACCTATGCGAGACAAGGGAGGCGACGCGAGGCTTCCATCTCTCGTTGCGACGGCATCGTACCAAACAACCACACTTTTCCTCTGATTCTCTATTATGTTCCCTTTCCAGCTTCAATCGCACCTTTCTCTCTGGTTCGCATCGTTCCCTTTCCTTTGAGAAACAACGCAGAGCAACAACAAATCGCACCTTTTTCTCCCTGGTTCGTACCTAATCTCAGAAGCAAAAATGGAGAGAGAGAGAGAGAGAGAGAGAGAGAGAGAGAGAGAGAATGGCGTTGAAGTTCAATTATGAGAAATTTATTCTTTTTGGGTTTTGAAGTTTTTGAAGTTCCATGGTGTTCTTGCATCTTGATAGCATCTGATGATTTTCTGGGTTTACTGAATTCTGATTTAGTATTGTTATTTGTTTTCATGTTTTAATAATTTATCTGTTAAAAATTGCTTTAATTATTTAAATATTGTAATATGACGTGGCATGTCTATGTGTATCATTAAATGACGTGGCACAAGCCGTGTCAGCTATCACGTCATTTAGTGAGTGCCAATTCAGCCTTTCTTTTTTGTCAGAATGCCAAATCAACAAAAAAAATTGAAAAATTCCTCTTTGGACTAAATGTTCTGAGTTTTTTAAAATTGGGGGACTAAATCTCTGAATTTTAAAATAGGGGGATCAAATGTCTGAATTTTTGAAAATAGAGGGACCAAAACTATAATTTAGCCTACTTTTTATTTAGCTTTATGTTTTCATCAGTAATGCTTTTGAAATCTTTTAAGCTTTGAACACACTTTTCATATAAATCATGAAGTTCATGCATAGCTTCATTCAAATATCTTCTGTATTCATAAATGGTGTAGTCCTTTCAAACCTCGCATTCATAGTCTAAATCGCTGTTAGTTAATGGTAAACTTGCCATCAGCTCCATCTTAGAAACTTCTTCATCTTCATCATCGGATGATGAAGCGTCTGAATCATCCCATGTTTTCATGAGACCTTTCTTCTTCTCCTTTCAGTTGTACTTTATGGGCTTCTCCTTTGTCACCTTTGGACACTCTGATTTGTTGTGACCAGGTCTCTTGCATTCGAAGCATGTTACCTTGTCTTTGTCTCATGTTTCATTCAATTTGATCGCGTCCTTCATAAGTTATTAAAGAAACAAGAAATTGAAAGGATCTTGGTGTGCTTGAAGACATTCATAGTGTTTTTCATTTTTTGGAGTTTTTGTTTTAAAGGACCAAATGGAAACAAATATGAAAGATAAAGGACTAAAGTGAGAAAAAATAAAGATATAGGACCAAACTGAGAAAAAATAAAGATATAGGACAAAACTGACACGGATATGAAACATAAAGGATCAAAGTGGGAAAAGAGATAAAGGACCAAAAGTGGAATTTACCCTATATTTATAACTCTATATTGCCCCACCACTTCAGTTCCTTCACTTATGCATCCAAAACTTGAAATTAGATGCATTTTGTAAATGGACCCTTAATTTGGCAACTTTAATATATGTTATTATTACAAAGATCCCTTATGTATAATGCTAGAACAATGCGATAAAGTCAGTCAAAAAAAAAGCATTGCGATGATTTTAAGGGTGTCATGAAAAGTTGGCTACAATACAATTGCACATTTTCCCACATCTATCAAATTTATTATTTGTTTGCTCCATAAATTTGACCAATACCTCATCAATATCAGATTCCTCCTCTTACCTCTGCACTTGTAGTGGCGCATAATTATCCCAGTTAGAGAAATAAGGAGGTGGCTCATAGTCATCCCAATAGTTTGAATAAGACTCATAAGGACGAGGAGAAAATGGGATTTGACATTGAGGCATATACCAAGATGACTTCTCTAAATTCCTTTTAGCCTCTGCCTCTCTAATATAATCTCCAAGAGTCTTAACCATGATTTTAACTTTTCTTGGAAAAGAATTAGCAACTTTTTTTTATATTTTTTTCAATAAGATAAATAAATAAACGAAATTAAAACTAAAGCATAAAAAAATGTCTAAAGCAATAAAAATCTTTTCCGTTAAATATTGCAAATTAATCCTCGGCAACGGCGGCAAAAACTTGTTGCGTTAAAAACACACTTAGAGCAAGTGTACTCTCTTGCACTAGGCGAGTCATGTCTAAATTGGGAATTTCAACATGATCTAGGGTCACTTTTGTGATCATTCTTCCGGGTGGCTCTAATCACTTCCTCACAAAGGTTTCCAGAGCTTAAGTCCTCTTTACAATATCATCCATAACGATAGTTGCCTACCAGCTGTGGGATATCATAAAGAGGCGCACTCTGGTTGAGACTTTCATGAGAGTCAGACAGATAAATCCAGAATGACTGTCACTAATCGTCTCCACTCATCCTAAGTTTCACACAGACCCGGGTATAGGGCCCCACTCAGAAGTGTGTGCAATTGTGTAAGTGATGTGTGTGATAAGGGCAAAATACCTAAACTAACCAAGCTGCAAAAGATGTACAACAACAACAACAATAACAAAAAAGTCGTCTACCCTAAGGTTCAATAAGGAAATGTTCATAAATAAATAACTAAATGAATTAAATTAAATAAATAAAACAAACATAAGGGTAAAAACAAAATACTAAATTAACAAATAATTACACATATAATTAATTAGGTTTGACTCTCTTTAATTGTCCCCAGTGAAGTCGCCAGCTGTAGCGACCGAAAAATCCGAAGGATCCTTCGAGGGTGTCAGATGAAGCCGCCATCAAGGTTTAGGATTAAGGGGGCAAACATTGATAAATCCCCTAAAAAAGTCTATGCGAACCAAATATGGGTTCGGGAGTCGGTTATGCGCGGGGAAGGTATTAGCACCCTGCGACATCCTTCCTAACGAAGGTTACCCTTTAACTAAATGTGTAAAAAAAAATATTGTTAATTCAAATATATTTATTTTTACCCTTTTTACAAATTAAGTAAAAGACTTGGTAAATGGTTAGTTGTTTTTGTTCTTTTTTGAGTAATAGGAAAGAAATAATTTAAAACTAAAAAAATGGTTTTATTAGTGCAATTGACAGAGGTCGGCCGCCCTCTGCTCCTACGTATCTCCTGGTAGAGAATCAAATCACACGTAGTTCTTGGTAAAAAATAATTTTGTTTGTTTGTGTTTTTTAATTAGGGATTTTAGGACTCTTGAGTGATCAGTTCATTTGTCCTTAATCCCCTTTTTGAGAATTTGTTTTGGTTTGAGAAAAATATTTAGTGTTTGTGTTTTGTGGAATTGAAATTTTATTTTAGATAGGGATTTTAGGACCTGATTCGTCACGGTTCATTCGTGGTCCTAAAAAGCTGACTAACCCGACTGTACAGTCGACTTAAACCCCTTTTTACATTCTTTAAGAGAATTTTATTTATTTTTTATACAAAAATGTAAGTTTGTGAAAGAAGTTTGTTTGTTTGTAGGAAACATGAAAAAGAAGGAAAAGGGGGTGCATAAGGCAGCACGGGGTTGTATTGTTTTAAAAGGGGGTGCGTATAGCAAAGTCCAGTCAGTTAACGTTTTTGGGCTAAAATAATAACCTACGAAATGGGCTCATACAGGGGGTGTTGTATGATTAAAGCGCAGGGTGTGTGATTAGTAATCTGAAGTTTTAATTTTTAAAACAAGAAATAAATAAAAATGAGTGTGATATAAAAGGTAACATTTGGGTGAATGAAACCCTAATCTTCCCATTTCCCAAATTAGCGCCGTTTCTTCATTTCTGAGGGAGGGAGAGTGCAGATTTCGTGGAGAGAGAAAGAGAGGAAAGAATGAAGAACGAAGGGGAGAGAGAGACGCGTAACCGAGAAACGAAGAGGGAGAGATAGAGAAAGGAAGAAGACGGTGATGCTACAGCGGTGGTTGTTGTTTGGTGGCGACGGTGTTGACCGACGGCGACGAGGTGGTGACTCGCGGCGGCTCTGGTAAGGAACACGACGGAGGGGGTTGACGGTGTGGAGCTCGTGGAGGGGTAAGGTGGTCCGCCTTGCGCCGACGACCACCGTCGGCGGTGACGGCTTAAAGACAGGTCCGATTCTGTTTTTTGTGTGCTGTTTTTTGTGTTTTTCTCCATCTTTTTCTGATTCTATATTTTAAAACCCCTAAGACCCTAAATCGATTTTTAAAGAATTGAAATTCCTTTTGATGTTTGTTTCTGTTCCTGATGTTCTTATTCTCTACTATTTCTTGGTTTGCTGGATTTTTCTTATATCAAAACAAGCCTAAAAATCGGAATTATGTTGGTTATGTTTCTGTTAAGCTCTCATAACAACAGAGAGCTATCCTTCTCCTTTTATTTAACATTCACTTGGAGAGAAAATAAAATAAAATTGATGACAATAAACTAAGAAGTCCTATGATTTCATTCGTATTACACATCCTAATCCTAATCAGGTACCAACAGAACATCAAACATGTTTATTCAATTAATACAAAAGGTTTCAAATTTGATTTTCTACGTATAAAAAAAAAAAGAAGAGAGCCAACCTGGTCCCCAGCCTCTGGTAGTCGGTCTCCCTCTGCTTGCTTTGCTGCTGCTTCTTGTATGACCGACTGCTACTGCTTCTATTTCTGAGTTTTTGGTGTTTTTTGTCTGAATTTCCGTGTGAATATTTCTGTGTCTGTCTTTTTACTGTGAACTGGCTCTGCTTATATAGGTAAAAATGCAATCGGAGATTTATTATTAACGATTTCGTTTCCATTTCAGGTATCGGACCTGCATGGTGAGCAAGAATAGACCCAGAAAAGCCCGGGGACCTGCATGGTGAGCAAGAATAGACCCAGAAAAGCCCGGAGATGCTGCTGCTGCCTATTTTATTTATTTATTTTCGTTTTTGTATTTTTTTGTAATTTTGATTATTATTTTTTTTTGTATTATAGGAATTTTGGACATCTTTTGAATGTTGTATTATTATTTTTAATTAATTCTGATATTTTTAACATTTTTATGATTTTTGCTTTTTTAAATTAAGTGAACAAAACAAAAATGAAGTTGGGCCAAAACCAAGGACGAAAATCGGGTTCTACCAAACAATGCGCTAAAGTGAGCCCAATTAGGCAAATTGCTAGGATAGGCCCAACAAAACTTGAATAAAGCCGAGACTTGCAAACTACCTACTATTTACAATCACACTCAAAATATATATACAAACTAAAACAAAAACCATAATGATAATAAGAGGACGGACAAAATTGGGGTATAACAGCTGCCCCTCTTTATTTATATTCTGCTAGAGAAAATGAGGGGTTTTCAAGTTTCTTAGCAAGAATAGAAATAAAGACAAGACGAACACTAATTTTGTCCGCTAGAAAGGAAAATTGGGGGATTTGAGAATTTACAATTAAGCATTTACCACTTGGCGCGTTAATGAGAAAGCAATAAAGAAGGATCACTAGGGATCTGAAGGAGCACTAGGGCTCTGAAGGGCTGATAAGTCTGAAGGTCTAATCCTTAGTCGATACTCGGTGCATTGACTCGAATTAAACTGAAGGACCGATAGGTCTGAAGGGCTGCCTGGGCCTGATGGACCAAAATGGTCTGATGGACTGTAACTAGCTATGGTACTAATAAAACAGTCTGAGGGTGACCTACGTCGGTGCGGTCGTGAAGGTCAAGATCAGATCTAGAACTGATATGTTGACCACGAAGGATTTACGCTACGTCTTAGGCAGACATAGCTAATCTGAAGGACCACTGGGGGTCTGAAGGATCCGCCGCACTCAGTGGCGACGTTATGATCTGAAGGTAGAGTTCGAAGCCGTCCTTTTAACGTGTTAAATCGAACTGAACTGAAGGACCGATTTGGTCTGAAGGATCTATGCTAGACTCTGTGCTAACACTGCGATCTGGTGTGTGATATGGAATTCAACACTCGTCGCGTTGATTTAAGAATTGGAGGTAGATACGGGTCGACACTAGAAGTCGATTGGAAAACAACAAATGATATGCCTATGACATGCACGTGATGTATGCATGTGTAGTGATTGATTTGAGTGGGATGATGGATGGAATGTAATGAATGAACTTTTTCTCTTTTTGCTTATTTCATTTTTCCATCTTGCTCTTTTCCCTTGGTATATGATGAATGCATGAAATGCGAATGTGAATATGAGGCAAATGCAATGCCTTGATGCAAATGCTTTGGTGAATAACAGGAGGTGCATGAATGCTCGGTACAATGATACGATTAGTGACACCGAAAGATTTTTGGTAATGATGAGACTCACATTTGGCACTTTTATCGGAGCAATACATGTTATGTGTGGGCATGCATGGATGCATATGCAATGCGTAATGCGAAAGAAGCAAGACGCGAAAGCTGATAAATTGTGTAAGCGAGAAACAAGCAGGATGTAAATATATGTATAATGCTTATATAAAAGAGTTGTGATGAGTATAATCTGATGCATGGTTCGATTCTAGAATAAGGAGAACATGTATAACAAATGCATGATTTGTTGGCGACAACATGTATTTTGCAATGTTTTTTTTTTTACTGGTCAGGATACAACAATGTTTGATGGAAACAAAACTTTTGATGCTAGAAACTGAGATCTGATTATTTTGAATTGATCATTCATTGGGGGAAAAAAATTTGATGGCTTGAACTCGAACTCTGGTAAACTTGAAGTTGTTATCTTTGAAGACTATGGCTTGTAACAATGTATTAGTGCCCATTTTGTGATGTGTATTTGTAGACTTGTCACATGGGTTTTCATTTGGTTATGATGACTCATGATGGCTAAACTTTCAAGTTTAAGATGTTAACTTGGAGGAATTACTGAAATCACGTCATTAACGCGTGTTTTCTCTCTTTGAAGCATTATTTAATAAATATGAATAACAGTGTGAATACAAATGCATGTGTCAGTTGGCTCAGGGTTCGAGAAATAAGGGTATGGGCAAATGTGACATGTGAGTGAAGTGAAGGATGAGGTTATTTGCTTAAGCCTTGGGAGATAGGCTTGCCACAAAGTAGGAAATGTGTAGCTGCCCCAATTTTGACTATTAAAAGGTGGAGAGCAGATTGTTTGCCTTTGTCTAGGGAGGACAACGACACCTAAGGGTATAGGTTGACTAAAGGATTGGGAAACGTGCTAGTCTTGGAGAAAAAAGTGGCTAAGGATGAATGGAACGGGGGATGGAAGAACTCTTTTGGCAAAAGGGATATGATGCCCCAATTTATAAAAAGACAAGGTTACCCCAATCAATGAAAGATAAAAGTTGCCCCATTTTCGAGTGTGATTGTGAAAGTTCGCGGCGTCAAGGTAATGAGTTGGGAACTGGTCTGGTGTGGCTATATAGATGCGGGTGTGGTATAGGAATATGATGAAAGGTGAGGGCAGTTTGGGCATGCTGGGAAGACCTCCCTGAGTTTAAGTGGAATGAAAGGGGAGGGTACTGCCCCACTTTGAGATGGTAAGCCTTAGTAACTGACTTAGTAGGGATTTGTTGTTTTCTTTCGGGAAGTTTCCACAAGCTATGACAGTCAAGAGTCTTTCATTTCAATAAGATTCACTTTGCCAATGATCACTCATTATCTTTGTATGAACCTTGAGCGTGCAAGCCCTTTTGAATTTTTCTTTTTTTCTTTTCTTCTTTTTAAATCTCTTTTTTTTAATAATAATTTTTTTGAGCAAATATATTATTCTGATTATTTTATCCTAGAATTAAAATTTTGAGAAAAATGGGAGCAACCAGTCATCGATCAGAATGGACCTTAGGATTGTAATGTGGCGAACAATCATTGATTTATGAAGGAAATGATTATTTGGCCCATAGAGGTGTTTGGGGGTTGGTTGAGACAGGGGATCTTTTATGAGCTTCAGAGTAGAATGGACTTGTTTAGGGTTGTAACGTGGCCAAGGGTTTATGGAGGATAGGATATTTAGGCCAAAGGAAGTGTTTGAGAGTTTATTTCAGACAAGGATCTTTTATGTATTTAATGGTGTGATGTATCAGCTCACAATTTCTACTGCTTTTTTTTCCAGGAATTTTTTTCAATTCTCTTTTTTTGAATTTTGCTTTTTTTGATTCGTTTTTCTTTCTTTTGATCAGATATGGAATTGACCCTTGTCTGGGGTGATTGAAAGATTTTTTTTGGCTTTTATTTTTTGGGCTCAAAGAGGGTAGCAAAGGGTATTTGGATTTTTGGATATAGGAAAATGGCCAAGCTTCACTTCAAATCATGACGGCTTGTTTTCTCGAAATTGTAACTATATGACAAAACTTCATTTTAATATATTTGCTCTTTTTTCTTTATTTATTTTATATGCTCTAATTTTTGCTTACGCTGCTCTTACGAGTTTTCAACCTAACGAGCTCTTCTTTTTGGTTTCTTTGTGCCCTAATTTTTGCTTAGGTTGCTCTTGCGAGTTTTCAACCTAACGGGCTTTTTTTTTTAAAAACTCAAAGGACTTGCACTGTTTAGAGTGATGACAAGAAATGTTAGTGATCACCGCTTTGCCCCGGTATGGGTTCAAATGTTGTCCGTGAAATTTCAACATTGGGAAATGCTGAATTAAGTACTCTTGTGGAGGACTAGGCACTTTACGGACAATTTACATCGGTTTAGAAAATGAATGAAGGATAATGAAGTGGTAAAGATAGGGGTAGTATAACTGACTCATACATGGGTAAACACACATGTTATGTTAGTTTTATTTTGAAAAATGCTTCATAGAGAGTTAACACCGGTTAAAATAGAACAATTATAACAGTCAGACCCACACAGGTTAACAAAATAGACATTTAAGCTTCCAATCACGAGATGATCAGGATATATTGCTTAGCTAACCTACAATGGACAAACAAACTAGTGTTGGCTGATGCCTTTGGTGAGGCATGCTTTTGAGGCTAAGGGTCAAGCCTATGGAATGCCCATTATGGTGAATGGGTTATTGGTGAATTCCATTGAAGGTAATTTACATGGTGGTTAAGTGGGTGGATGGTTTCCATAAATGTGACAAGTATAAACATGACGTATATGGAGTGAAGAGTGAAGAACTTGATGTTGGTGAATCAAGTTAGGTATTTACACAATGGATATGACAACTTTTTTTAATCGGGAATAATCAATTCAAATATTTTTTCAAAAAAATGCATCGTTTCTCATCAAACAGTGTTTCCAAATAATACTTTAATGTGTTTTTTGAATCTTTTTTTCGAATAGTTTTCGAATGTAATGCACAAGTTTATGCATGTTGCTAGATGTGGACAAAGATGAATGAATTGTGTTGAGGAAAAATGATTGGACAATGAATGAAGCAATTTCTAATTTTTGTTTTGATGCATGTGGGAGGCTATGTAGGAATATGAGATGCATGAAAGAGGAAAAAACTTTTATTTTTGTTTTTTATGATGCATGAAGGAGAGTAATGCATTTGAGATGGATATGAAAGGAAAAAATGACTTTTGTTTTTATTTTTTATAACGCTTGAAAAGGGAATAATGCATTTAAATGAAAGGATGAATGAATATATAATATCGGTGATGTTTTTTTTATGCATGGATATGTAAGATGATGCAACTTTGAATAAAAAAAATGATATCTTTGTTATTTTTATATGATGGTGCAATGAAAATGAAATGCTTATGAAAGAATGATTTTAGTAAGAAATGCATAGTGATTTTTTTTTAACAAAGTATAATGGATGATTGTTGTACATGACCAACAACGGAGATGAATGGAATGTGTGATGATTTTTGAGTGTGATAAAGGATACCTGAAATGGATATATGGTTTTTTATGCTTCAACTAAAATAATAAGCCAACAAAAGGCTAATGGATGATGAATGATGAAGCAATTTCTAACTTTTGTTTTGATGGATGCTGGAGAACTAATGCATTTGAGATGGATAAGAATAAATGACATTTGTTTTTGTTTTTTATGATTCATGAAGAGAATGCGTTTAAATAAAAAATGGATTTAATTTTTTTCATAATATCAAGGTGATATATTTTTTGGTGTATGGGTATGAGAGATGATGCAAGTTTACCAAAAAGAAATATGATAACTCTGGTTTTTTCTGTATGATGAGATGCATGGTAGTGCAATGCTAATGGGATGCATATATAAAAAATGATTTTATTTTATTATGAATGCATGGTGAGTGTTTTTATTTAGAAATGATTCATGTATGGAGAAATATGCATCTGAACTAGGATGACAAAATGATTAACGATCTATGAATGTCTCATGCAATTTATAATAATGATGTTGCAAATGATGAGATGCCTACACTATTTGATGATTTTCTTTTTAAATATTATGAACTATGAATATATGATGATGAGAAATGCATAAAAAAAATGAATATTATTTTTTGGATAATGATTTTGTATGATGAATGAAATAAACGACGTGTATGCAGATAAAAGAAAGAAACATGAAAAGATTTTTTTGGTTTTATTTTTGGAGAAATGTTAACCAGGTTGATACAAAGAGTAAGTATAATGCCCCTGTGTCCTAGGCGGGTCATGTCTAAATTGGGAATTTCAACATGATCTAGGGTCACTTTTGTGATCATTCTTCCGGGTGGCTCTAATCACTTCCTCACAAAGGTTTCCAGAGCTTAAGTCCTCTTTACAATATCATCCATAACGATAGTTGCCTACCAGCTGTGGGATATCATAAAGAGGCGCACTCTGGTTGAGACTTTCATGAGAGTCAGACAGATAAATCCAGAATGACTGTCACTAATCGTCTCCACTCATCCTAAGTTTCACACAGACCCGGGTATAGGGCCCCACTCAGAAGTGTGTGCAATTGTGTAAGTGATGTGTGTGATAAGGGCAAAATACCTAAACTAACCAAGCTGCAAAAGATGTACAACAACAACAACAATAACAAAAAAGTCGTCTACCCTAAGGTTCAATAAGGAAATGTTCATAAATAAATAACTAAATGAATTAAATTAAATAAATAAAACAAACATAAGGGTAAAAACAAAATACTAAATTAACAAATAATTACACATATAATTAATTAGGTTTGACTCTCTTTAATTGTCCCCAGTGAAGTCGCCAGCTGTAGCGACCGAAAAATCCGAAGGATCCTTCGAGGGTGTCAGATGAAGCCGCCATCAAGGTTTAGGATTAAGGGGGCAAACATTGATAAATCCCCTAAAAAAGTCTATGCGAACCAAATATGGGTTCGGGAGTCGGTTATGCGCGGGGAAGGTATTAGCACCCTGCGACATCCTTCCTAACGAAGGTTACCCTTTAACTAAATGTGTAAAAAAAAATATTGTTAATTCAAATATATTTATTTTTACCCTTTTTACAAATTAAGTAAAAGACTTGGTAAATGGTTAGTTGTTTTTGTTCTTTTTTGAGTAATAGGAAAGAAATAATTTAAAACTAAAAAAATGGTTTTATTAGTGCAATTGACAGAGGTCGGCCGCCCTCTGCTCCTACGTATCTCCTGGTAGAGAATCAAATCACACGTAGTTCTTGGTAAAAAATAATTTTGTTTGTTTGTGTTTTTTAATTAGGGATTTTAGGACTCTTGAGTGATCAGTTCATTTGTCCTTAATCCCCTTTTTGAGAATTTGTTTTGGTTTGAGAAAAATATTTAGTGTTTGTGTTTTGTGGAATTGAAATTTTATTTTAGATAGGGATTTTAGGACCTGATTCGTCACGGTTCATTCGTGGTCCTAAAAAGCTGACTAACCCGACTGTACAGTCGACTTAAACCCCTTTTTACATTCTTTAAGAGAATTTTATTTATTTTTTATACAAAAATGTAAGTTTGTGAAAGAAGTTTGTTTGTTTGTAGGAAACATGAAAAAGAAGGAAAAGGGGGTGCATAAGGCAGCACGGGGTTGTATTGTTTTAAAAGGGGGTGCGTATAGCAAAGTCCAGTCAGTTAACGTTTTTGGGCTAAAATAATAACCTACGAAATGGGCTCATACAGGGGGTGTTGTATGATTAAAGCGCAGGGTGTGTGATTAGTAATCTGAAGTTTTAATTTTTAAAACAAGAAATAAATAAAAATGAGTGTGATATAAAAGGTAACATTTGGGTGAATGAAACCCTAATCTTCCCATTTCCCAAATTAGCGCCGTTTCTTCATTTCTGAGGGAGGGAGAGTGCAGATTTCGTGGAGAGAGAAAGAGAGGAAAGAATGAAGAACGAAGGGGAGAGAGAGACGCGTAACCGAGAAACGAAGAGGGAGAGATAGAGAAAGGAAGAAGACGGTGATGCTACAGCGGTGGTTGTTGTTTGGTGGCGACGGTGTTGACCGACGGCGACGAGGTGGTGACTCGCGGCGGCTCTGGTAAGGAACACGACGGAGGGGGTTGACGGTGTGGAGCTCGTGGAGGGGTAAGGTGGTCCGCCTTGCGCCGACGACCACCGTCGGCGGTGACGGCTTAAAGACAGGTCCGATTCTGTTTTTTGTGTGCTGTTTTTTGTGTTTTTCTCCATCTTTTTCTGATTCTATATTTTAAAACCCCTAAGACCCTAAATCGATTTTTAAAGAATTGAAATTCCTTTTGATGTTTGTTTCTGTTCCTGATGTTCTTATTCTCTACTATTTCTTGGTTTGCTGGATTTTTCTTATATCAAAACAAGCCTAAAAATCGGAATTATGTTGGTTATGTTTCTGTTAAGCTCTCATAACAACAGAGAGCTATCCTTCTCCTTTTATTTAACATTCACTTGGAGAGAAAATAAAATAAAATTGATGACAATAAACTAAGAAGTCCTATGATTTCATTCGTATTACACATCCTAATCCTAATCAGGTACCAACAGAACATCAAACATGTTTATTCAATTAATACAAAAGGTTTCAAATTTGATTTTCTACGTATAAAAAAAAAAAGAAGAGAGCCAACCTGGTCCCCAGCCTCTGGTAGTCGGTCTCCCTCTGCTTGCTTTGCTGCTGCTTCTTGTATGACCGACTGCTACTGCTTCTATTTCTGAGTTTTTGGTGTTTTTTGTCTGAATTTCCGTGTGAATATTTCTGTCTGTCTTTTTACTGTGAACTGGCTCTGCTTATATAGGTAAAAATGCAATCGGAGATTTATTATTAACGATTTCGTTTCCATTTCAGGTATCGGACCTGCATGGTGAGCAAGAATAGACCTAGAAAAGCCCGGAGATGCTGCTGCTGCCTATTTTATTTATTTATTTTCGTTTTTGTATTTTTTTGTAATTTTGATTATTATTTTTTTGTATTATAGGAATTTTGGACATCTTTTGAATGTTGTATTATTATTTTTAATTAATTCTGATATTTTTAACATTTTTATGATTTTTGCTTTTTTAAATTAAGTGAACAAAACAAAAATGAAGTTGGGCCAAAACCAAGGACGAAAATCGGGTTCTACCAAACAATGCGCTAAAGTGAGCCCAATTAGGCAAATTGCTAGGATAGGCCCAACAAAACTTGAATAAAGTCGAGACTTGCAAACTACCTACTATTTACAATCACACTCAAAATATATATACAAACTAAAACAAAAACCATAATGATAATAATAGGGCGGACAAAATTGGGGTATAACACTATACAATTGCACGGTTTTTTTTATAAGCAAAATTGTATTTAGGGGGTACAAGGGGCATCCTAACCTCTTTACAATAAAGAACAAGCTTTTAAGAGCAAACAACTAACCAATCCATCGGATTGTTACACCAACAATTGAAATCTACATTACACGGAATTGAGGGACATCCCCTAATCGAGAACCAAATCCAAGAGACCGCTTTCACTTGGCACAACATTTGTGCAACGTTTGTTAAACTTCCTCTAATGATTGTTTCTATGATTCCAAATACTCCCACCGGACCTAATTATAAGAAAAAAGTGCCTAATTTTGGTGGATCCAAATATAAGCAAATCTCAACTAACCAACCTATATTTAATGCTACTTTTCCACAACTACCCTTAAAGTGGCTCATTAATGTTGTGAGAAGATGACTATTAATTAGGGATAGTTTAGTAAATTTATTTGTTTTTTTTTCATGAATTAAAGAAAATTAAATGTACAAAACCACTGTCCATAATATGTGTGAAAGTAGTTATTTTTGTTTATAATTAGGTACGGAGGGAGTAAACCATACCACCACTATCCAAATAATACATCTGAAGTTCTTGTTCTTTTTCCCTCCACCTAATAAACCATAATCCTTGAAATGATCCCACACGCCTAAAAATGACTTTTCTTTTAAACCAGCCCATTTTTCCACTTATTTTCACAGCAGAACCGAATGGCAGCAGAGGAAAAATAAGTGCTCTGCACTTTTCTCAAACCTGTAGCAAAAAACAAAAGTTGGGCCAGGATTAAACGTGACCATTCCACACTACCAATAAATGTCATTGACAAGTCAAAGAAATAAATATTATTTATTTAACACTAAATAATGTAATTAGATTAAAAACAATTCATTAATGTTTGACACGCGGTGTTAATAGAGTTGTTATTTTTGACAACATTACTAATGCAGTTAATGTTATAATTAATATTAATATAAATATTATTATTATTATTGTTTATTATTATTATTATTATTATTATTATTATTATTATTAGTTTTATTAATATTAATATAAATATTATTATTATTATTGTTTATTATTATTATTATTATTATTATTATTCTTAATTTTTGGTCCTTATAAAATTTAGGTTTTTTTGTTTTAGCCCTTTAAAAAAATTTGACATTTAGTCGTTATGAAATTTGAGTTTTTTGCTTTTAGTTCTTCATGACTTTTAATAACACTTCAAGACTTTTAATAGCACTTATAAACGGTCAAGACAATTGCTCCTAAAAATTATCAAGCTTTATAAAAAATATTAAGAGACTAAAAACAAAAAACTCAAATTTTTTAGGGATAAAAACATATTTAGCCCTTAGTATTATTATGTAAACAAATTTTTTTATTATAAAATTTTAAAACCGAATACATTGTATTATTTACTGAAAGATTATCTTTTTTTTGGTTACTCACTAAAAGAAATTGATAAATCGTTTTATATTTCATGACATAACTATAACCGTGCAGGGCATAGATCAACTACTTTAGTAATAATAAATAAATATTATATCTAGCATGTTCATAAATACTTCTATAATTTTGTTCATTTTTTTTAGAGCAAATTTCTTAATTTTTAAAATGGGCCCTTGACGTTGACAAGATGTTATCAAACAGACCACATACAATATCTAACTTTATGCAACTATGTGTTAGCATACAACATTATTAAATGTACCATGTACGTTGACATTATTAGAGTAGCCCCCATTTGTATATCTAGCCAGATTTTTTGTAGCAATTTTCTCAACTTATTAAATGTACCATGTACGTTGACAAGATGTTATCAAAGAGATAAAATTGGTTAGCTGTTACTCTCTCCGTCCCAAATTGTTTGCAGTTTTAGTAAAATCAATTTATCCCAAATTGATTGTTGTTTTAGAATTTCAATGTAATTTTTAATGTTCTTTTCCATTTGTACCCCTAATAATGATGACAACTTTTTTCATTTAATAAAAGATTCACATTTTTCTATGTAAAGAGATAAAGGGTTAATTGGTAAATTAGATAACACTTTTTAAAAAATTTAGACTCCTAATCATTTTTTTTAAAGAGTGTACCAAAACCTTAAACTGCAAACAATTTGGGAGGGAGGGAGTATAACCGATAACTCTTTGCCACTATGTCCAATCATAAAACAGTGCATCAACTACTACATGAAATAAAATTGGTTAGATAGTATAACCAATAACTCTTCCTTTACAATCATGCATCAATACAAATTATTATTATTATTCCCAAAAGTTATTGCACGACTTTAGAGGAGGTTTTGGTTTGGGAGATGATAGTAGAGATGGGAAAGGTGGGGTTGAAGTTGGGCTTGTTGTGAATAACCAATAGTTCTTCAAAGGTGATTGATTAAAGATGACTCTATTGTGTTTAGTGAAAGACTTGAACCCTTCTTCTAGACCCAATTTTTGTTGCTATTTCACTTCATAATTTTATCCTTAATAATGATTTTATCCTTAAGAAGAAGTTAAAAATTATGCTCAAATTTCTTTAATGCATCATGAGTTTTGATAACATGTTTGAACAGATAACTTTAATAAATGTTCTTAATTATTTTTTTTTATCCATTTCCTTATTATTTAAAGAAGATAAAAATTATGCTCAAATTTCGTTCATGCATAATGAGTTTTAAACACAATATTTATTAATATTTGCTACATTTTCAATATAGGTAGTGTATATGTTTTCTACCTACTATTGACATATATATTATAAGTTCTTTTTTATTTAAAAAATGTAAAGATATTCGTAGCAAATACTAATTACTCTAAAAGAAAAAATATAACTCAGAGGTGTGGTTGAGATGTTGGGGATCATCCTCCATTAACCAAGTGTCGGGCGTTTAATCCTCACCTCGGGTATGGAGCAGCTTTAAATCCCTAGGCCAGTTGCCTCACCCTTCGAGGTGCCTCCAATCCAGCAAGGTGATTAGTCAGTGCATTCGGCGGTGGATATCTTGACAAAAAATTACTCTAAAATATATTATTTCTTGAATGTAACCATGTACTAGGATATGTTATTATTAAAAAGACCACATATGTCTAAAGTATAAATCCTTTCAAATTTCATTACATAACTATACCTATTCGATACGTGACTTCAGATCTCGGATCCTTGAGTCAGTGATAGTTGCTTGCTGTGTCTGTGTCGTCTTCTCCTTGTCTCGAGGTCGGAATCCTCCGAGATGAGCTTCGTCGGCTCCTAAGGTCAAACTTGGGAGAGTCGGGTACCTGCAGACGCTCTGATGCTATGGTCAGCGGTCAGAAGTCAGTGAAAGGTACAAGTGAAAGAAGTGTACTTGATTGTGTGAGGCAGTGCCATATTTATAGACGCGGGTCCAAAACATTGCGGGTCTTGGCCGATTCCAAACCGTCGGATCAGGGCGAGGGAATCTGGCTCGTTGATCCGAATTCGTAACTGTGCCCTTCTTCGCAGGGCTGGGTCCAAAGCATATTGGGCCGTTTGCCAAGCGGATTGAGCTTCTTGGTCAAGTCCGGAACAATACCCAAAGAAAAGAGCTGCAACAATTCTCTGACCCGGGCCAGATACTTCTAGAGCGTTGCGTTGTTCCTCTTAAAATCCTCCTTAATTTGTTAGACGACTAACAAGGAGTCCGTAATCAACTTGATCCTCTTCTCATTGAAATCCCAATCCAATAGCAACCCAGTCACACATGCCTCGTATTCGGTTTGGTTGTTGGACGTCTGGAAAAAAAACTGAGAGAAACCTCTATCACCAGCCCTTCGCTGTTCTTAAGAATAAGCCCGACACCGCTTCCCTTACTATTCGAGGAACCGTGGACGTGGAGCTTCCAAGTCACCGATGTCGCGTTGGGTAGTGGTGGAGTTATTTCGGCGACAAAGTTGGCCAGGACCTGAGCTTTGAGGCTGTTCTCACTTCGTACTTGATATTGAATTCAGAGAGTTCCACCGCCCATTTAATTATGCGCCCAGCTTAGGCGTGCCTATGTAGGATCTTCCGGATCGGCTGGTCGGTCCAGAATACCACCTAATGGGCCACGAAGTAGGGTCTTAACCTTCTTGCAGCCATAATGCGGGCCAGAGCTACCTTTTTGATTCTCTAGTACCTTGTCTCTCGGCCCTGCAGTACTTTGCTCACGAAGTAAATCGGTCTTTGCCCAGATTCGGTTTCTCGGATAAGGACGGTGCCGAGGGTCTCCTCTGACACCGCAAGGTAGAGATACTGTGTCTCCCCTTCCTGTGGTCTACTCAGGATGGGAGGTTCCATGAGGATTTGCTTGAGGTCGTCTAAAGCTTGCTCACACTCTGGGGTCCATTGGAATTCAACCCCCTTCTTCAAGACCTTAAAGAATGGGAGTGACCTGCTGGCATCTTTGGATTTGAAGCTCGATAGGGAGGCTATCATTCCGGTCAGCTTTTACACTTCCTTTCTGGAGGACAGGGGTCGCATGTTAGTTCAAACTCTGCACTTGTCAGGGTTCACCTTGATTCCACGCTCTGTGAGGCAGAATCCCAGAAACTTTCCGGCTCGGACCCCGAAGGTGCATTTTCAGGATTGAATCTGAGATTTTTCTTTTTAGCCTCGAAAAAGATCTCGGTCAAGTTGGCAAGATGGTCTTCGTTGGTTTTGCTTTTGATGATCATATCATCCAAGTATACTTCCACTACCCGGCCTATCTGGTTTCGGAAGACTTTATTCATCATCAGCGCGTATGTAGCCCTGACATTTTTCAAACCAAACGGCATAACACGATAACAATAGTTTCCACGACCCGTCATAAAGGCCGTCTTTTCTTGGTCCGGCGGATACATCGGTATCTGATTATAACCGGAATAGGCATCGAGGAATGATAGGAGGCGAAATCCCGAGGCCTTATCCACCAACCTGTCTACGCTCGGGACCGAAAAAGCATCCTTAGGGCAAGCCCGGTTGAGATCGGTGTAGTCAACGCACATGCGCCATTTACCATTACTCTTCTTAACTAACACGATGTTCGACAACTAGGTTGCGTACTTGACTTCCTTGATGAACCCAGCAGCAATGAGAACGGAAACAGTCTTGGAGGCATCCTGGGCCTTTTCTTCGTTCTGGACTCGCCGCTTCTAAGCGACCCACTTAGCCTCGGGATTTACTGCAAGTCGGTGGCAAGCGACTTAGGGAGGGATTCCCGGCATGTCCGCTGCTGACCAGAAAAATAAGTCTGCGTGCTGTTTAAGGCACGCAATGAGAGCTTTTTTGCACGTATTCTAAAAGTTAGGCTCTGAGCTTCACGGTTTTAGCGGGGTTGTCTCCCAGAGGTACTTCTACGAAATCCCCGTCTGGCTCGGGGTGCTTCATCCGTTTCTTTTGTTCTTTTGCGAGTTGGTCGTCCCGGTCATCCTTCGAACTGTTCGGGTCATATCGGGCGTCCAGGTCGGGCAGGATGCTTTCTTGCAATGCTTGTTGAGCTCGGACTTCTGCTTGAAAGTCCTGAACAATACCTAAAGAAAAGAACAACTACTTTAGTAATATATATAACTTTTTTTAAATTTCATTACATAACTATTCCCAAATCCTCTTGTGCTTTACGGAGATGCTCACATAGCTTTTTTTTGATCTTTTTATTTTTTGCAAAAAATAAAATAAAAAATGAGATGAACAAAATTTAGAGACTAAAATTGAAAAGGATAGATAACACCTTCATAGAACCTAAGCTCTGATACTAGATGATGGAAACCTCGGAGCCATAGTGACTATTTCAGGAGTCATGAAGGTAGGAATGATGGAGACGCCACGATCGGGGATAAAAGACCGATCGATAAGTCAGGAAGACACCACAACCAGCTATGGAGGTTCCAGTTATAAGTCTGGATGAGCGCCACGGTAACCGATAAGCTCGGATAACGGCTCACAAAGAACCAAAGAGATACGTCTCTAAATTTTTATTCAAATTTCAACTTGTTTATTTCATAAAATGCACTACAATGTATAGGGTACTAGTCCCAATTCACTCAATGACACCCTAACAATTTTAAATATGAACAAATCTTGCAATAAATGTAAAAATCAAATCCTAAAATCCATATTTGAAAACAATCAAATAAGAATTAATTCTAAGAATAAAAATTAATCCTAATATTCTAATCTAGAATAAACCAAATCTTAATTAAAAATAAACAATTCTACAGGAATTAATGCCTTTATTTGTTTCACCTAATAAAGCAATTAAATCCAATTAAAGTAGTGTGATCTTGAAAATCATACAAAGATGAAGATTCCTTGTAGGTTTCGTTCCTAATTGCTCAAAGAATCTTTGATCACGTCATTTTTGACTTCTGAAGTGTAGGAGCTGAATACTTTTTCTTTGTAGAATTCTTTTCACATAAAGACTTATTTATTTGCATAAACTGTTTTGCATATGCTTAAAAATTTGCCAATCCAAACGAGGCCTAATTTCCATTCGGCCTTTGAAACTTGTGTGAGTGGAGCTCCTGAATTAATTGCATCAAATTGTTATGAGAAGACCTACCAACAATTATAGCTTTCTCTGAACAACTATATATATAGTCGGGAAAAATACTATAAAAACACTGTAAAAAAAAATACTATAAAAAACTCCACGAGGCCCACGTGCACCGACTATAACGTGGGCTGCACCTAAAGTAGATATATAATAAATAGGGTTTTTTTTACCCCCACCTTTTCAAGATTTACCCCCCAAAATTTGATAACTCGAAAATACCCATAAAAATTTAAGTTTAACAAGTATCTTTCTTTATCGCATTTACTTTATTTTACTTTATGCATTAGCCGTAGTATAATTCAACACTCGCGTCCCTTCTCACCTTGCCTGACCCTTTCTAGAGTAGTCAAGAAACCCATAGGTGAGGAGCAGAGTTCCTTCCTCGACGCAATTGCTTGAAGAAAAGAGGAATAAAAGACTGTCCAAAACTCTGGTCGACACCACGGCTAGGACCTAAGAGTTTGACGACAACAAGTACAATGTATTCATTTTTAAAATTTTTATTACATTATTTTACTTTATAGATAATAATAATAATAATAATAAAAAGTAATATTAATGATTAATCATAATAATAATAATATACGGTATAATGATACTAATAATAATAAATCTTAAATTATAATAAAATTTTTATACTAATAATGTTTTTTAAAAAGTGATAATATTTTTTTTCCTGTCACGTGTTTAACAAAATTTATACTAATATTTTTTTTAGTATTGAAGAAATAATAATTTCTCTTAACATGTATAACAATATTAATATATAGTACTACCCATGAGTGTTTAGATGAAATGGTAAGAGTCTCTTCCGGTTTAACCAAGGTCTTGAATTCTAATCCAAAGCAGTGTTAAATCTCTTGAGGGAGAGTTTTGTCGCCTATTGTAATCCTATCCGACTTGAGGAATTAATCGAGGGACAAATTTCTGAAGTTGCATTCAAAAAATACCCAATTTAAAAAAAAAAGAAAACATCAGTACTAATTACTAATATCTACCAGTTAAATAATACAATAGTTTTAAAGGAAGCTACCCACCATTTTTATGTGTGTACTGATTTATCAGTACTAACTGCTAACATCTACTGACATGGTCCCTTTAATAATGCCATGTCAGTATACGTGGTCCATTTAAAAAACTTAACAAATTTCCTTTTTTTTTGACAGAAACAAATTTGCTATTAAAAGTTGAACAAAAATATATAAAATTTTTTCCCAGTGAATAAGATATAGTACAATACACAGGTTTAGTTGTTACTGAAATATATAAAAGTAAAATAAAATTTAACAACAAAATAGGTATATAATAATCTGTGTATTAGCAAATACAAAAAAACCTGTAATTGTTCGCAAAATTCATATATTGTACTATTTTTATTGAATAATAATTAAATAATAATACCTAATGTGTTTCAAAATTGTATACTAAAAAATAGTTGTTTACATTTTTTTTTTTACAATTGAAAAGAGAAAAAGAAAAAGACATAGGACTAATGTCTTAAAAAGACTATACCTGCTGCATCAGCTGTTAAGGGGAATGATAATTCTGGGGGCAGATACTAATTTCCACCAAATCTTGTGTAGAATGAGCACCCATCTTGGCCAATACATCAGCATATTGTTTGCCTTCACGAAGACAATGAGAAAGGTGGCATTCCCAATCACGTCGCATGAGAGATTGAATACAAAATATCTCATTACTACTATATCGATGGTGAACTCCAACGCCGTTATTCACATAGTGCACAAATAACAGTGAATCAGATACACAATTATGCATTTTCCGAAATCCCCAATTCCAACGCAGTTTGAGACCATGTCATAAGGCTATAATCTCTGCATATATGATATCAGAAATAGTAGTTTACATGTTAATTCAGAGGGTGCAAAAAAGTTATTATCAAGATTATAAGTTCACTGTATCATTCACTTTTTTTCAAAAAAAAAAAAAACTTCATGATTCAACTACAAATCTTTCTAAGAGTAAATCATCAATTAAATTTTAAGCTTACACTATCTCCTAATTAGTCCCAAAGTACAGAAAAATAGTAAGTAGTCTTTTTAATTTGTATAATCAACTAAGAAGTCAGGATACGAGATACGATACGAGATACGACACAGATACGGGGTATGGAAAAAATTTAATATTCAAGATACGATACGGCTAGGATATTTATTAAAAAATAAATTTATATTGATATATATATATATATATATATATATATATATATAAAGTCTAGTTTGACAAATTTCACAAACTTTAGGAACTACCCACTATTTTCATATACTTTAGAGATAGAGTAGAACATAGTGTGTAAGTTAAGAAATTAAATTAAGAGTTCAATCTTTATTTCATTGTTAAAATGAAAAAAGATGAAGGATGTAGGTGCAAATTTTAAAATTCAAGGGAGTAAAAAAATTCTATGAGAAAATTTGTGAAGACTTTCGTTTTTGAGGGTATTAAAGTGCACACCCAGCAATACAAGTAAATCCGCTAGCAAATCCAGCGGTGTTAAAATTCTTGAGATAAAGCTTTGTCCACTATTGTGATCATATCTGACTCGAGAGATTAATTTTTGTAGTTGCATTCAAAAGATACCCAAATAAAAAAAAAAGACAATATCAGTATTAACAACTAACATCTACCAGTCAAATAATAATACAATAGTGTTAAAGGAAGCTACCCACCGTTTTTATGAGCGTGGTCCTTTTAATAATACAGTGTCAGTGTACGTGGTCCACTTAAAAATTAACGAATTTGCTATTAAAAGTTGAACAAAAATATATAAAAAATTCCCCGTGGTTTAGATATATGTACCATACAGTGTTATCAAAACCGGACCGGACAAACCATGGATGTGGTAGAGCACAGTGGCGGACCTAGGACCCTAGGTTAGGGGTGCAAAAAAATTCTTTATAAAAAACGTTGGTTCCTCGGATTGTTTAAATTATTTTTTTCCAAATATCCTCACTTAATTTACTAAAATAAGGGAACCGGGTTATCTAACTCCAAATTTATTTAAGAGTAAGTCGCCAAATTAGTCTCTAAGTTTACCCACCATTACCAATTTAAGTCCTAAAGTATAGGAACATAAGAATTAGTCGGAAAAACTACTTCCTAAAGTTTTATAAATAGTCTTTAATGGAGATTAATAAGACAAGTTTATTAAAATTTGGGTGCAAATATAAGGATACTAGTGCAAATTTAAAATTTTAGGGGATTCAAAATAATTTTATATAGGTACTACTACTAACATTTTTTGTCCAGGGGGTCCAACTGAACCCCCTGATCACAATGTTGGTCTGCCACTGGTTGAGCGGTTGGGCTCATCCTCTCTTAACCAAGTGTCGCCTTGGGTATGTAGCAGCTTTAAATCACTGGGCCAGCTGTCCCACTCTTCGAGGTGCCTCCAATCTAGCGAGGCGATTAGTCACTGCGTTCGGCGGTGGATACCCTGGTCTCAACCAAAAAAACCGGACCGACCTTCGACTGGATTTTGGTGCCTCCACCGTAACCGGCCAATGTTCAGAGCCGGACCGGTCATAAAACTAGTGAAGGCACTAGGTCACTGGGTCTTTGGTCGGACCGGTGGCTCTTTGGTCGGACCGCATGAGCCAGTCTATATTAAATAAATTCAAAAATTATAATATATACAAATAAAATGTTTGTATTTATAATTGTAATTAAGTAAAACGATAAAATATTTAAATTTAATAATAGAACAATGCTATAGTAGTGTATTACAATGGTGGAAAATTATTAGCAATGCTATTTTATTGGGCTATATAATTAGTTTTTATAAGAGATATAAATATATTATATGAGTATCTAACATATAAAAGTTGTATTTTTTGCTTAATTACAATTATAAACACATATACTTTCTTAATATATTATCATCTTTGAATTTATTTAATATAGACCGGCTCATGCGGTCCGACAAAAGACTGCCATTCCGACCAAAGACCCAGTAACCCAGTGCCTTGACTGGTCATCGATTGACCAGCTCGATGACCGGTCAGGTTCTGGTAACATTGGTACCATACACGGGTTTAGTTGTTACTGAAATAAAAAAAAAATCTAACAACAAAATAGGTATATAATAATCTGTGTATTAATAAACAAAAAAAAGCTGTAATAGTTTGCAAAATTCATATATTGTACTACTTTTACTTGAAGTAAATAATAATACTTAGTGTGTTTCAAGATCATATACAAAAAAGGTAAAATTACATCAGAGGACCTTTAAGTTATTTATTTGTAACAAGTTGGCTCTTTAAGACAAATAGATTCTTTTACTGATTACTCTATCATATTTTGGAAAATATCTAGTTTTGCAACCTGAAAAATATCTTTTGAACCCAAGTCTTTAGTTTTACACCAAATTTCCTAGTTTTGCACCACTCTAATGCACCAAACTCACACAATCACTCACTGTGAACACCAAATTTTAACCGATATTTTTTTCACTATTTCAAAAAAATCACAAAAATATGTTTTTCGCGTATATTCGATTCTTAATCGCTCGAGTAGATTATTTTGCGCTCATTTACCAATTTTGCGTTGTTATATCTTTTTAGTGGTTAAACAAAAAATTAAAAAAATATGCTAATTCAGATTATTACAAAAAAAAAGAAGGGAATGTCCATATACATGACTTGGCCCAAGAATGCCAAAGTTACAAAAAAAATATAAAAATAGACCAAAATACCCAAAACTGCAGCTACTTGCGAAGGCAGTTTCTCTCTCCTCAAACCTCATTTCGACGATGCGAACGGTGAAAGTGAAGATATATGTCTCACGAATTTGCTGTCAAAAAAACGAAGACGACAGAGGATGACCTCCTCGAGCTCTCTCGGTAGCCTTCCGTGATGACCACATTGCGGTGTGGTTCGGTCCCGCTGTAGGGGGTAGAGTCGGTTTTTGTATTTCTTTCACTCATTGTGGGGTATATGGACCATTTTGTCTGGGAGAGAAGGTCAACTCTAGAAGGTAGTTGGAGTATGTGAGAGATGGTCTCCCAGTGTGATTGCCAATGTCCTTATGTAAAACCTGAGTTGAAATGATTTCCAGGTGAGATCGACGTTCTCTCCGAGCTGGTAAGTTGCTGACCGACGTGGGTGTGATACCAACACACACTCCGGCGCCCAATTCAGTATAGTGAATTGTATGGTGAGATGAGATATCAGATCTTACCTGGGGCGCAGGGATGGAGTGGTAGCTATAGGGCTGGCGACTTGGTTGCAAGTCGTTGGATTCGGTTCGATCCTGACTCTTTATCTGGGCGATATGTGCCTGTGCGCGTTGGCCTGCATTGGTCTTGTATGTGCCGAGCTATATGGTCGCAGCCTCTTGAGGTCGGTTCGAGGTGGTCTTCGGACCGTAACACATATTTTTTTAAGGAGAATGTACTAAGTACTTATCTTAGAAAATTTACCCTCTCTTTTATTTTGTATTCAATTATCCTAAGATAACTACAAAATAGCGTATTTTAGTAATTAACTAGCACAAATTAATGGTACTTTAACTTGTATGTAACTAGCCAAAAATAGCAAATTTTTGGAACAGAGTGAGTAAATTATAAGTACAATGTGACAATTTTTTTGAGGCATAACTTTTCGGAGAGACAGAAGGAGTAGGTAAGAAAGTTGAACTTTTAAATAATATGTATAAAAATGAATACAAATAACTATTTATTTGAATAAATATGCATGTAGTTAGTTTTACTTATATTTGATTTTAATTTTTCTTTGGAGAATATAATAAATACTTATCTTAGAAAATTTACTGTGTAAAATATAAATCAAATACATTAGTTATTAAATGAACCTAAAAAATAATTTTTCTCTAATATATGTGTTTCGGACTGAGCTCCGCCTCAGAACTACCTCAATGGACCACTATTGGGTAGCTAGGCCCACGCAAGACCAAAGACAAGCCTTGGACGAGTCTACACGGGTAGGCACAGATCGTAATTCGTGACACACTTGGATCAAGGGTCATGATCAACCCAAATCCAACAGCTCCAGCCAAATTGCCCAGTGATCAGTGTATTTTAATGCACTATTTATATATTTTCATTTGGTGTTTTTAATTGTTCTTTGTGCCTAATATTTAAGTCTTAGCGCGTTTCTAGACTTTGGATCTTATTTGAGCAATATAGTAATTTATTAATTAATTCTTGTTTTTATTGCATATTGACCCCTGTCTACTCTGCAGGCCATACCTTCGGCTGTGGTTATCCGATTGAGGCGCGAGAGCATGCGATGGAAAACTAAGGAACAAAGCTACAAATCTTATGTTGATCTCGAAACCAGTTCGGAAGTCATGAAGGCCAAAACTATGAAATACTGAAGCAGTTTAATGTAAAACGGGTTTACGGGCCAATTTACTATTTTTATCGGGCTTTTATCCAAGAACCCAGTTAGTGGATTAGGGTTTTCATTTTGTCCTAGTTAAATACACTATTTCAGAGCCGTTTTGGCGCTGTTACGCATTAATATACAATTTTGAGGATTTGGTAGCGTAACCTCCATCGAAGCTTAAAGCCCTATATCACTCTATTGGTGAGGGTATTGCTGTAAGGATTTTGAGGTTTAGTGCTTAATGATTATTTCGTTTTTATGGTTTTGATTCTTTCTCTATCAGTTTCATCTCAGTAATTCTTGCTGCAAATTCGGTTTGTGTTTTGCTTAATTACTCAAACTCTGTGATTTGCTTATGTGACTCGTTTTATGATTTAGTTTTACTTAATCACTTATTCATGATTCTATTTTGTAACTTTAATTATTCAAACTATTTTATCGTTAGTTTAATCTAGTTTGGATAAGAATTGATAGAGTCTATGACGCTTATTTATAGGATTGATAGAATTCAGTTATGATGTTAATTGTTGTTCGGTATCGGAGTACGAGAGCATGGCTCCCGAGGCTGGATGGGACCCCAGCCCGGAGCGCAAGTGCTTGATAGCTTCAAATTTGGTTCGTCATTATCCGAGAGTTGAGCTCGGGCGTTCGAGGTTGAATTTTTTCCACGTCGGGTGGGGGGTACCTGTAAGACACTCTGACGCTCAAGTCAGTATGTGAGAGATGAAGAGATAATAAGACATAAAGAATATAATCTCGGAAATACGCCGAGGTGTACAGTAGAGTGTCCGAGCTGGGTGGGCCTGAACTCGGTGGCTCAGGCGCGCAAAGCTTGGGGGCAAATCTGGTGTACGAAGTGCTTTAGAGTTCTAGTGCGTAACTCGTCCCTGGGATTGGAGGGCGGAGCCTCTATTTATAGGCGGGATACCGTTTCTGAACCGTTGGATTGCGCGATGTTGATCGTGGTCGTTGGTTAGATACGAAACACGGACGTGGTTCCATTGAGTGGCGGAAATGGGCCAGGCCCCAGTTAGAGAAGGGTTCGGCCCAGTCCGGAACAGTGGCCCCTCAAGTTGAGAGCGGGGTGACCTGAGCTTGGTCTCGGCTTGTTTCTTATATTCTTCCGAGGCGGACTCCTGACAAGTCTTGTTTTCTCCTGAAAAGGTGAGTTGAACATACATGTATTGCTTCAAGGATCTTGACTACCTGTTTGTGAAGACTTGAAGAGTCGCGCATTTAATCTGTTGTGATGCTTCACCTCCCTCTCCCATAAAAGGGCGAGTTGGAGGTTCTCCTGGTCAGTCTGCATTTTTCCTGATTTTGAGCTCTGCAAGGAGAATCCTTTCGTAATCGCGTGAGATCAGTTCTTCAAGCGGCGACGTCATTTCCTAGGATTCTTGCTTGCGAGGTCAACATACAGTCCGACATCCGCAAGTTCCTGCGTAAAGGTTAGTCTTTTTACCGCCTTTTTATGTATTTTAACATTTAAGTCGCGGCGGGCGCCACAAAGTCAGTGGTCGCAGCTGCTCGTTCCAAGGGGAGGAGCTGTCCGGCCTTGGGCATGTCCGAGGCCAAGACATAGATTATTGCGAGTTAAGATAGAGGAAACAATGCGAGTAGATTAAGAGATGGCGCCGTCCTCCCCTTGCAGATCATGGTCCGAACTAGGAGTGAGGAACAACCGGTTCCAGGAATACCGTTTGGCAAGCCAATTCTGAGGAAGTCGGCAAGTGGAGACCCGATGTCGGCCCCAAAGGGGGCCCCTTCTTTAATGTCTTCGACCTATGCTCCTTCTCCGGCGGCGTCGGGCGCTTCGGCCAGGGACCCAATCCTACAGACCTCGGAATGTACTGTTGAGGAGGACCCTGAGATGGGAGATGACGAAGTTATTTCTTGAGCGGAAGAACTTGAGGGCGAGATGGAGGTCATGGCCGTGGCGGAGGAGCCCGAAGTCCTCGTTGAAGACCAATACCCCTGGGTGTCAACTAAGATTTGCAACATTGTCGCGAGGCTGACGCAGGATAGACCTTTGTCTTTCTACGAGAAATTCATTACCGGCCCTGCTGAGCAAAAGTGGACGCTGATGGACGCTGAGAAATACCCGGTGTCCATGGAGCATGACGTGGCCGGCTTCTTCTTGTATGGAGTAGTAATGGAGACCATGGGAATCCGGATCCCACTGACCGAGTTCGAGAAGAATGTGCTCAAATTTCTACATGTGGCCCATTCGCAGCTGACGCCGAATGGTTGGGGCTTTGTCCGATGTTTCGAGCTGGTCATGGACCGCCTTGGGAAAGTTCCAACGGCAGAGGTCTTCTTCTGCTTCTTCAACGTGCTCCATTCTCTGGAGGCTGGAACTAAGGGCAAGAGGCACGGACACGTCGGACTGAGATGCAACGCAAGTCGGTCCTACTTCTTCCCCGTTAATGACTCGAACCGGGATTTTAAACCAAATTTCTTCTTTCTCAAAGCTACGAGCGGTGCAGCAAAGCTTGTTGTTGCCGACTTTAAGAATCAGAAGCTGGTGGCTGGGCACTTTCCTCTCTTTTGGGACCAAAGCCATTACGTTTGAGACGGAGTGGAGATCAGCACCCAGAGCTACATGTCCAACCCTGAAAAACTGAAAGGAGAGGACAAGAAATCATATGAGCTATTCAATAAATGGGGAAAACTGATGGTCAAGACCGGTCTCCTGTTTCATTGCGGCTCAATGATAGAAGCTTTGGCCATGTCCAAAGCCAAGTTGAATCACTAATTTGCTACTTGTAATCGTCTTTAATTCTTTATTGTTTGCTAGCGTAGTGCCGACTTCAGCGTATCATTGTTGTTGACGTATCTTTTGTTGTCGCAGGTAGAATGGATGATATAGATTTGGATGTCGTCTTTGAGGAGGACGGGGTCCAGACCACGGTCACCATCGAAAAAACACCTGCAAACACGGTAACAGAGAAACCTTCCGGGTCGGCCATTGGGGCCGGCCCTTCAGACAAGACTGCGGGCCAGTCCCACTCTAGGGGCCCGCAGCAAATAAAGAAAAGTCAAGCCAGAAGAAACCTCCTCTAAATTCTCCTGCTGTCCGCTCCTGCACTCCGCAGCCAGACTTTGGGGTAGGCAAGAAGAGGAGCAATGCTGAGGTCGTTGTGAATGATCCTGTCAAAAAAAGGTCCACGCAGCAGAGCATAGATAAGGGGAAAGAAAAAGCTTACCTTGCCGACTTTGAAGCCTGCATTAGGGTCGGTCAGACCTGCGCGGGGGTCATCAAAGAGCTGCGGGATCTGGCAGCCGGCAAAATGACTGACCACCTCAAAGGTAAGATCTCCGTCCTTGAAGCTGAAAATAGAATTTTACAAGGCAAATATATTCGAATATGTTGTGAGCTCAGTTCTTACCGAGATCTTATTTTGGTAGCCTACTCCGAGGAGAACCGGAGCTTAACGGAGGAGCGGGAGAAGTTGAAGGATGTTCAGAAGCAGCTTGAGGATGCTCGTGCTCAGGTCTCTCAACATAAGAAGCTAGTTGTCGACCTCCCGAAGCTGAAGGAAGATCTGAAGGCGGCACTGGAGAGGGAGGAGGCAGCCGAGGCGGCCAAGGAGAAGAAATCCCAAGAGGTGGAGGTACTGAAGGCGGACAAGGCCGCGCTTACCCAGAATGTGGCGAAAGCTGCCATGTCCGGCTTCACGCGCTGCTTGAACATGGCCTTGGTCCTGGAGCCCGGTTTGAATACCACCCTGCTGGATGCCAAGTATAAGGCTGAAGGGGGGAGGATAGTTCATAGGGATACAGTGATCTATGATCCTGCTGCCCTCCCTACTACTGAGGAGGAGGCCGCCGCTGTCAATGCTGTGGAGAATGTCGAGGTTGAAGGCGGAGCTTGCTGATCTCCTGTTTTTACTTACTTTTTTTTTTGATTTGGTCCCGAGCATGTCCGGGGCCAATTTCGGGTTGTAACATACAATGGGCGTCGTCCCTTTTTTTCGGTATTTAATCTGTTCCCGCTCTTTGTTAATTCTGTTTGTGAATTTGCCATTCCGTATGCATGCTTTGAATGAATGTTCGACCGAAATTAGAGCATGAACTATTGTAGGATGACTGATGGAAAACCCTTAGATCCTGAGACATTCCTGCAATTTTAAGATGATAGACAGAGTTGTGGAGGTCTGAGCTTTAAAGAGGGGAAAAGGCCAGCACGGGCCCCTTTTTTCATAGCTAGACAATAAGAAAGCCGTTGCGGACCATGGCCTTTACAGATGAGAAAGCCGCTGCGGGCTCCTCTCTCCAAACATTCCTCCAACGGAGGTCTCTGTGGACCCCCGCCTTTCAACCTCTGATGGAGCATTGAGCTCGTAGATTAGGGGCGCTGCAGGCTCGTATGAGGCGAAATTGGGAAGACCTCGGCCTCTGATGGAGCTCGTCAGCTCGGAGATCAGAGGGAGGTTGGCTCGCACGAGGCGAAATTGGGAACCCTTCGACCTTTGGTGAAGCTCGTCAGCTCAGACACCAAGCGGAAGGTCGGGGACCCGGCGAATGATAACCTACAAAGAAATCATAAGGAGATCAGATGAAGATCTAACCATGAGACGGATGCCTGAGGTCTGCGGGAAAGGCCTTGGAGAGGTACTCCAAAGAGATCCGAGGTTGGATAGAGTCTCAAGCCGCGCTTGTGAGGTGAACATAACCTTCAGGCTCAAGCCGAGGCTGAGAGGCGAGCAGAACCTTTGGACTCAAGCCGTGGTTGAGAGGCGAGCAGAACCTTCGGGCTCAAGCCATGGTTGAGAGGCGAGCAGAACCTGCGAACGAGAAAAAGAAACCCTGCAACTTTAAGAACTATTCACGCCTCTCGGGAAGGCGAGTCAGCCCGGAGAAGGTAAGATACTGAGGTGGAAGCGTGCGCATGACCACCCACTGTGGTTACCAATGTTTGGTACCGGAGTACAAGAGCGTGGCTCTCAAGGCAGGATGGGACCCCAGCCCGGAGAGCAAGTGTTTGATAGCTTCCAATTTGGTTCGTCGTTATCCGAGAGTTGAGCTCGGGCGGGGGGGGGGGGGGGGGGGGGGGGGGGGGTGATCCAGGAGGATCTTCATATCTTACGCAATATGATATTTAATATATCATATTATATTATCACAATAATTTAAACCATTAAAACTTTTATGGTTTAAAACATTTAGTTTTAAACTGATCAAAGTTAATGGTTTACATTAACTGAAGAAATAAACCATTTATCTTTTATGGTTTATATTCATTTGTTATTTTTAGTTTCTATTTTAGGAAAAACAGTTTTATATATAAACTCAACGATTATAATGAATGAAAAAGGAGGAAAAAAAAGAGCAATTAGAATTAGTTTCTTAATCTGCTTCAATCTTCTTCTTTCTCCCGTCTATTAATTAATTATCCTCTTGTATTAAGAAGTCCACTTCCAAGAGAAGTAGTGACACTTCTTTTCCTACGAAAGTTCTATCTCCTAGAAGTTTTGGATCAAGTGGTATCAAAGCTTCAGATCAAAACGGGGTAAAGGTGGTTTATGGTCCTAACTCGCAGCCGACGTAGAATTTCTAAAGAAGAACTTCTAGGTCCTTTGCTCGTTCATCGAAAGCCAAGGATAAAGAGAGGAACAATGACAGGGGAAGTTCCAAAATTAGATGGTGAGGGTGAACGTATCACCAATCTTGAACGACAGGTGGAATTGTTATCTGCATCAATTTCTGAGCTTGTGGAAAATTTAAAAGCCTCAAAACTTTCACATGCATCGCCTTCCAAAAGAAAGGTTGAAGATGACAGTGAAGAAGAGGAAGACACAAGTGAAAATATCGCCGAGGATACAGGAAATCAGAAGAATCCTGTAAGTGCCTTAAAAATTGATTTTAAGGTAGAAATTCCTACATTTAACGGTGTTATGGATGCTGACAAACTAGATAATTGGATAGACACATTAGAAACATATTTTACTATACATAAATATTCTAATGTTGAAAAGATCCAATTTGCAAGCTTGAAACTCTCAAACCATGCTGTCACATGGTGGAAGTCATACCGAAAACGGTACAACGTTGCGGAATTGACGTGGAGTAGATTCAAGAAGTTATTGAGAAAACAATTTTATCCCGTTGGATATGAAGAAGAAAGATGGCACAGATGGCAGCACTTCAATCAGAAATTCGGTCAATCGGTACAAGATTATACCTCTGAGTTCCACAACCAAGCTTTGGTGTTGGATATAGATGTTGACGATTATGAAGTCTTCATGAAATACATCGGAGGTCTTGCCGACTACATACAGAAAGAACTGAAATTGTTCTCCGTAGAATCAATTGAAGAAGCTACAATTAAGGCCATCGCCATTGAAGCCAAGTATAAAAGGCTTGACAAGAAGGGCGACAAACAAACAACTGTAAACAAATCTGATTGGAAGAATAAAGGCAAGCAGAACAATGATGGACCAAAACAGAAGAACTACTGTGATCACCGTCGTACCAGTAAACATGTCACAGACAGGTGCTGGATACTTCATCCTGAGTTGAAACCCAAGAACCAGAGGAATAATCAGGGAAGGAATGACAGGAAGGCCACATTGACTGTGCAACAGGCAGAAGAGCTTCTAGAGTTGAAGCAACCTGACACAACACTTGCCTTAATGACTTCACCAACAGAAGTTACAAATGCCTACAACCGTGAAGAGCTGTTTCATTTAAACATTCAAGTGAAACAAAGTGTTGTACAAGCAATTGTCGATCCGGGAAGTCAAAAGAATCTGATTTCAGAAGCTCTAGTAAGGAAGGTAGGCTTAGAAACATTGCCTCATCCTAAGCCTTACCCACTAGGGTGGATTCAGAAGGACATTGACATGGAAATTACAAAACAATGTACCTTCAAATTTGCAATCACTAATCGGTATATCGATGAAGTGACATGCGAGGTGGTTCCGTTGGATGTATGCCAAGTTATATTGGGTAGTCCGTATCTTTGGGACCGTGATGCAATTCACTATAGAAGGCTTCGCAAGTATCGTTTGGTGAAGGATGGAAAAGAGTTCCACATCAACGCTTGTAAACCACAATCTACAAACACTTTGCTGACGGTTAACCAAGCCAAAAGATTGGTTAACTCTTGTGGACGGTTTGTTTTATTGATGATTCGACCACAAGAACAACATACTAATGTTGTTACTTTGTCAGCAGTAAGTCTAACACCTTCGCAATATTCCGATATTGGAAAATTGCAGAAGGATTTCAAGATACTTTTTCAAGATGTACAGGGATTACCACCGCGGAGAGCTGTAGAACATGATATCCAGTTGGTAGGAGATTCACCTCTACCAAACTTGGGTTTATACCGCACATCACTGACGGAGAGTGAAGAGATCAAGAAACAAGTACAAGAACTTCTTGAATAAGGAGTTATCAAACCCAGTTGCTCACCTTGTGGTTCACCAGTGCTCCTTGTACCCAAGAAAGATGGAGGTTGGCGCATGTGTGTGGACTATAGAGCACTCAATAAGATTACCATTAAGAATCGGTATCCACTACCGAGGATTGATGATCTTCTAGATCAATTGCATGGTGCTCGTTACTTCACCAAATTAGATCTCAAATCAGATTATCACCAAGTACGCATCCATGAAGAAGACACTTGGAAAACTGCTTTTAAGACAAAGCAAGGATTGTTTGAGTGGTTGGTTATGCCATTCGGACTATGCAATGCTCCAGCAACCTTTATGCGGTTAATGAATGAAGTACTTCGTCCTTTCATCGATAACTTTGTCATTGTTTATCTAGATGACATACTAATCTACAGTGTCACATGGGAAGACCATCTTCGTCATATTGCTGAAGTTATGAAGGTTTTGCAAGCGAGCCAACTACGGTTGAACGGGAAGAAATGTGAATTTGGGAAGCAAGAGCTTATCTATCTAGGGTTCATTCTTGGTACCGGAACGCTCAAAGTGGATCCAGACAAAGTCAAAGTTATCACTCAATGGCCTACACCCCTTTCAGTTACCGACGTTCGAAGCTTCATAGGTGCATGCCAATATTTGAGAAAGTTTATTAGATATTTCTCTCTAATTGCAGCACCATTACACTCTCTTACAAAGGCCAATCAAAAATTTGAATGGTCAAAGAAACAAGATGAATCTTTCCAGTTGTTGAAACGGAAGATAACAGAGGCCCCAATATTGGCATTGCCAAATCTGCAGAAAGCATTTGAAGTTGAAGCAGATGCATCGAATTATGCAATGGGAGCCGTATTACTTCAGGAAGGTAGACCAGTGGCATACCATTCTGAGATGTTTAGTGGACCGGTTTTGAATTATCCGACTTATGACAAGGAGCTTTATGCATTGCATCAAGCAGTAAAACATTGGAGAGCTTACTTGTTAGGAAAAGAAGTCGTGGTTCACTCAGATCATAAGCCTCTTCAGTATCTAAGTACACAGTCGAAGTTACAGCAAGCTCGACATATGAAGTGGATGTCTTACCTACAACAATTCAATATTGTAATCAAGTACAAAAAAGGGATGACTAATAAGTTGGCAGATATGCTATCTCGACCCCCTGCACCAATAAGTTCCGCATTATTGGTTGCAATGCAGATCCAACCTATTGTTCCTTCCGAATTTGCCAAAGGGTATGATACTGACGCTGATTTTAGTCCAGCTCATGCTAAGCTGCAACAAGGAAAGACTAGTGAGTTTCAACTGAAAGATGGGCTAATGTACAAAGGAAGCCAATTGTGCATACCAGCAGATGGTGACAGGCTACAGTGGATTCGAGAAGCTCATACTTCCAAAGTGGCAGGACATTTTGGAGTAGAGAAGACTTTATTGAATCTACGTCGATATGTTTATTGGCCAAGGATGCACATTGATGTTTCAAGATACATAAGAGGTTGTGTTTTATGTAACACATCAAAGCCTTCTAACAGGAAGTTAGGGTTGTATCTTCCACTACCGATACCTAGCCGACCTTGGGAGAGCATCTCAATGGACTTTCTTGGAGGATTGCCTAAGACCAAGTCGGGGAAGGATTATTTGTTTGTAATCGTGGATCGTTTTAGTAAGATGGTGATACTCATTCCATGCAAGAAGACTGTAACTGGCGAAGGAGCAGCTAAGCTATTTTTCGAGCATGTTTGGAAACATTTTGGGCTCCCAACATCGATTATATCAGACAGAGATAGTCGATTCTTAAGCCATTTTTGGAGGTCTTTATGGGGAATGATGGATACCAGATTGAAACGAAGTACTGCTTTTCACCCACAAACTGATGGACAAACTGAGGTCGTTAACCGAACTATGGTCCATTTACTACGGGGTTATAACTCCAAACACCCAAAAACTTGGGATGAAAGTCTCCCTTATTTGCAGTTTGCTTTTAATCGAGCAATTCATGGCTCCACGCTGAAGTCTCCATTCGAGGTATGTTTGGGTTACTTACCTCAAAGTCCTTTTGATATGGCGTTCACTATAGGTGACAAGCCATTGAATGGAACAGAAGAAGAGCAACATGTTCGAGCACAAAAGTTCCTAGAACGAGTTTCAAAGATTCATTCAGAAGTGGAAGCACAACTGAAACGCTCTCAGCAACGCTATAAAACCCGACATGATAAGCATCGTGTTCCGTGTACATTTCAAGAAGGTGACCTAGTATGGCTACACCTTGGTAAAGAGCGGTTACAAGGTGAAGGAAAGAAACTCAAGCCTATTCGCTATGGACCGTTCAAGATCATCAAACAAATCGGTGACCATGCTTTCCAGCTTGACCTACCACCATATATGCATATGTACTCGGTCATTAATGCCGAGAATTTGAAGCTTTTTGAACCATCTCTATTGGATGATGATCCTAATGAAGATACTCGTCTTCCTTCAGTTGATGACATGAAGATGGAACGAGAAGATCCATTAAAGGAGGACTGTATCTTAGAGCAGAAAGTTCGTGAAAACCGAAATAGCAAGTATGAGACTTTTCGCATTGGAAGAAAAGGTCAACTTCCCAGCAAATCCAAGTGGTACCTACGAACCAAGGCAGTTACAGAGTTTCCTCATCTCAACATACCTTGAACAGGAGCTCAAGGATTCTAAATGGGGGAGCCATGATCCAGGAGGATCTTCGTATCTTACGCAATATGATATTAAATATATCATATTATATTATCACAATAATTTAAACCATTAAAACTTTTATGGTTTAAAACATTTAGTTTTAAACTGATCAAAGTTAATGGTTTACATTAACTGAAGAAATAAACCATTTATCTTTTATGGTTTATATTCATTTGTTATTTTTAGTTTCTATTTTAGGAAAAACAGTTTTATATATAAACTCAACGATTGTAATGAATGAAAAAGGAGGAAAAAAAAGAGCAATTAGAATCAGTTTCTTAATCTGCTTCAATCTTCTTCTTTCTCCCGTCTATTAATTAATTATCCTCTTGTATTAAGAAGTCCACTTCCAAGAGAAGTAGTGACACTTCTTTTCCTACGAAAGTTCTATCTCCTAGAAGTTTTGGATCAGGGGGGGTACCTGCAAGACACTTTGACTCTCAAGTCAGTATGTAAGAGATGAAGAGATAATAAGACATAAAGAATATAATCTCGGAACTACGCCGAGGTGTACAGTAGAGTGTCCGAGCTGGGCGGGCCTGAACTTGGTGGCTTAGGCGCGCAGAGCTCGGGGGCAAATCTGGTGTACGAAGTGCTTTAGAGTTCTAGTACGTCACTTGTCCCTGGGATTGGAGAGCGAAGCCTCTATTTATAGGCGGGACGCCGTACCTCAACCGTTGGATTGCGCGGTGTTGATCGTGGTCGTTTGTTAGATACGGATCACGGGCGTGGTTCCAATGAGTGGCGGAAATGGGTCGGGCCCCAGTTAGAGAAGGGTTCGGCCCAGTCCGGAATAATTGTGTTACTGGCGCTTGTTCACTATCACGATTGATTGAGCACTGTTTTGACGTTTGCTTTATAAAGTGTGAATTCATATAAACTGACTGGCGCTTGTTCACTTAGTTTATGATCGATCAAGAATTATCAAACCTTGCACGAATCTTTATTTTAAAACAGATGAGAAATCCAAGAAGCGCAGTTGAAACCAATTGATTGATTGTTATCTTTAATTGATTTTCTTCGTTACACATAAACTCTTTTCCTAAAAAAACCCCCTTTTATTGTTTATTTTGGTTATTGATTTTGTTAATTTCATTATTTAGAGGTCCTCGAGAGATGACCAAGGTTACTTACCTTGTACTATATTTTCTATCTTTATAATTATTTTGACCCGCGTACGACCGCTGATCAAATTGGCGCCGTTGCCGGGGATCTCTAATTAGGAATTACTGACTTAAGAACCTCACTAACCACTAACCTTTGCTTCTTTAGTTTTGTTTCCTTGCACTTGCAGGTTCTATCATTTTCGGCTCCATTCAGTTCTTTCTCTGATTAGGTGAAAAAAATCGGTTTTCGGGTGATCTAGTCAGATTGCTCCGAAAATTGTTCAGTAAATCAGAAAAAAATCAAGCAGTAGAATTCCCTATAAGGGAGCTATGGCCGAAAAATCCGAAATACCTTCATTTTCTATTTTTAATTAATTTGTCAAATTGTTTATAATCTCAAAAAAATCCAAAAAAATTTACACAATCTTATTTTGATTTTATTAGATTTTTCGTACAGTTTTTATAATGTTTAGATTAGATTTGATTCATTTTTTTATTTTCTGCCTTAATTTTAGCATTACTTTTTTTATTCTAATCCTAATTTTGTTGACTATAACATGGCTGCTATTTATGAATCTTCACTGGAAGTCCTTGTCAAATAGATGGCTATTCAAAATGTCCAATTCCAACAAACAACAGATTCCACACTTATGAAATTGGAGATAATAGTTGGACAGCTAAACCACTGTAGTTAATCAGATGCAAGCCCAGAGATCAAACCAACTGCCTGCCCAAGAAGTAGAAAATCCTAATGTCCCAAATACTCCCATTTTCAGTGCAACTACTATTGTTGAAACTTCGATGGTGCCTGAAACAGTTGCAAAAAATGACAAAGCTACAAATTTTGGTGACACTAGTGAAAAATTTGGGATCTTTGATACTAAGGAACACCCCAAGGAAGAGCATTCCCTTCGTAAAAAGGAATTTCTTGATGGTTTGGTTGATTACACATGTTCTGATAATCCTTCTGTTTGTGCTGAGATTGAGAATAATTTGTAGGTTGATACACTTTTCATAGTTGATGTTGTGGATGTAGTTGCTGCTGCCATTGAGCAACCACGTGTTGTAGAGCTCAAACCACTCCCTGAAAATTTGAAATATGCATATTTAGAGGGAAGTGAAAAAATTTCTGTGATTATTTCATCTAACCTTCAATCTAAGCAGGAAAAACTGCCCCCAATTCTAAAGGAATACAGGAAAGGGATCGGATGGACCTTGGCAGATATTCCTAACAAGAAAGTATGAAAGATTCAGCAACAAATTAATCCCTTAATTCTGGATTTGTGGAAGAAGAAGGTGACCATACAGGTGTGCTGTAACCATAAAAGAGCCTTATTTGGCAAATATCAACCACCCACAAGCTTCAAGTTCTCCACCTTCAAGAGGGAGTTTCTTTCCTTATCCTTATGTTATTCTTGTTTTTTAGATTGAAAACAATGTGTGATTTAAGTGTGAGGGGATGTCTTTTAGTATTTAAGTTTTTAATTTTTAACGATAAAAAATGAAAAAAATTGTTATTTTAGCATGTTTTTCTATGAGTTCTTAGTTTGTACAAGTTGTGAGTGATTTTACTACTCTAGGACCATAGGTGTTTTGACATGATTTGATTGATTTCTTGTTGCTCTTGGTATAATAAGTTGGATATAAGCACTAAATTTTGCATCATCTGTGATAGTCATTATCCCTGGTGAGAATTAAGCCTTTTAATGGATGAACTACATTTTGTCATTATCTCCTTTCTTGTGTGTGACTCACTCATGTTTGTTAGTTACTCTAGAACTTGACTTGATTCTTGTTGAACCACTTGTTCACGTGCATGTTTGAAATGATCTAGGCAATTTTGTTCTTTCTTAGCTACTAGCCAAATAAGCCTACCCTGAATTTACCCCTTTGTGTAAGCCCCTTTGAGCATTTTTATCCCATTCTTTATTTTATAGCTCATTACAAGCATAAAAGTGAAAACCAATGTTATTACCCGAAGGAGCTTTGAATTGAAAACTGTCAAATCCATAAGTGTGGGGGTGTTGAAATTGTTGCAATTGTGGTTCCCAGTTGGGTTCTCAATGGAAAGTTTGACAAGTACATTTGTATAGAAAAATATTCCCAAAAAAGAAAGAAAAAAAATAGAAAGAAAAAAAGAAAAAAAAGAAAAGAAAGAAAAGAAAAAAATGGAAAGTGTATATATCTTTTTATTTTTGTTTCAAGAAGAGTGAAAATTGTGTGGAGAGACTTATGTAGAGAAGTATATCAAAACAGAGAAATTCATCATACTTTGTTGAAGTTGGACCCTCTCATGCTCATTCTACAATTTATTTTCATTGCTTCTTTATCCTCTTTGATTCTTTTTAGCTAGTTCCCCCTTAGGGTTATCTCACTGAGTAGCGAGTAAACATGCATATGTTATATTAACTTTATGTGCTATTTAGTTATGGTATTATAGTATTTGTGTCTCATTTATGCATAATTAGGTATTATCTAATTTAACTATTAATATCAAATTTTCTATACTAATAGAAGGCATATGCATGCTTGGACATGATTAGTATATGTATTGCTTGATGTTTGGGTCATAACCTAAGTTACACTCATTCAAAAATTGTGATATTAATGTTCTTGGACACCTAAGACAATGTACTAAAGATATAAATAGGTGTAGGAAACTAATTTTGCTAGTTTGAAGTCCAATGAACCTCAATAATACTAGACAACAATTCTGTCCAAAGTTTGGTTGAGTTTTGGCCCATAACACATTTTCGTATTTGACCCATATCGCAAGCAATAGAAGTCCATTTGATCCAATTCCAGTTGTAGTGGTTAGCTAACTCATGTATCTACCACTGTGATTCAGGAAGAAAGTTCTAAAAAGAATGGATTCAAGGGTGAAAATGACATGCAACTTATGACAATGCTCTAGATTTCAAACTACACAGCACACATTGTGGAATTATATTTACCATAATTCACACAAAACTACAATTTGAAAGATGGAACATGATCTGGAAAGAAGACTTAATTCCCCTCATTTTATCTTCAGATACCACATGTATTAGACTTTGAATTCATGGTGCAATTAATCAAAGAAGTTAGGCATGAGAAGTTGTCAAAATTGAAATGAGGTTTTGACCAAGGAGCAGTATGTCGCCCATAACTCCCACATGGAAAATCTAATTGGGAAGATAAAAAATGATCTGGAAATAAGAGTTAATGCCCTTCATTTTATCTTTAGAGACCACATGTATCAGACGTCGACTTCATGGTGCACTTAATCAAAGAAGTTAGGCATGAGAAGCTGTCAAAATTGAATAAATTGTCTTGAAGTGTTCTCACTTCTCAAGCCTATATAAAGGGGGCTTTGGCAAGCCATGGAGCATAACCCCCTAGCTTCAGAAATGTAGCATATATCTAGTGTCTAAGATTTGTTTTCTTTGTAGTATGAGTAGCTAAACCCTTAGCTAGAGCTAAGGGTGAAGCTTTTGTGAAGTAGTAGTGTTGTTCTTGGTTTTCAAAATGATCTTCAATGTTAAATCTTTTGAGTTGTTTAATGAGATATGAAAATGATTTTATTTTGTGAAAACTTTGATTTGTTGTAGACATATGTGGCACAATGAATGCTTAGTTGTACATAACAACAATTGGTTACATAAACTCTTTAAGACAACTAAAAGATATTTTTCAAAAGCTACAAAGTTTTTTAAGTGTTTAACGTTTTATCTTCCGATTGAAATCACTTGATTGTTGGATATCAATTGAGTTATCAAGTTTAGCCAAGAACAACGCTATGATTTTACTTAAGTGGAACCCCAAAGCTCTAGTACTTAGTCTTATATAAACCTCAAACCTCACAAATAGATTGGCATACCTTTTTCTTCAAAATATCCCTGTGGTTCGACACTCGGACTTCCGAGAAATTTATTACTTGAGACAAAGCTATACTTGGGTGTGCAGCCGTAAAGTGTGATCAAGTTTTTGGCGCCGTTGCCGGGGATATCCCTTGGAGGACAGTCCATCTCTTCTCTATCCTATATTTTTATTTTTAGCATTTAAGTTAGCATAACTAATAAACATTGTGTGCTTGTCAATTATATGCATAATTGGTGTTGTGATTTAAAAAGTGGTAGACTAATAAGGAGTGAAGCACCTAATTTAAATAATAATTGTGAAAACATGGACGAAGGTGAAGCAGAAACTCCTAATGATAATCAACCAGTTCGTTCCATGCGTAATTTCTTAGAACCTCAACGGAATACCACTCCATGATGCTTTGTTTATCCACCAAATGCTCAGAATTTTAGACTCAAGCCCGGTATGATCCAATTACTGCCTAATTTTCATGGACTTGAATCTGAAAACCCTTATTTACATTTGAAAGAATTTGAGGAAATATGTGTCACTTTAAATGAACCAACATGCACCCAAGAAATAATAAAGTTTAAGTTATTTCCTTTTTCTCTCAAAGAAAAAGCAAAAATATGGCTTAATTCTTTAAGACCTGGATCAATCACGACATGGCAACATGTACAAACTGAGTTTTTAAAAAAGTTTTTTCCAATTCATAAAACAAACTCTTTAAAGAAGCAAATCAAAAACTTTGTCCAAAAGCCTAATGAACAATATTTTCATTGTTGGGAACGTTTTAAAGATTTGCTAAATGCTTGCCCTCACCATGGTTTTACGAAGGCTTAAATTCTGAAACCAAACAATTTGGGGAAATGATGTGTAATAGAGAATTCTTGGACAAAAATCCTGACGATGCACTTGAATATTTAGACCACCTAGTTGATAAAACTCAATCTTGGTATAATGAAAATACATCAGAGGGTTCAATAAGGTCTAATCTTGAAAATGTTAACAAGCGAAAATATTACCTTAATCAAGAAGATGATCTAAGTGCTAGAATTGCTAGTTTAGGTAGAAAGGTTGAAAGTATGGAACTAAAGAAATCTAAGGAAGTAAAATTTGTGCAAAACAAGGATATTTGTGATACTTGTGCCATTGAAGGACATTTAACAAATGAATGCCCAAGAATTCCTATCTTCAAGGAGATGTGTGAAGAACAAGCAAATGTAATATCTAATTTCAAAAAACCATTTCCATCTGCTTTTTCTGAGACATATAATCCAAATAGGAGAAACCATCCTAATTTTAGTTTGAGGAATGATAACAATGTTCAACCTTTACCCAACCAAAATACCTCCAATTCTAATTTCATACCATATAACAGACCACAAATAAAAAGCCTAGAAGAAACATTACAAACATTCATGCAAGCTCAAACAACCATAAACACCCAAACTTCACAAGCCATAAATGAAATCAAGCTTACATTGTCTACCTTGACAAACTCCTTGAGAACAACCGAGAAAGGGAAGTTTCCAGCTCAACCTCAACAGAACCCAGCTGGTCAATGCCAAATCTCTACTGAAACACCACCGGAAAATGTAAATGCAGTCAATACTCTACGGAGTGGAAAAACAATTGACAAGACAATCCCCATCAAGATTTTAGATTCAGACTGTACTCCAAACTTACAAGATAAAGGTAATGATGAAGGTAAGAATGATGATATTTCTATTCAAAGAAAAAAGCCATTACCTGCCCCTTTCCCTCAAAGATTACACCCAATTAAGTAGTTAAACCATAATCCTGAAATATTTGAGATTCTTCAACAAGTTAAAGTTGACATTCCTCTGTTGGATGCGATCAAACAAATTCCGTCTTATGCCAAAATTTTGAAAGATTTATGTACCGTGAAAAGAAAATTAAATGTTCAAAGTAAGGCATTTTTGATGGAAAGTGTTAGTTCAATCATCCAACAGGAAACTCCACCAAAATATAAGGATCCTGGTTGTCCAACTATATCTTGTGTAATTGGTAATACTAAGATAGAACATGCACTTCTTGATCTTGGTGCGAGTGTTAATCTTCTACCATTTTCTGTTTATCAACGATTGGACCTTGGAGAGCTAAAGAAAACGCCAATCACCCTTCAATTGGAAGATTGTTCAGTGAAAATTCCAAGAGGTATAGTTGAGGATGTACTAGTTCAAATTGATAAATTCTATTTTCCAGTAGATTTTATTGTTTTGGATACACACCCGGTTTCAAATCCAACATCTCAACATCCCATCATTTTAGGAACCCATTTCTTGCAACCTCTAATACTTTGATAAATTGTAGAAATGGAGTTTTGAATCTTTCTTTTGGAAATATGACTTTGGAGTTAAATGTTTTCAACATTTCGAAACAACCACCAGAAAATGATGAAATATATGAAATTGATGTAAATGATAAATACACCCTTGAACATTTCATGACTACATTTTCTGATCCATTGGAAAATTTATTGACTAATGATTTGATTAATGAGGAAATTTTGGAGTTTTCTTCTATGTTCGAGACTTCACAGGGTTCAAAGGTTAATCAATGGAGGCCAAATTTTGAACAACTATCAAAATCTGAAAAAGTTCCAAGTCCATCAAGTGTTCAACCACCAGTGTTAGAGCTAAAGCCTTTACCATCAAATTTGAAGTATGCATATTTGGGTGAAAATGATACATACCCGGTAATAATATCTTCTAAATTAAATCATGAACAAGAATGTAAATTATTAGAAGTACTAATAGCTCATAAGCAGGCAATAGGATGGACTATATCTGACATAAAAGAAATTAGCCCATTAATTTGTACCCATAACATTTATTTAGAGGAAAATGCTAAACCCTCAAGACAAATGCAACGAAGGCCGAATCCTAAAATGAAAGAAGTAGTGAGAAATGAAGTTATTAAGCTTCCAGATAATGACATTATTTATCCTATTTCAGATAGTAAATGGGTTAGTCTTACTCAAGTTGTACCTAAGAAGTCAGGAGTAACTGTAGTTAAAAATGAAAATAATGAATTAATTCCAACTAGAACTGTAACTGGTTTGGAGAATGTGCATTGACTATAGGAAACTAAACTCAATGACTAGAAAAGATCATTTTCCTTTTCCTTTCATGGATCAAATATTAGAAAGAATTGCAGGACATGAGTTTTATTGCTTCCTAGATGGATATTCAGGGTATAATCAGATTGCCATTGCACTTGAGGACCAGGAGAAAACAACATTTACATGTCCTTTTGGTACCTTTGCATATCGACGTATGCCATTTGGACTATGTAACGCACCAGCAACATTTCAAAGATGTATGGTAAGCATTTTCAGTGACATGGTTGAACACTTTCTTGAAGTGTTCATGGATGATTTCTTTGTTTTTGGAAACTTATTTAATGATTGTCTTATGAATTTGGCTAAAGTCTTGACTAGGTGTGAAGAGAATAATCTTGTTCTCAATTGGGAAAAATGCCATTTTATGGTGACTGAAGGAATTGTATTAGGACACATTGTTTCAACAAAAGAAATAGAAGTTGATCGGTCCAAAATTGATCTAATTGCCAACACCAAAATCAGTGAAAGATATTAGATAATTTTTAGGACATGCGAGCTTTTATAGAAGGATCATAAAAAACATTAGTACAATTTCTAGACCAATATGCAACCTTTTACTAAAAGATGTCACATTTGAATGGACTAATTCTTGTGAAGATGCTTTTGTAAAGCTAAAAGAAATGCTCATTTTTGCGCCTATTATGCAACCCCCTGAATGGACTTTGCCCTTTGAAGTAATGTGTGATGCTAGTGACTATGTTATAGGAGCTGTGTTAGGACAAAGAAAAGATAAGAAACCTTATGTGATTTATTATGCAAGTAAAACTCTTAATAATGCTCAAATGAATTATTCCACCACTGAATATGAATTACTTGCCGTAGTATTTGCATTAGAAAAATTCAGATCTTATCTAGTTGGTTCACCCATTGTTGTGTTCACTGATCATGCAGCTTTAAAATATTTACTAGCAAAGAAAGATACAAAACCAAGGTTGATTAGGTGGATTCTTTTACTCCAAGAATTCGACATAACAATTAAAGATAAAAAGGGAGTTGAAAATGTAGTGGCAGATCATTTGTCTAGACTCACATGTGATGATTCTTTTGAGACAAGTCCCATAAATGACTCATTTCCTGATGAACAACTTTTTTGGGTCACAATTACCATGGTTTGCAGATATTGCTAATTTTCTCTCTACAGGACAAATTCCAAGTCATTGGAATGCACAAGACAAGAAAATATTCTTCAGGGAAGTAAAAAATTACTTTTGGGATGACCCATATCTTTTCAATTATTGTCCCGATCAAATAGTAAGAAGATGTGTTCCTGATAATGAAATTCAAAGCATAATCTTTTTTTCCCACTCAGAAGCATGTGGTGGTCACTTTTCTTCTAAAAAAACCACTGCAAAAATCTTGCAGTGTGGATTTTATTGGCCATCGCTTTTTAAAGACACATACGAATTATCAATACATTTTGGTTGGAGTTGACTATCTTTCAAAATGGGTTGAGGCATTTTGGTCACTCAGACTAACTGATGCATTGTGTGCCTATCGGATAGCATTCAAAACATCTTTAGGTATGTCTCCTTATCGCCTTGTTTTTGGAAAACCGTGTCACTTACCTGTTGAATTAGAACATAAGGCTTTTTGGGCTATCAAAAGGTTTAATTTCAAATTGGATGAAGCTATTTCAGTAAGAAAACTCCAGCTAAATGAATTAGAAGAAATCAGGAATGATGCGTATGAAAATTCAAGAATTTACAAAGAAAAAATGAAAGTATTTCATGATAAACACATTGTAAGAAAAACTATTAAAATTGGGCAAAAAGTTCTTTTATATAATTCTAGATTACACCTGTTTCCTGGAAAATTGCGATCAAAATGGACAAGACCTTTTATTGTGAAAACTGTTTTCCCAAATGGAGCTGTTGAAATTGAGAATCCAAGAAATGGTAACGGAATGAAGATTTCAATTCGAGGTCGAATAGTGTTTTCAATTCGAGCTGTTTTCCCAAATGAAGATTTCAATTCGAGGTCGAATTCTTCTCAAGAGGGATGGAATGATGAGGACATGAAGCACCAAGATGCCATTCAAAGCTTAGGAGGTCCGACTAGGGCAACATCAAAGAAAGTCCAAGAAAGCTTAGTCCAATTCATGACTAAGGCTATTGCAAAATAGGGCAACAATGTAATTGCACCGAAAACCATGCTTGTCATACAAGCTATGGAGGAGGCGCAATTTGCATGACAAAGGCCCCAAAGCTATTTCATTTTTATTCAATAAAAAGTGCATGTGACCAATTGATTTATTTGGGACCAAGGCACTAAGTTATTTCATTTTAAGTTAATTTTTTTAGTGTGTTTAATCCACTTCAAGTGGTCTACGTGTGGAACATATTTTTGTGAGTTGATGGAGTCAACAGACTTGCTAATCAAGCAACTTGCTAATCAAGAAAGGCAAACTTGCTAACGAAGCAAACTTGCTAATCAAGAAAGACAATAAGAGGAGAAAATATTACAAGATCCAAGACATTTATAACACATCAAGACAATCAGAGCAAAAAAGGAAATAGAAGATCCTAATCATTAATTGTGCATTCAATGCCAAATCAACTAGGATATTTTCTTAAATTGTTTTGTCTAGTATTCTTGTAATTGTTGAATACCCTTTATTTTTTCCTTGTATTAGCAAGAACCTCCCTTATTATAAATAGGGAGTATAAGTGTCAATGAAAAGGGAGAAAGACTTTATCAAAGATTTTGAGTTCATACTCTTTGGTTCTGGATTGGACCAGCTTATTCGATCTTATAAAGAATTCCTTTTCTTGTGGTGATCCTCACACTCATAGGCTTATCCTTGTCTTGGATTAGACCAAGGTGGGACCCCTAACCTAAACACCATCTTCTTCAAGAATTCAAAAATCAATTCATTCTTCTCGTTAGTCTTAAACTGTTCCTGAACTCCCCATCCCAAAACCCACAAAATTCTTCTCTCCCTTTCCCCATTATTCATCCTTTTATATCCAAGAACACAAAAATATAAATTACAACCAGAATCCATATTGAAAATCAAAAGAATGGCCAGTTTCCACAAGGAGGCCATCATGTGGTATCAGAGCAAGGTTTTAATTTGTTCAACCAATTTCAGGTTTTGTTTACATCTCTATTGCTTTTGAGTTATTAAAAAAAAAAATCAAAAAAAAAAATTGAAAACAAAAAAAAAAAAAAAAAGAATTCTGGTTGTTTTTTTTCTTTACTAGTTACTACTATACCTTGAGATTTGCCAACCAAAAAAAAAAAAAAGAAAACCTATACTCTGAAATTCTACTCTTCCTTATTCTAACCCACAAACCTTGTTTTCAAGACTTTTCCTTGCAATTCCTAGCTTTTTGTGCGTGTCGATTATTATTTGAAATTGTTTTTTCTTTGTTTTGATCATTTGCTGGTTTCTTTAAAGAACCGATAAGAGTTATGGATCCTCAAAATCAATTACTACTAGAAGCCCTCACGGCAAAAATGAAAGAACTTTTGAAATAGGAAGTTAAAGGTATACATGAAAGAATTGCTCAATTAGAAAACAGACAAAATAATGGTGACGAGGAGGCTCAGGGGAGAGGAAGGCGTGAAGTGTAACACCCCAATTCTACCCAATAATACTATAAATCAGAGTGCGAAATTTTCAACATAAATATTGGAGTGCTACACTTACTTCCCAACACAAACAATATAATTCATTCATGGTAAATTCAATTTGAAGCAATCTTAACAATCCTTGTCCATTTGACAACTCAAAATCAACAATTTGCTTAATAGAAATAACTTCGAGTTCAACAAATATTGCAACCTAAATGATAAAGGAAAAAAAAACAGCGTTCAATCCCCCCGAGTGTTACGTATCAGAGTGACGACACTGACTCAACTAAGGAAGGATCACCGCCTTCATTCGCGACTACCTGCACGTTACCACATAGGGGTAACATTCAAACAGAAGGGGTGAGATATCGAACTATATAAGAGCATGTATGAAGAACAATATGATAGGTCAGGTATTATAGAATTACACATATCATCAATAAAATCCTCAATGGAGTCATCCATAGAGTCATCGAAGTGCAATGTGGAATGCGACTCAACTGTGCATATGCATGTGGTACCGTTGGAGCAAAACTCCCGTCGTAAAAATCGTCGTTGCCAGTAAATAGTGGCTCACAGGGCATAGCCCTCATCGTTCACGTCGTAAAGCAAATGCAAAGGTATGCGACACAATGTGAATGTACAAGTAACGCTAATCACAGTCACGCAATCGCACGACAACAACACCAAAACGTCATGGCGGCCATAGGCCTACAATTTACTATCTTTGCCAATAAATAGAGGCAAATCAACTTTTACAACTTCACCTGCAATTTACCACATTTTCGACAAGGTATTCAACGCAACAATTAACCACAACAGCAACTGTGGCAACAATATTGACAAAGCAGCAACATCAACAGCGCAAAACAGCAAGAATAGCAACAACACAGCATTAACGTAACCATCAATTCAATTACGAAAATTATTTATAATTCTTACTAACGAGTTATCTATATTCCTATCATTTTTTTTTGTGATTATAATAGTGAAAACCTTAATCCAACAAAACTACAATTCGATTTAATTAGAACTAACGACATAGGAATTCAAGCACACACGGTCAATTCATCAAACATTTCTCATACGATATATATATATATAACTATGCAACATACACAGAGGCAATCTATAACAAACCCCAAACCCCGCATACAATCCCTCATATACGCTATTATAGAATTCGAACCCACCCTTACCTCAACTATGGTGGCGCAAACTCCCTCCTAGCCTCGTTCTTCGATTCTCCGAATACGGCGACTCCCCTGTGATAGTAACGACGCGTGACGATCACGAACTTAGAGAATTGCAATGAAAATCAACCTTCCCAATCCAATCCTAGGCTAGAGCTCTTGAAAATTGAGGCTTTTGTGTAACTTAGAAGTGAGAGGAAGAAGGAGAAGAAGGGAAAAGAGGGCGGCTGCGCAAAAAGACCAGCCCTAGCGCATATTTGCGCTATATTTATAAGGAGGAGTGGCGCACAAGCGCCTTCCTGCGCAAGCTGCGTGCTTGACACGCTGCTAGGGTTGCGTGAGCGCTGCGCACTCGCGGTGCTAAGCCCAATGCTATTTTTAACTGGCCCACAACACGTGATTATCATCTAACTCATTTTCAACATAGCTACTACGCCCATAATTTCAATTCTTACAATTATCCTACGGCAATCCAACTTCGAAGTAATTTGATTAAATTTTAGGGCGTTACAGCTCTCCCCCACTTAGAATATTTTCGTCCTCGAAAATTTACCTGATTCGAACAACTCGGGATAGGACTCCTGCATCTTGCTTTCCAACTCCCATTGCAATACAACATCGACTTTAGATGGATCCACCACAATGCCGCTACCAGAAATAACGTGACCAAGAAAACTCACCTCCTTCAGCCAAAACTCGCACTTAGACAACTTTGCATATAACTTCTTGTCCCTTAAGACCTCCAATACCAATCTCAAGTGCTCTGCATGTTCTTCTTCTGTCTTAGAGTAAATCAAAATATCATCGATGAATACTACCACAAACCGATCCAAATAAGCATGAAACACACGGTTCATGTACTCCATGAATACTCCCGACGCGTTAGTAACACCGAAAGGCATCACCGAATACTCATAATGCCCGTACCGAGTTCTAAAAGCCGTCTTCTGAGTATCCTCATCTTTCACTTTAATCTGATGGTAGCCCGATCTCAAATCAATCTTACTGAATACTTGAGCACCCACCAATTGATCCATCAAATCGTCTATTCTTGGGAGTGGATACTTGTTCTTAATCGTCACTTTATTCAACTGTCTATAATCAACACAAAGCCTCATACTTCCATCCTTCTTCTTCACTAGCAACACTGGAGCTCCCCACGGTGATACACTCGGCCTCACGAACTTCTTTTCAAGTAGATCCTCAAGTTGCTTCTTCAATTCGGATAATTCAGATGCTGACATCCTGTAAGGTGCCATAGAAACAGGTTTGGTACCAGATACAAGATCAATAGCAAATTCAACTTCCCTCTCTGGTGGTACACTTGGAATCTCATCAGGGAAAACTTCAGGAAATTCGCGCACCACCTGTAACTCATCAAGTATGGCTTGATTCTTAACAGAAAGCGATGCCATTAGCGAGAATAGCTGAACTTCTTCCCGCATCAACTTCCGCAACTGTCCAGCAGACAACAAACCAGCCTCCTCCTCTTCGGGAGTGGAGAAACTCACATACTAGCTAAAACAATTAATATGAACATAGTTATATTCTAACCAGTCCATGCCTAGGATCACATCCAATCCGCTCAATGGCAGACAAATCAGATCAACAATAAATTCTCTGTCGAAAATCGACAAAGGGCACTTAGAACACACAAGAGAAGTAGTCACCGACCCCTTAGCTGGAGTATCGATAACCATCTCCCTATTCATAGAAGACAACACAAGACCCAATCTTTTAACACATTCCGTAGCAATAAAACAATGAGTAGCACCAGTATCAATAATAGCTATTAGAGGAACACCATTAATGAAACATGTACCTCCAATAAATCCGTCGTTCTCAGTAGTCTGTGTCCCTGCCAGAGCGAACACTCTTCCACTAACTCTTTCTTTCTTTGGCTTCTGACATTGATTACTAATATGCCCTTCTTCGCCACAGTTGAAACAGACCTGCTCCTTGTGCTTGCACTCGGATGATTCGTGCCCAGTCCTACCACAACGAAAGCACCTCTTCACCTCAACCTTGCACACGTTACTCTTATGACCAGGTTTGCCACATTTGTAACATACAATACCAGCAGGGGCGTCTCCCCCACTAGTTCTCTTACCATCAAAACTTTTCTGCTTACCTTTACCAACTGGAGCATCATACGACTTACCACGAGTCTGCTGCTTGCTCCTCTTCTCATTAATGATCTTATAGTGAGCATCGTTGTCCTCCTCATAGATTCTGCAACTGTCAATCAAATCGGAGAAAACACGGATCTTCTGATACCCAATTGCTTTTTTGATCTCAAGTCGCAGCCCATTCTCAAACTTGATGCACTTTGAAAATTCAGCAGTTGCTTCATTGTAGTGCGGATAAAATTTGGCCAACTCCACAAACTTAGCAGCATATTCAGTAACTGACAGGTTCCCTTGCTTCAGCTCAAGAAACTCAATTTCTTTCTTACCCCGAACATCCTCAGGGTAATACTTCCTCAAAAACTCCCTACGGAACACAACCCAAGTGATCTCTTCACCTGCAGCTTCCAATCTCTGACGTGTATCTAACCACCAGTCGTCAGCCTCTTCTGACAGCATATGAGTACCATAACGAACCTTCTGCGCTGGAGTGCAATCCATCACACGGAAGATTCTCTCAATCTCCTTCAACCAAGCCAATGCTCCATCAGGATCATACTTATTCTTGAAAGTGGGCGGATTCTTCCTTTGGAAAGTCGCCAAACTGTGAGATCCAGCATTCTCACCAGCGTTCTGTTGATTCTCCAATGCGTGAGCCATAGCGCCCAAAGCAGCAGCAATAGCAGCATCATTCCGTCCGGCCATTTCAGCTTATCCCTACAACACAAATTATAGTTTAGAACGAATAACAATACTTGATTTTTAATCGAAGCGATGACTCGACAACTCGACAACTTGGTCGGACAGACCCAACCAAGCTCTGATACCACTAATGTAACACCCCAATTCTACCCAATAATACTATAAATAAGAGTGTGGAATTTTCAACATAAATATTGGAGTGCTACACTTACTTCCCAACACAAACAATATAATTCATTCATGGTAAATTCAATTTGAAGCAATCTTAACAATCCTTGTCCATTTGACAACTCAAAATCAACAATTTGCTTAATAGAAATAACTTCGAGTTCAACAAATATTGCAACCTAAATGATAAAGGAAAAAAAAACAGCGTTCAATCCCCCCGAGTGTTACGTATCAGAGTGACGACACTGACTCAACTAAGGAAGGATCACCGCCTTCATTCGCGACTACCTGCACGTTACCACATAGGGGTAACATTCAAACAGAAGGGGTGAGATATCGAACTATATAAGAGCATGTATGAAGAACAATATGATAGGTCAGGTATTATAGAATTACACATATCATCAATAAAATCCTCAATGGAGTCATCCATAGAGTCATCGAAGTGCAATGTGGAATGCGACTCAACTGTGCATATGCATGTGGTACCGTTGGAGCAAAACTCCCGTCGTAAAAATCGTCGTTGCCAGTAAATAGTGGCTCACAGGGCATAGCCCTCATCGTTCACGTCGTAAAGCAAATGCAAAGGTATGCGACACAATGTGAATGTACAAGTAACGCTAATCACAGTCACGCAATCGCACGACAACAACACCAAAACGTCATGGCGGCCATAGGCCTACAATTTACTATCTTTGCCAATAAATAGAGGCAAATCAACTTTTACAACTTCACCTGCAATTTACCACATTTTCGACAAGGTATTCAACGCAACAATTAACCACAACAGCAACTGTGGCAACAATATTGACAAAGCAGCAACATCAACAGCGCAAAACAGCAAGAATAGCAACAACACAGCATTAACGTAACCATCAATTCAATTACGAAAATTATTTATAATTCTTACTAACGAGTTATCTATATTCCTATCATTTTTTTTTGTGATTATAATAGTGAAAACCTTAATCCAACAAAACTACAATTCGATTTAATTAGAACTAACGACATAGGAATTCAAGCACACACGGTCAATTCATCAAACATTTCTCATACGATATATATATATATAACTATGCAACATACACAGAGGCAATCTATAACAAACCCCAAACCCCGCATACGATCCCTCATATACGCTATTATAGAATTCGAACCCACCCTTACCTCAACTATGGTGGCGCAAACTCCCTCCTAGCCTCGTTCTTCGATTCTCCGAATACGGCGACTCCCCTGTGATAGTAACGACGCGTGACGATCACGAACTTAGAGAATTGCAATGAAAATCAACCTTCCCAATCCAATCCTAGGCTAGAGCTCTTGAAAATTGAGGCTTTTGTGTAACTTAGAAGTGAGAGGAAGAAGGAGAAGAAGGGAAAAGAGGGCGGCTGCGCAAAAAGACCAGCCCTAGCGCATATTTGCGCTATATTTATAAGGAGGAGTGGCGCACAAGCGCCTTCCTGCGCAAGCTGCGTGCTTGACACGCTGCTAGGGTTGCGTGAGCGCTGCGCACTCGCGGTGCTAAGCCCAATGCTATTTTTAACTGGCCCACAACACGTGATTATCATCTAACTCATTTTCAACATAGCTACTACGCCCATAATTTCAATTCTTACAATTATCCTACGGCAATCCAACTTCGAAGTAATTTGATTAAATTTTAGGGCGTTACAGCTCTCCCCCACTTAGAATATTTTCGTCCTCGAAAATTTACCTGATTCGAACAACTCGGGATAGGACTCCTGCATCTTGCTTTCCAACTCCCATTGCAATACAACATCGACTTTAGATGGATCCACCACAATGCCGCTACCAGAAATAACGTGACCAAGAAAACTCACCTCCTTCAGCCAAAACTCGCACTTAGACAACTTTGCATATAACTTCTTGTCCCTTAAGACCTCCAATACCAATCTCAAGTGCTCTGCATGTTCTTCTTCTGTCTTAGAGTAAATCAAAATATCATCGATGAATACTACCACAAACCGATCCAAATAAGCATGAAACACACGGTTCATGTACTCCATGAATACTCCCGACGCGTTAGTAACACCGAAAGGCATCACCGAATACTCATAATGCCCGTACCGAGTTCTAAAAGCCGTCTTCTGAGTATCCTCATCTTTCACTTTAATCTGATGGTAGCCCGATCTCAAATCAATCTTACTGAATACTTGAGCACCCACCAATTGATCCATCAAATCGTCTATTCTTGGGAGTGGATACTTGTTCTTAATCGTCACTTTATTCAACTGTCTATAATCAACACAAAGCCTCATACTTCCATCCTTCTTCTTCACTAGCAACACTGGAGCTCCCCACGGTGATACACTCGGCCTCACGAACTTCTTTTCAAGTAGATCCTCAAGTTGCTTCTTCAATTCGGATAATTCAGATGCTGACATCCTGTAAGGTGCCATAGAAACAGGTTTGGTACCAGATACAAGATCAATAGCAAATTCAACTTCCCTCTCTGGTGGTACACTTGGAATCTCATCAGGGAAAACTTCAGGAAATTCGCGCACCACCTGTAACTCATCAAGTATGGCTTGATTCTTAACAGAAAGCGATGCCATTAGCGAGAATAGCTGAACTTCTTCCCGCATCAACTTCCGCAACTGTCCAGCAGACAACAAACCAGCCTCCTCCTCTTCGGGAGTGGAGAAACTCACATACTAGCTAAAACAATTAATATGAACATAGTTATATTCTAACCAGTCCATGCCTAGGATCACATCCAATCCGCTCAATGGCAGACAAATCAGATCAACAATAAATTCTCTGTCGAAAATCGACAAAGGGCACTTAGAACACACAAGAGAAGTAGTCACCGACCCCTTAGCTGGAGTATCGATAACCATCTCCCTATTCATAGAAGACAACACAAGACCCAATCTTTTAACACATTCCGTAGCAATAAAACAATGAGTAGCACCAGTATCAATAATAGCTATTAGAGGAACACCATTAATGAAACATGTACCTCCAATAAATCCGTCGTTCTCAGTAGTCTGTGTCCCTGCCAGAGCGAACACTCTTCCACTAACTCTTTCTTTCTTTGGCTTCTGACATTGATTACTAATATGCCCTTCTTCGCCACAGTTGAAACAGACCTGCTCCTTGTGCTTGCACTCGGATGATTCGTGCCCAGTCCTACCACAACGAAAGCACCTCTTCACCTCAACCTTGCACACGTTACTCTTATGACCAGGTTTGCCACATTTGTAACATACAATACCAGCAGGGGCGTCTCCCCCACTAGTTCTCTTACCATCAAAACTTTTCTGCTTACCTTTACCAACTGGAGCATCATACGACTTACCACGAGTCTGCTGCTTGCTCCTCTTCTCATTAATGATCTTATAGTGAGCATCGTTGTCCTCCTCATAGATCCTGCAACTGTCAATCAAATCGGAGAAAACACGGATCTTCTGATACCCAATTGCTTTTTTGATCTCAAGTCGCAGCCCATTCTCAAACTTGATGCACTTTGAAAATTCAGCAGTTGCTTCATTGTAGTGCGGATAAAATTTGGCCAACTCCACAAACTTAGCAGCATATTCAGTAACTGACAGGTTCCCTTGCTTCAGCTCAAGAAACTCAATTTCTTTCTTACCCCGAACATCCTCAGGGTAATACTTCCTCAAAAACTCCCTACGGAACACAACCCAAGTGATCTCTTCACCTGCAGCTTCCAATCTCTGACGTGTATCTAACCACCAGTCGTCAGCCTCTTCTGACAGCATATGAGTACCATAACGAACCTTCTGCGCTGGAGTGCAATCCATCACACGGAAGATTCTCTCAATCTCCTTCAACCAAGCCAATGCTCCATCAGGATCATACTTATTCTTGAAAGTGGGCGGATTCTTCCTTTGGAAAGTCGCCAAACTGTGAGATCCAGCATTCTCACCAGCGTTCTGTTGATTCTCCAATGCGTGAGCCATAGCGCCCAAAGCAGCAGCAATAGCAGCATCATTCCGTCCGGCCATTTCAGCTTATCCCTACAACACAAATTATAGTTTAGAACGAATAACAATACTTGATTTTTAATCGAAGCGATGACTCGACAACTCGACAACTTGGTCGGACAGACCCAACCAAGCTCTGATACCACTAATGTAACACCCCAATTCTACCCAATAATACTATAAATAAGAGTGTGGAATTTTCAACATAAATATTGGAGTGCTACACTTACTTCCCAACACAAACAATATAATTCATTCATGGTAAATTCAATTTGAAGCAATCTTAACAATCCTTGTCCATTTGACAACTCAAAATCAACAATTTGCTTAATAGAAATAACTTCGAGTTCAACAAATATTGCAACCTAAATGATAAAGGAAAAAAAAACAGCGTTCAATCCCCCCGAGTGTTACGTATCAGAGTGACGACACTGACTCAACTAAGGAAGGATCACCGCCTTCATTCGCGACTACCTGCACGTTACCACATAGGGGTAACATTCAAACAGAAGGGGTGAGATATCGAACTATATAAGAGCATGTATGAAGAACAATATGATAGGTCAGGTATTATAGAATTACACATATCATCAATAAAATCCTCAATGGAGTCATCCATAGAGTCATCGAAGTGCAATGTGGAATGCGACTCAACTGTGCATATGCATGTGGTACCGTTGGAGCAAAACTCCCGTCGTAAAAATCGTCGTTGCCAGTAAATAGTGGCTCACAGGGCATAGCCCTCATCGTTCACGTCGTAAAGCAAATGCAAAGGTATGCGACACAATGTGAATGTACAAGTAACGCTAATCACAGTCACGCAATCGCACGACAACAACACCAAAACGTCATGGCGGCCATAGGCCTACAATTTATTATCTTTGCCAATAAATAGAGGCAAATCAACTTTTACAACTTTACCTGCAATTTACCACATTTTCGACAAGGTATTCAACGCAACAATTAACCACAACAGCAACTGTGGCAACAATATTGACAAAGCAGCAACATCAACAGCGCAAAACAGCAAGAATAGCAACAACACAGCAGCAAAACGTAACAGCAATGACAACAATAACAGCAAAACCGCAACAGCTTTAACAATAAAACATCAACAGCATTAACAGCAAAACAGCAACAGCATTATCAGCAAAACAGCATTAACAGCAAAACAGGAACAGCATTATCAGCAAAACAGCAACAGCATTAACGTAACCATCAATTCAATTACGAAAATTATTTATAATTCTTACTAACGAGTTATCTATATTCCTATCATTTTTTTTTGTGATTATAATAGTGAAAACCTTAATCCAACAAAACTACAATTCGATTTAATTAGAACTAACGACATAGGAATTCAAGCACACACGGTCAATTCATCAAACATTTCTCATACGATATATATATATATATATATATATATATATATATATATATATATATATAACTATGCAACATACACAGAGGCAATCAATAACAAACCCCAAACCCCGCATACGATCCCTCATATACGCTATTATAGAATTCGAACCCACCCTTACCTCAACTATGGTGGCGCAAACTCCCTCCTAGCCTCGTTCTTCGATTCTCCGAATACGGCGACTCCCCTGTGATAGTAACGACGCGTGACGATCACGAACTTAGAGAATTGCAATGAAAATCAACCTTCCCAATCCAATCCTAGGCTAGAGCTCTTGAAAATTGAGGCTTTTGTGTAACTTAGAAGTGAGAGGAAGAAGGAGAAGAAGGGAAAAGAGGGCGGCTGCGCAAAAAGACCAGCCCTAGCGCATATTTGCGCTATATTTATAAGGAGGAGTGGCGCACAAGCGCCTTCCTGCGCAAGCTGCGCGCTTGACACGCTGCTAGGGTTGCGTGAGCGCTGCGCACTCGCGGTGCTAAGCCCAATGCTATTTTTAACTGGCCCACAACACGTGATTATCATCTAACTCATTTTCAACATAGCTACTACGCCCATAATTTCAATTCTTACAATTATCCTACGGCAATCCAACTTCGAAGTAATTTGATTAAATTTTAGGGCGTTACATGAGGAGCATAGGGGAGATAGGTTGGGTGGTATAAAAATAAAAGTACCACAGTTTGTTGGGAAAATGATGCGGATGTGTATTTGGAATGGGAAACTAAGATTGAAAAAATTTTTTCCTGTAACAATTACACTGATCTTCAAAAAGTGCAGGTTGCTTCCATTGAATTTACAGATTACGCTTTTGTGTGGTGGGATCAATTGACAAAGGAGAGGAGAAGGTACCATATGCCAGCCATTGCCACTTGGGAGGAGATGAAGAGGCTCATGAGGAGGAGATTCATTCCTTCGTACTACAACAGAGAGTTGCACAACAAATTGCAGCGGCTCACCCAAGGCAACAAAAGTGTTGATGAGTACTACAAGGAGATGGAGGTGGCGAAATTTAGAGAAGAAATGGTGGAAGATGAAGAAGCAACCATGACCAGATTCTTGCACGGTCTAAATCGTGATATAAGTGACATAGTGGAACTACAACACTTTGCCCAACTAGACGATTTAGTTCATCAAGAAACAAAGGTAGAACAACAACTTAAGAGGAAAGCACAAATAAGAAGGAGCACTACTACTTCCAATCCTCAAAATTGGAAGAGCAATGTTAAGAATGAAGGTACTTCATCATCCAAAGAAACCATGGCTGGTAAAAACACTACAACTAGTCCTTCTCAAATTGTTTCAACTAACCGGGTTGTTAAGTGTTTCAAGTGCCAAGGTTTAGGACACATTGCATCTCAATGTCCTACCAAAAGACTTATGCTTGTAGAGGAGAATGAGGAGGAGGATGAGGGGACTGAAGAGTATGAAGAGGATTTTGATGAGGAGGAAACCCAAATGCCTAGTGGAGAGTTACTTATGATGAAAAGGTTGTTGGAAGCCGTGGTAAAGGAGGAAGATACTACTCAAAGGGAGAACATATTTCACTCAAGGTGTCTCATACAAGGCAAGGTATGTTCCCTTATTATTGATGGTGGAAGTTGTACCAATGTTGCTAGCACAAGGTTAGTTTCTAAACTCCAACTAGAAACTAAACCACATCCCAAACCATATAAGCTTCAATGGCTTGTCAATGATATTGAAATGATTGTAGATAAGCTAGTAGAAATTTATTTTTCAATTGGTAAATATGAGGATGTAGCTGTTTGTGATGTAGTTCCCATGGAAGCTAGTCATGTCTTGTTGGGAAGACCTTGGCAATTTGACAAAGGGGCCATTCATGATGGGCGTACCAACAAGTATTCATTGGTCCATCATGAAAACGAATTGTATTGGCTCCTTTGACTCCAAGTGAGGTGAGAGCTGATCAAAAAGAATTGAGAGAAAAATGTGAAAAAGAAAAAGAAAAAGAAGAAAAGATCGCCAAAGAAAAAGAGAAAAAAAGAGTGACAAAAAAAAGATTGATGAAAAAAAGAAAGAAAGTTTGATGGCGACAAAAGGGGAGGTTAAAAATGCTATTTTTGCAAATCAGCCCCTATATTTGCTTTTTAGCAAAGAGGTGGCCTTGCTAGAAAATTTACGTAACACCCAAGAATTGCCAAATTGCATAAGTTCTCTTTTGCAGGAATTTGAGGAATTGTTTCCTAAGAATGTACCAAGTGGGCTGCCACCTTTGAGAGGGATTGAACACCACATTGATCTCATCCCAGGGGCCTCATTGCCTAATAGACCAGCCTACTGGAGCAATCCGCAACAAACGCAAGAGATACAAAAGCAAGTGACTGAATTGGTAAGTAAAGGTTGGGTAAGAGAAAGTTTAAGTCCATGTGCTGTCCCTGTTATTTTAGTTCCTAAGAAAGATGGTAGTTTGAGAATGTGCACTGATTGTAGGGCTGTTAATAATTTCACTGTTAAGTATAGGCATCCAATACCTAGGTTAGATGACTTGCTTGATGAACTGTTTGGTGCATGCTTATTTACCAAAATTGACTTGAAAAGTGGGTACCATCAAATTAGGATTAGGGAAGGGGACGAATGGAAAACTGCTTTCAAAACTAAATATGGTTTATATGAATGGTTAGTTATGCCTTTTGGATTAACTAATGCACCCAGAACTTTTATGAGATTAATGAACCATGTTTTGAGGGAATTTTTGGGAAAATTTGTTGTTGTATATTTTGATGATATCTTGATATATAGCAAAAATTTAGAGGACCATTGCACTCACCTAAAGACTGTTTTAAATGTGTTAAGAAACGAAAGTTTGTACGCAAACTTGGAAAAATGTGTATTTTGCACGGATCAAGTTATTTTTCTAGGTTTTGTCATAAGCTCTCATGGAGTACATGTGGACGAAGCAAAGGTGAAGGCAATCCAAGAGTGGCCAACTCCCAAAAGTACAACTGAGGTAAGAAGCTTTCATGGTTTAGCAAGTTTCTATAGGAGGTTTGTCAAGGACTTTAGTACTATTGCGGCTCCTCTTAATGAAATTGTTAAAAAAGAAGTTGGTTTTAATAGGGGTGAGAAACAAGAAAAAGCTTTTTCTAACCTTAAAGAAAAGCTCACCCAAGCACCAATTCTAGCATTGCCTAACTTTTCAAAATCTTTTGAAGTTGAGTGTGATGCTTCCAATGTTGGAATTGGGGCTGTTTTGATGCAAGAAGGACACCCAATTGCTTATTTTAGTGAAAAATTAAAAGGGGCTGCCCTAAACTTCTCAACTTATGATAAAGAATTGTATGCATTAGTAAGAGCATTGCAAACATGGAAACATTACTTGCTGCCAAAAGAATTTGTCATTCATAGTGATCATGAGTCCCTGAAGTACCTGAAAGGACAAGGTAAGTTGAACAAGAGGCATGCCAAATGGGTTGAATTTTTGGAACAATTTCCTTATGTGATTAAGCATAAGAAGGGTAAAGCCAATATTGTGGCTGATGCACATTCAAGGAGGTACGCATTACTCTCTACCCTTGAAACTAAAATTTTTGGTCTTGAGCACATTAAGGATTTGTATGAGCATGATCTTGATTTTTCAGTTAAATTTGTTGAATGTGTGCATGCTGCTCATAATGGATTTTTTAGGCACAATGATTATTTATTTAAAGAAAAAAGGTTGGGCGTGCCAAAAGGATCCATTAGAGAACTCTTAGTTAAAGAGGCGCATGAGGGGGGCTTAATGGGACATTTTGGTGTTCTTAAAACTTAGGAATTTTTGAAAGAACATTTTTATTGGCCTCACATGAAAGTTTATGTGCAAAAATATTGTGAAAGATGCATTGTTTGCAAAAAGGCCAAATCCAAAGTTATGCCCCATGGATTGTATACCCCACTACCTGTTCCTGAATATCCCTGGATTGACCTTTCAATGGACTTTGTCTTAGGGTTACCTAGAACAAAGAACGGGAAAGATTCTATTTTTGTTGTTGTCGACAGGTTCTCAAAGATGGCACATTTCATTCCATGCAAAAAGGTGGATGATGCCTGCCACACTACTGATTTGTTTTTCAAAGAAGTGGTATGCCTACATGGCCTGCCAAAAATCATAGTGTCCGACCGAGACAGTAAATTTCTAAGCCACTTCTGGAGAACTTTGTGGGGTAAGGTGGGAACTAAGTTACTATTCTCTACAACTTGTCATCCCCAAACTGATGGGCAAACTGAGGTAGTAAACCGAACTCTCTCTACCCTTTTAAGGGCCGTGCTGTCAAAGAATTTGAAAATGTGGGAAACATGGCTGCCACATGTTGAGTTTGCTTATAATAGGGCTGTCCATAGTACCACAAATCACTCCCCATTTGAGATTGTGTATGGTTATAATCCTTTAACTCCTCTTGATCTTTTACCTTTACCTAACACATCTCTCCTGAAGCATAAGGATGGCCCATTTCAAGTGATTGCCAAAGTCAATGATAATGCTTATAAAGTTGACCTTCCCGGTGAGTATGATGTGAGTGCCACTTTCAATGTTGCTGACTTGTCTCCTTTTGATGTAGGTGATGAAGATTTCAATTCGAGGTCGAATTCTTCTCAAGAGGGACGGAATGATGAGGACATGAAGCACCAAGATGTCATTCAAAGCTTAGGAGGTCCGACTAGGGCAAGATCAAAGAAAGTCCAAGAAAGCTTAGTCCAATTCATGACTAAGGCTATTGCAAAAGAGGGCAACAATGTAATTGCACCGAAAACCATGCTTGTCATACAAGCTATGGAGGAGGCGCAATTTGCACGACAAAGGCCCCAAAGCTATTTCATTTTTATTCAATAAAAAGTGCATGTGACCAATTGATTTATTTGGGACCAAGGCACTAAGTTATTTCATTTTAAGTTAATTTTTTTAGTGTGTTTAATCCACTTCAAGTGGTCTAGGTGTGGAACATATTTTTGTGAGTTGATGGAGTCAACAAACTTGCTAATCAAGCAACTTGCTAATCAAGAAAGACAAACTTGCTAACCAAGCAAACTTGCTAATCAAGAAAGGCAATAAGAGGAGAAAATATTACAAGATCCAAGACATTTATGGCACATCAAGACAATCAGAGCAAAAAAGGAAATAGAAGATCCTAATCATTAATTGTGCATTCAATGCCAAATCAAATAGGATATTTTCTTAAATTGTTTTGTCTAGTATTCTTGTAATTGTTGAATACCCTTTATTTTTTCCTTGTATTAGCAAGAACCTCCCTTATTATAAATAGGGAGTATAAGTGTCAATGAAAAGGGAGAAAGACTATATCAAAGATTTTGAGTTCATACTCTTTGGTTCTGGATTGGACCAGCTTATTCGATCTTATCAAGAATTCCTTTTCTTGTGGTGATCCTCACACTCATTTGCTTATCCTTGTCTTGGATTAGACCAAGGTGGCGCCCCTAACCTAAACACCATCTTCTTCACGAATTCAAAAATCAATTCATTCTTCTCGTTAGTCTTAAACTGTTCCTAAACTCCCTATCCCAAAACCCACAAAATTCTTCTCTCTCTTTCCCCACTATTCATCCTTTTATATCCAAAAGCACAAAAATATAAATTACAACCAGAATCCATATTGAAAATCAAAAGAATGGCCAGTTTCCACAACAAGGAGGCCATCAACATAACAACAATTGGTTACATAAACTCTTTAAGACAACTAAAAGATATTTTTCAAAAGCTACAAAGTTTTCTAAGTGTTTAACGTTTTATCTTCCGATTGAAATCACTTGATTGTTGGATTTCAATTGAGTTATCAAGTTTAGCCAAGAACAACGCTAAGATTTTACTTAAGTGGATTACTACGGCTAATGCTTAAAGTAAAAGGAGGAAATGCGATAAAGAAGATAAATGAAATAAACATAGAGTTTGATTTGAATGATGCGTGTCTTTTACAATTCACTCTATTGTTTTATATATACACAGGCCCTCGTCGGCCACTAAGCTAATCAACATTTGTCTGCCGTTGGATATATCTAAGATCAACAATTCTCATTGCTTCCTAGGCCTTCTACCCAGCGAAGTAACTGCCCACGATCCCCACTGGCACGGTTAGTGGGGTGAGTGCTCGTTGCTCCAGGTTTTCTTGCCTCCCTCTCCCGTTTGAACTTCAACCGTTCCCAATCAAGTGTCGTATCCTGCCTTCCAAGTAACCTCCCATCCTGCCTAGGCCAAATGGTGGCTCGACTATCTTGGCCCCGTCGTAGGTAATGGTCTGAGCATCTGAGCCAACAGGGCCTTGGCACTCTATGAAATGGGGTATTTACTTTCCTTCGACTTAGCCCGTTGGTCCTCGGGCATAATCCTCCCTTGGGGGTTCCTTTAATTTGACACAACTCGACGACATTCTTATGTTCACTCTTTTTCGGCGAAATACCTATTCTGCCCTTTGTCATATGGCTTGCCTACGCGTCGTATTTCCTTTTCTTATCCTTTTGGTCCTCGGCCTAAGACCCATTTATTTTTGGGTGTTAACAATTGCCACCCTTTTTGTGTTGTCGTGCGGCCTCGAGGACGTGATTGATAGTACGAAAATCCCTTTACATGATCTTGAAGTGATGGTTAGAGGGGACGTAACCGCAGCCGCGTGACACTTGGCGCTTCGCACCAACCAAAACGACTACGCGACGGTTCTCAAGAACGAGCCGACTGAGTTTTGCGAAACTATAAATAGCTTTCATCATTGCCTCAGTGTGGTCCTGTATATTCTCTGAAATCCCTTGCTACCATTTTTGCCTATCTCCCACATCACTTGCCCGAGCGGCGAACTTCCTCGACCTCCCAAGATGTCTTCTGGTTCCGACTCCCAAAATGAAGAGCATAGTAATGGCGGTGTTGACAGCCCGACCGACTCGTTATCCAGCTCACCATCCTCTTCTCCAACTCAGGTAGACCCTCCTCCAAACGCTTCCCCGAGGGACCTTTTTGCTGTTGTCCCTAATGGCGTGACTGTCTGTCCCGCCACTTCTAACGTTCTTGACGGCTTCGCCGCTTTCCAACGCATTTTCTTTCCTTCTCCGCTTCTCATTACGCAGGACTAGTTTACCGCGAGTGCTCGTGTATTAGATCCTGACGCGTTAACCATTCCGACTGTTGATTATCAGCAATGGTTCGAGAGGGTTCACAGTGACAAGTTCAGCATCTGGAGAACAGTATGGCTTCGAGACATAGTGGCTCTTTCTTCCTTCATAGCCCCTACCCTCTTAGAGATGCTTTTCCAATGGGACATCCTGATCCCCACTGCGCTGAACGTCTCTGCCATCACCGGCCTACCTGCATCGGGTAGGGCAGTCCACCCCTCAAGGTTGCCGCAAGAGAATGGCCGTATGAAGGTCCAGAGAAGTTCTTTTCCAGACTTTGTGAGAGACCATGCTGGGGACGCTCTAGAGATTACTGATGAGGAGCATCTTGCCTTCCTCCTGTACTTCTTCTGCAGGTTTTTCTATAGCACCGGCGCTGAGGGTATTGTAACAGATTTGCAACCCTTTGCGGTTATGATGGCCAGTGACATCCGTTATGCTTGGGCTACTTTCTTTCTTGGCGAGCTTTATCGCGGCATTCAGGACATGCTTGATCAGATTTGGGAGCATGGCCAGGTGACCCGAGTCCGAGGCCCCATGTGGTTCCTACAATTGTTGGCTATCCTCTATTTTCCCAGTCTCCTTACTGTAGGGCTAGAGGGTCCTGGGGCCGTCTCCCCGACATGCCTGGGTCCTGAACTGTGGGGTTCTCCGTGTCACCAGCTGGCTGCTATTGCTTTGGTGAGGGAACTTCTTCGAGTGGAAGCGCTGATCTCCACTAGGTGTCCTGTATTAGACAAAGGACTCGGCCCCTTTTGGATATTCGTCCCTTCCAAGCCACAAGCGGCCTATTCTGCTACCGTCCGTACGTACGCCAAGAACAGCTGGAAATCGATCTTGGTGGCTCGGGACTTCCCTACCGGGTATGTGATTTCTCTGCGCAGTACTACTTCCTCGGAGTACTATCTCCCAAACTTCGTCTGCAGGCAATTGGGTTTTACACAACATGTCCCTCTGCCATTCTTATCTCTGAGGGGTTCTCGGTCTCGTGAAGGGCTGACTGATGCTCAAGTCTACGAGATGGTTGCCGTCAATCAGAAAGGTCTTGCTGAGACGGATTGGGCGTACCGTGGCACGTGTCCGGGTGTGACTAGTACTTTCACCAATTGGTGGTATGGGTTCAAGGACTTAGCCTTCCCTCGGACGTTTGATGAACTACTGTCTCAATACTCGAGCCCTTCTTTGAGGTCTTTAAACTCGCCGGGTCCTTCTAGTGGCGCCGGTTCGGCCATCGTCCTGACGCCTCCATCTTTGTTGGTTCCTGTAGCTTCATCCAAAATAGGGACCAAGCGTTCTCCCGCGAGATCTCATTCAGAGTCAGGTATGCCAAGTGTGTCTGTGTTTTTTTTGTGTGGCTCATGTAGCGTCTGTTATTGAAGGTGACGATGATGGCTCATTGATTATCCGTCGGTTTCCCAAATGCCTGACTATGAAGAGCCATCCCAAGACAGCGGCGGAGACAAAGACCGCAGTGGAGGTTGTCGCTTCCCGTCCTTCTAAGAATTCTGAGGTACTTCTTATTCAGAAGTTGCCCCTTTCCCTCTATTCTCGCGGGTTACTTATGCTGGTGCTCTCTTTATGTTCTTTTGCAGTTTGTTGTTCCTCTGCCGAATCTGCCTGTGCCTTCTCCCTCTGTTTCCTTACCAAGTCATGGGCTGGTGGCAGATGCGGAAATCGATCAACATTTTGTCAGCCGGCGCCAGCCCTGGATCCAACCACTTTCTTCTGCAGAATTGCAGTGGCTAGAAGCAACTTTCCAAGGTGGTATTCCTACCCATCTTCCTCAGCTTTCAGACCTCCGGTCCTTGATTTTCAGGCTGGCTTCCCAGGGAGGAGTGGCAACATAATGCTCTTGAGGACGTGGCCCGTCGCCTTCCGTCGGTCTTTCAGGCATACTTGGCTGCCAATAATACCCAAGTCACTGCTCAGAATTTGTTGGATAGCTTGAATGCCCTGCAGGCAGAACATATTGCTCTCCTGGAAGGGTATGACAGGCAGGTGTCCGTGCGTCAGTCATCCCTGGCTGAGGAGGATACTGCTCGACGCTGCATTGGGGAGATTGGGGTCTTACTAGAGCGGCTTCAGACGGATGTTAAAGTTCTGCAATCCTGCCGTGGGGGGGGGGGGGGGGGGGGGTGTCACTAATCGGCTGAAGCAGATCGCGGTCCAACAGTCCTGTGTATTCCACCGCAGTAAGCCCTTGGGTCAGCATATTCAGGAGTCTCATCCTCAACAGGATCTTGCCCTTTTTGACAGAGACCGTTGTCAGGAAGGTATGCGTTCAGCCGCCGCTTCGTGGGAAGGCTTTCGCCTTCGTCTTGCTAGCGTCTTTGCTGTTAATACTCCTACGACCCTTGTTCCTGGTCCTCTGATCCGGCAGGCGCCTACCCTGGTAGGGGAAGGAAGTTCGGTCGCCAAGAACTGAAGGTTCCTCGACCACTCTGCTTTCGTTTTTTGTCTTTGTTTTCCTCACTAGGTCGTCGGTGTGTGGCGAGCCAATTTTGACATCACATCCATGTTTCTCTTCCTCGCATACTTTCCCGTCGGTGTGTGGCTAGCCAATTTTGATAATATCTTATACTTCCCCAGCATTTTTGAGGCCGAAAGGCATTACGAGCCACTCATAGATGCCTAGGGCGCCTGGGCACCTGAAAGCAGTCTTGTGAGTGTCTTCCTCAGCTAAGTAAATCTGGATGTAACCAGAATAGCCGTCCATAAAGGTCAAGATGGCATTGTTCACCGCGGCGTCGACAAACATGTCGGCCACAGGCATACCGTACTCATCTTTCGGAGTGGCCAAGTTCATCTCTATAGTCAATACAGACCCTGACCTGGCCATTCTTTTTGATCACGGGGACTATATTAGACAGCCATTCTACGTACCTGGTAGTTTTGATGAATCCTGCCTTCAAAAGCCTTTCCACTTCGGCTTTGATCTGCCGCATTAGTTGTGGGTTGAACCTTCTCGGTGGTTGCCTGTGGGGTCTACAACCCTCCTTGATGGGTAACCTATGCTCCACCAAGACTCTGTCAAGGCCTGACATCTCATGGTAGTCCCATGCAAAGCAGTCACGATAATCCCGAATCAAGGCTATCATCTGCTCGCGTTGCAGTGGATGCAGTTTGCCGCTAATTTTCATCATTCTGGGCTCACTCTCTGTTCCCAAGTTTACCTCGACTAGTGGGTGCTGGGCCTTGAAGGTGGGCATTTTCCTCTGTATGGGCTCTAGTTGAGGAGGTTTGGCCGACGACTTGTCTTCACGATAATCCGGTGTCTCCTCTGAGTCCTTGTCTTCTCCATATATGGCACCGAACATAGCCTCTTCAATGCTGGATTCCATTTGAAATAGGTGCAACCGATCCAGCACGCTCTGTACTTCCGAAGGAAGACTAATCATTATTCTCGTCGTCAGGCCGTGGGTTGGCCAACATTTTGAATTCAAAGCCCTTCTTGGTCCAGCCGCACGACTCGATACCACCCTCTTTGCAGTCCCCCGGAAGGAAATAAGGCGCAGGTACCATGAGTAGAATACGGCTTCAAACATTTTTACTTCAGCTGGAACCACTATCTCCACCTTATCCTCCACTCATATCATAAGCTTCTGGTGTAAGGTGGAGGGGACACATTCACTGTTGTGGACCCAATCCCTCCCCAGGATCACCGTGTACGAGGGCCGCCCCTCAATGACGAAGAATGCCGACCGAGTCTTCTTGGACCCACCCGTGACATCAGCCACCAACACCCCTAGTGCGTGAGATGGGTGGCCCATGAAACTGGTCATGGTCATGGTAGTGGGGATGAGATCTTCGACGTTCTTACCTAGCCTCTTCATAGTTGACAGTGTCATGATATTCAGTACGGCCCCGCCATCCACGAAGACCCTATTGAACATCTTGCCGTTAAGATGGGCTTTGATGTGCAATGGCTTCAGGTGTCTGGTCATTTCCGTCGTTGGTTTCTCAAACAACATGCTCTCTGTAAGGGGTCCCTCGGCCTCTGTAAAGGCAGCCCATTCGGCTTCCTCAGAACTCCAGAACTCCGGTGGAAGGAGACCCACCATCTCAATGTCCGCATATAATTCTCCATCGGCTTCATCCATCAAGTCATCTAGGATTGATTCAGTGATGGAATTTCCGTCGAAGTCTCTAGGACTGGAGAGATATTCCTCTTCTTCCCCTAAGAGGTCGTCTTCTTGTAATTCCTGATCGGTCATTGTCTCCCCGACTTGGGGCTCACTGGCTAGCTGGGATCGCTTTGGACTATGAGGCCCGTAAAGGCACTCTATCATCGCCTTCGTGAGAGGATTGTGAGGTGCCTCCACCATGCCCACCATTCACTGGTCTTCTTCTCCACGATCCGTAGGTGGCTCTATGACAGCTACTTCAAGAGGCGGCTCCGCGACTGCGTCTTCCACTGGCTTTGGGAATGCCTGTTCCAATGCCGCCGCAACGGACGTTGTGGGGATGGTCTGGGTATTCCCATCTCTAGTGCAGGTGAGCATCTAGAGGGTCTCCTTCATCCTGTTGAACGCCCTTGCCCTCTGTAGCCTCCCGCGGCACTTCTGCCGGAGGTTTGACCGTCCTGATGGCTCTCAAATCTCGGTCGTTGAGTAATGTGATGTCAACCGAGGTTGAGTCTTGAGTCCCTGGGACTTGGGCTACCCTTCTTTCTTCTATGGGGTGAGTCTCCCGGTCAGGTCCCTTGTCTTATGTGTGTTACCAAGTGGCTTCAGTCTCAAGACAGGGGGTGAATTGAGATTTTAAAAACTTTTCCCCTTTTTATCGACTTAGATTAATTTTCGCGCAGGTTTATGAAATGAACGAATTAGAATAAAGAACAGTAAAGCACGCACAAGATTTATACTGGTTCGGTCACCTCCCAGTGACCTACGTCCAGTCCTCACAACCCTTTGTGGGATTTTTACTATCAAAACAAAGCTTTCAACCGGGTGCTTTAAAACCCTTATAGACACAGGCACTCTTCACCTAGGATACCCCACCTTGTGCAAGAGCCCTAAACAACAATTACAACAAGAGATACCCCACCCTTGTTACAATCAACAACCCTAGAGAGATACCCCACTCCCTAGTACAACCAATTGAGAACAAGAGATACCCCACCCTTGTTACAATCAAAACCCTAGAGAGATTCCCCACTCTCTAGTACAAACCAATAACAGTTTTAAAAGAAATTACAATGAAATAACAAATACCTCTGAGAAGGTGAATATGACAACTTGAAGAATCCCAACCTAACCCTTGAGAGAGATCAGCTCAAAGTGATGAAGAACGTGAAGAATGAGTGTGACACAGTGAGAGAGTTTGCGTTCTTCTCTTTAGAATTGTAGGTTGTTGATTTGATCGTAAAACCTAGATTCTATTTATAGAGTTTGTAGAAATATGACCGTTGAAGCAATTTTTAACTCTATTTAGATAAGTGAAAAATCGATTAATGACTTGAAAAAGATAAGATGAAAATCGATTATGTGCTTTAGAAATAGTAGGTGAGAAATCGATTTCTTGCTTGTGGGAACAAGTGAGAAATCAATTTTGTGCTTTAGTAAAGCAAGTAGATAATCGATTGTTGGCTTTATAAAAAGAAGGAAGGCAGGTAGACAATCGATTTTCCTCTTTGATATACAGGTGAGAAATCGATTGTTTGGTTAAAAAAATAATAAGGGAATCGATTGTTTGCTTAAAAATAGGAAAGTTTCACAAAATTAGGAAGCTCAAAATTAGGAAAGTTTGCTTAACAAGTCATGAAACAATTTTGTGCTTGCAACCAACAAGCTCAAAATCGATTCTTTGCTTTAGAAAACAAGTAAGGAATCGATTCATTGCTTCCATAACCAAGTCCTTTATGAATTTAATCGATTGATGGCTTTAAATAATGAGAATGAAATCGATTTTGGCTTAAACAATATGAATGAAATCGATTTCTTTACTTCAAAAACAATTTCTTTTAAAAACACTAAGCCATGAATCTATTTCTTTCAAAAACAACAAGTGCCTAACCTATTTATCAATTGAAAACATATGTTAGGTCCATTTGTCTGAGTGCTAGTGTGTTTAGTGATTTGAGCCGATCTTCAAAAGCGGTTTACAATTCATTCCTAAGACACGACCCAACTTCCTTGGGACTACTACCCTTGACACACTTACTTCTTGAGTTGGTTGTGCCTTGGAGTTCCATTTGTCACTTTGTCTTATATTACTTCATCATCAAAACTTAACCTGCAACACAAGATATCCATATTCTCCCCCTTTTTGATGATGACAAAATTTTATTTCATCTCAAGTGGGAGGTTAGTTCATCAAGCAAAACAATACGCTAATATTAAAGATATGTATCTAGACTCCCCCTTACTTGATGCTCCCCCTGTCTAAATGCAAAGTGACAATACAATACACTAATAATGTGCGTGCTCGTCGGGGTTGAGCTTGGATAAATGCAACTCACTAAGATCATGGACAAGCCTTCCCGATTTGGGAAGTTTCTTTTGTGGTTTTTGAGGTTGACTCGGGGCCCCTATCTGTAATTCTCTTGCAGCAGGGCTTTTTGTTCTGCAACTGTGGATCCCCGTGGGGGTGAGCCTAATCGGCTGAACACAAATGATTCTTTGTCCTGGGAAACCTCTCCCTTTGGGACCCACACGTACTTTTTCTTCCCTTTCCCTTGATCGTTCTCTGAGAAGGAGACCATGTTGACGTTCATGTTGCGGAAAGGGTCGGTGTCGACAATCATTTCCGAGGCCCCTTTGTCAGCCATTTTAAACCTTCCCTTCCTGTTGGATTCCTGAATAGCTTGGCGGAAGATAATGCAATTCGAAGTGGCGTGATTGAAATAATTGTGCCACTTGCAGTATTTCTTCCCCTTTATTTCCTCAGGTGGGGGGATCTTGTGGCCGTCAAGGAGTTTGATCTGTTTATCCTTGAGGAGGTAGTCAAAGATTTGGTCAGCCATGGAGATGTCAAAGGAATATTCAACCCTTTCTTCCTCTTTCTCCTTACCCTTAGCAGGCCTAAGAGCGGGACAGAGGTAAGCCTTCACCTTAACTATCTCGACCACTAGGATGTCCACCGCGTAATCGGCTGACTCATCATAGTCAGAATCCTCGGCTGCATCCACCACCGATACCAGCCGTGGCCCTCGGCCCCTTGTGGCTCTCCTCCTTTCCCTTTCTTGGACATGTTGTTCCGCTTGAACTGCCCGGGAAGCTAAGCCACGGAGATCACAGCAAGCTTGTCCCACAAGCTTTTCTTTCAATTGAGGGTGCTTTCCAGAGATGGCCATGGAAGTGAGCTGTGACTCTGGGAAAGGCACCGAACATTTTCCAGCCATCTTTCTGAATCTCTCGATGAAGTCGGTCACTGCCTCGTCCACCTTCTGTCGTAAATTCATGAGATCGTCCCTGTCAAGGACAGGGGGAACAACTGCAACTTCGAAATACTGAAGCAGTTTAATGTAAAACCAGTTTACGGGCCAATTTACTATTTTTATCGAGCTTTTATCCAATAACCCAGTTAGTGGATTAGGTTTTCGTCTTGTCCTACTTAAATACACTATTTCAGAGTCGTTTTGGCTCTGTTAAGCATTAATATACAATTTTGAGGATTTGGTAGCGTAACCTCCATGGAAGCTGAAGGCCCTATATCAATCTATTGGTGAACGGTATTGCTGTAAGGATTTTGAGGTTCAGTGCTTAATGTTTATTTCGTTTTTATGGTTTTGATTCTTTCTCTATCAATTTCATCTCAGTAATTCTTGCTGCAAATTCGGTTTGTGTTTTGCTTAATTACTCAAACTCTGTGATTTGCTTTTGTGACTCGTTTTATGATTCAGTTTTGCTTAATCACTTAATCATTATTCTGTTTTGCAACTTTAATTATTTAAACTATTTTATTGCTTGTTTAATCTAGTTTCGATAGGAATTGATAGAGTCTATGACGCTTGTTTATAGGATTGATAGAATTCAGTTATGATGTTAATTGTGTTACTGGCGCTTGTTCACTATCACGAATGATTGAACACACTGTTTTGACGCTTGCTTTAAAAAGTGTTGTTGTCGTCAAACACTTAGGTCCTAGCCGTGGTGTCGGCCAGAGGTTTGGACAGTCTTTGATTCCTTTTTCTTCAAGCAATTGGGTCTTGGAGGGAACTCTGCTCCTCAACTATGGGTTTCCTGACTCCTCTAGAAAGGGTCAGGCAAGGTGAGAAGGGACGCGAGTGTTGGATTACTACGGCTAATGCATAAAAATAAAGTTAAGGCAAGAAATACGATAAAGAAGATAAATGAAATAAATGTAGAGTTTGATTTGATTGATGTGTGTGTTTACATTTCACTGTAATGCTATATGTATACAACGGCCCTCGTTGGCCACTAAGCTAGCCAACATTTGTCTGTCGTAGGATTGATCTAAGATTAACGGTTCTCATTGCTTCATAGTCCCTCAACGAAACGAAGTAACTGCCCACGATCCCGCTGGCACGGTTAGTGGGGTGAGCGCTCTCGTTGTTCCAAATTTCCCGGCCTCGCTCTTCTATTTTGAACTGCAATCGTTCCCACGTTCTTCCTTCGTGTCGTGTCTTGCCTTCCAAGTAACACCCTTCTTTCCTCGGCCGTATGGTGGCTCGGCTATCCCTTTTGTGTTGTCGTGTGGTCTTGAGGACGTGATTGACGGTACAAAAACCTGTTCGGTACCGGAGTACGGAGTTGAGGCACCTGAAGCCCGGCAGGATCCAAGTGCAGGGCCCAGAATGCCCTGATTGCTTCCAGTTGAGTCAATCTTGGAGTGTAAGTACTGAACTCCGTTAATAGGTGTTGGAGCTCGGGTTATCTGAGGTAGTTCTCTGTCCACGCCGGGTGGGGGGTACCTGCAAGACACTCTGACGCTCAAGTCAGTAAAGAATAGAGGTGGATCAGATAGAGAGGTTAGATAAAGTACAAGAAATGCGTGCCTGACAAGGATGTCGAGATTGGTTCTAGAGCATCCCCGGGTGCGGGGTCCTCAGGGAGCACGTTAAAATGGTATTTTTGCGTACCTGGATTGGAGGGCAGTACCTCTATTTATAGATGAGGTTCTGTACCTGAGCCGTTGGATGCGTAGGATAGATCCTGAACATTGGGCACGTTTGGAATGTGGACACGGTCGTCCTGAACTACGGAAATGGGCCAGGCCCAAGCCGGAGAAGGTTTGGCGCAGTCCGGAACCGTGATCCCTCAAGTCGAGGGCGAGAGCAGCATGAGTTCGACGTCGGCTTGTTTTTTGTCTGCCTTTCGAGGTGGGGACTTGTCGAGCCCTGCGTTTTCCTGAAAGGTGAATTGGATAATATACAACATTTTGGGGAGTTCAGATACCTGTTAGTGCAGATTTGAAAAGACGCGCATCAATTCGTTGTGACGCTTCACCTCCTGCCTCCATAAAAGGCAAGTTGAAAGTCCATTTGACCATTCTTGCATATTTGATCAACCTGAGCTCTGAAAAGCGAACTCTTTTCGTAGGCACGCGAGATCAACTTTTCACCTGTCGAAGTCATTTCCTGGGTTTTTCCTTCGGCGAGGGCACCAATCAGTCCTACATCAGAAAGTATCTGCGCAAAGGTTAGTTTCCCTGCATAAAAACTTTTCAGCGGTCATTGCTGCTCACTCCAAGGGGAGGAGGTAGTCCGGCCTTGCGAATATCCGAGGCCTAGACTTATACCACTAAGGATTAAGATAGGGAGCTCGATATAGATAGATTTCGTGATAGTGCCGTCCTCCCCTTGCAGATAATGGTTCGAACTAGGAGTGAGGAACAGCCAGTTCCTAGGAAGCCACCAGCCGGCTCCAAAGGGGGCCCCTTCTTTGATGTCTTCCACCTATGCTCCTTCCCTAAGGGGTCGGGAGCTTCGATAAGGGAGCCGGTTCGGCAGATTTCGGAGTGCACAGTGGAGGAGAATCCGGAAATGGGAGATGCTGAAGCCGAATCTTGGGTGGAAGAGTTGGAAGCCGAACTTGAAGCTGCGGCTGAGGTGGATGAGGTGGAAGTCCTAATTGAAGACCAGTACCACTGGGTTGCCAAGAGGATTTGGAATACCGCTGCAAGGCTGAGGGCGGACAAACCCCTCTCCTACTATGAGAAGTTCATAGTTGGTTTTGTTGAGCAGAGATGGAAACTGCTTGAGCATAAAGCGATAGGTTTCTTCTTCTACGGGGTCGCTTTGGAGAACATGGTGGTCCAGATCCCTCTTTCCGAGTCCAAAAGGGCGTGCTAAGATTTCTTGATGTGGCTCCTTCGCAACTATAGCCAAATGGTTGGGGTTTCGTCCGAGGTTTTGAGATGGCCATGGAGCGCCTCGGGAGAGTTCCCACTGCAGAAGTCTTCTTCTTCTTTTTAAATGTACTCCGTTCTTAGGATGCTGTGACGGAAGGGAAGAGTCACGGACACGTCGGGCTCCTGTGCAATGCAAATCGGTCTTACTTCTTTCCGGCCAACATTCAAACTGGGACTTCAAGACGAACTTCTTCTTTGTCCGAGTTGTGAGCAGTGCTACCAAGCTTGCTGTTGGAGACTTCGAGAACGGGAAGCTAAAAAGGGTGCACTTCCCGCTGTCTTGGGATCAAAGTCACTTTCTCCGAGATGGAGTGGAAATCGGGACTCAGAGTTACATGATGAATCCTGAAAAGCTGAAAGGAGAGAACAGAAAATCATATGAGCTTTTTAATAAGTTGGTAAAAGTCATGGTTAAGGCTGGCCTGAGATTTCACTGCGGCTCTATGATAGATGGCGTGGCTGAGTCCAAAGCCAAGCTGGATAGATACTTTGCTACTTGTAATGCGCTTTTTAGTTAATCTTCTCTTGTTAATTTATATTATGCCCGCTTCGGGATACCGTTGTTCCTGAACCTTTTCTTGTTGTTGCAGGTAAAATGGACGAGCTGGATCTTGATGTTTTCTTCGACGAGACCGAAGTGGATACCACGACCAAGATCAATAAAAGCATTCCTGCAAAGATTGCAGACAAACCTTCTGGGTCGGCCACGGGGACCGGCCCTTCAAATAAGGCGGGCAAGTCTCATTCTGGGGGCACGTCTGTCTTAGAAAAACAACAAGCACAAAATCAAAAGAAATCTCCTGTTGTCTGCTCTTCTACCCCACAGTTGAAATTGGAGCCTGGTGGCAAGGACGGCCGCAAATGAGGCAATGCTGAGGCTGCCTCCGAGGAACCTGCTCAACACAAAAAGCAAAAACCAATACAACAAAAGAGCATGGAGAAGGGGAAAGGCCAGGCTTCCCTTACAGACTTCGAGGCCTGCATCCGGGTCGACCAGACCGGTGCCGTGGTCATCAGAGAGCTGTAGCAGCTGGCGGAAGATAAGATGAATCAACGCTTCCAAGGTAAGATATCCGCCCTTGATGCTGAAAATAGACTTTTACAACGCAAGTTTATTCATGTATGTCGTGAGCTAAGTACTTACCAAGATCGTAACTTGGTAGCCTATTCCGAAGAAAATCGGAGTTTCAAAAAAGAGCTTGAGAAGTTGAATGGAGTTCGGCTGCAGCTCAATGAGGCCAACGCTATGGTTGTCCAGCAGAAGAAGGCAATTGCTGATCTTCTGAAGCTGAAGGCTGATTTGAAGTCGGCTCAGGAGAGCTTGGAGGCCGCCGAAGCTGACAAGGAAAAGAATCCCAAGGAGGTGGAGCAGCTGAAGGCGTACAAAGCCGAGCTCACCAAGAAGATGGCAAGGGCGGCCATGTTCTGGAGCCCGGACTAAACATCAACCTGCTGGATGCCAAGTACAAGGCTGAAAGCGGGAAGATTGTTTACAAGGGTGCCGTGATCTACGACCCTGCTGCAACTCCCAATGTAGAAGGCGGGAAGATTGTTTACAAGGGTGCCGTGATCTACGTGACACTTGGAGCTTTATATTTTTTGAATTGAACTATTTTTTTACACTTGGTCTTGAATTGAACTGTTTTTTTACACTTGGTAACTTTCCAAAACGGTGCCTTTTTGATAAATCACGATTTTTCCTTCATATTTTTTTAACCGTTATTTTGTTTTTTCCCTATCTACTTAATACCGGGGCTATATTACTAGGCTCTGTGGTAATGGACCAAATTTTCCCAAGATTTTGGTGTATCATATTGAGTCATTTTTCATTTTATACAATGAATAACTATAGGAATAATAATGTTGAGAGGAATAATAATTTAGGAAATAAATAATATTAAGGGATACGTATTTACATATTTCCTACTTCTATTTAATTTCAACTTTAAATAACTCTGATTACTAATATTGTTTTTATTTAGGTTTTACAGACATAACTTTTATAGAATTTCAAACATAGACCACAATACTTTGAAGGAAAACATATTCTTATTTTCAACTATTATTATTATTACGAATAATAATTATTTCCAATTTCTTTATGCACAAGAAACCAACAACCATCTTCCCCATCCCTGTGTGCTAAAAACAATATTGATGAACTTTTTTGTTTCTTACAATTGAATTTTATGAGCGTAAAAATTGTCAGATTATATTTATGTAATATTGTGCAATTAGGAAGCGTAGTTCAATACATTTATTTACGAAACTAAAAAATTGAAACGAACAATATGAACAAAACAAATTTTATATTATTATAAAAAAATTATCAAACCTATAATGTGCCAATTGAATAGGTTAGGAAGCTATTCATATTAAACATAAGTGTGTAATTATTGCTGAATTTGTATTGAATTTTGAGTGGTTTAAATAAGCAATAAAACAGGTTAATTTACCAAAGTGCAACTCCGGTCTTGCTCATTACCGGATTTTTTTGTTCAGCAACTCACTTGGCAATGTAGTCCGTTTTCCACGTAAGTTTGATCATTCTTTTTAAAAGTCAAATAAAAATTAAAACTTCAAAGTTAACTAACAACCAACAACCAAAAATCATATTCCCCATCAACAATATTCACCATCCCCGTGCAATAAAAATGTTAATGTTGAACTTTCTTAAAATACTCTTTAGTCTTGAACATCTTGCCGAGCAAGAGAAAGTGACACTGAGCAGTACAAATTAAACGAACAAAATTTATCTCCTAATGCAATCACTCGATCTTTTGCGACTTCATGCCAACCTTTCTCTATCATACCACGTGTTGAGAGAAGTGCCTCCACATTGTGCTGCCAAAGAATGAATACCTTCCTAACATCTTCTATTCACACTTCATACACATTATTCCTAATTGTGCTTGATTTAAATAAACGACACTATTTTCAACGGATCAATATTATTATTATTATTCATTATTATTGTCATTACACACCATATTATTTTATACTTTTCACCATATACTTTTAAATTTTAATATATTATTATTATTATTATTATTACTGACACAACTTTCGAAGAAAACATATTATTCTTCGTCATTACTATCATTACGCGTAATAGTTATTTCCGATTTCTGATTCACCAATTACAAACCACATTAGACCCCAGCCTTCCATACCAACTCTTCATGTGCTAACAATCAAGAACGATATTCCCCCACCCCCTTCAATTGGGTGCCAACCAACACGAACAAAATAAATAAAATAAAAAATAATAACTCAATAGATGCACATAATCATTCTTCTTATACATGTATAGACTCTATTTTTTGAAGTTTTGAGCACACACTCTTAAGTAAATGTGAAGGAGATAAAGTAATCATTCTAAGAAAGTGAAAAATAACAGGGACCACCACTTGTATTCACAATGCCCCTGACGATGTTGCTCAGCACGAAAAATATGTGCCAGACAACACAAACAGAACAAATATATCAAAAATAATAACTCAACGAATGCACATAATCACTTTTCTTATGTATGGATAGATTAGAATTTTTAAAGATCGAAGCGCAAATTCCCAGTTTAATCTCAAAGACACAAATTCATTAATATAACGAAAGTAGCATGTCACACGGAACACAAAGTCCATTCCCAACTCTGTTGATTGTGTTGCAGAGCAAAATAAATCTCATGTTTGTATTATTGTCGTTGCACGTAATAAATATTTACAGTTCCTTCGTGTGCTAACAATCAAAAACGATATTCACCCTCCCACTTCGCCAAAGCGTGCGAAGCACGGGTCCTGGGTCTAGTAATTACTAATTCATGGATCATGTAGAGATTCTATTATGTATAAAAAATATCTGGACTCCACTTGAATCAAAGTATGCAATATTTATTTGATAAGATCAAAGTTGGCAAATAATATTAGTATATTGCTAAGTTAAATGGTACATCCTACTCGCAAATATTAATCAGTATGATTAAATATGTTTTTGCCCTCGCAAATATTACTCCATTCCCCTCTCTCTTTTCTTTCTTTCTTTCTTTTCCTCTTCTTTCATCTCGTAATTTATTCTTCTTCTTACAACTTCTTTGACTCTATAACTATAATCAAACAATATGTCCTGTGAGTTTTTTCATACTGCATTGAATTTACGAATTTTTTCTCATTTGCATATAATGATTTCTTACTTAAAATTGTATCTTGTTATGAAATTGACTAAAACTAGAGCAAGAATAAAAATAGTAAATGAGAGAATAAGGGAAGAAGAAATATATCTTGTATATTACTCTTGAAGGTGTGTAACTACGATGACATATCAGACCTATTTATAGGCTCAAGTTGTGTAACATACATTTAACCTAGACATCCACATACATTTAACCTAGACATCCACTTATTCACAATACTCCCCCTTGGATGTCTATTAAGGATATGCCTCATTAAAAACCTTACTAAGAAAAAACCCAGTGGGAAAAAATCTTAGTGAAGGAAAAGAGTACAACATCCTTTGCTTGAGGGCTGCCTCATTAAAAGCCTTACCTTGGAAAACCCATTGGGACAAAACAGTGGTGAAGGGAAAAAGAATGCAGAACATGTTTATTTCTCCCCCTCAACTATGTAATCATCTCTGAGACGACGAAGGCCAATCTTCCGTATTGGCTGCTCAAAAGTTTTGCTTGGCAATGACTTTGTTAGAAGATCTGCTAAGTTGTCACATGAACGAATTTGTTGAATGTTAATATCACCATTCTTTTGAAGATCGTGAGTGAAGAAAAACTTTGGTAAAATATGCTTTGTTCTATCTCCTTTAATATACCCTTCTTTCAATTGAGCAATGCATGCAGTGTTATCTTCATACATATTTGTTGCCATCCTTTTCTCAGAAAATAAACCACAGGTTTCTTGTATATGTTGAATTACTGACCTTAACCAAATGCATTCCCGACTTGCTTCATGTAGTGCTAAAATTTCTGCATGGTTAGATGATGTGGCTGTTATGGTCTGTTTTACAGACCTCCATGAAATGGCTGTATCACCACAAGTAAACAGATAGCCTGTTTGTGATCTACCATTATGAGGGTCGGATAAATAACCTGCATCTGCATAACCAGTTAAATGTGATTTTAATTTATTTGAATAAAACAAACCCATATCCATAGTACCTCTAAGGTAACGAAGTACATGCTTAACTCCATTCCAATGTCTTCGTGTAGGTGAAGAACTATATCTTGCTAGTAAATTAACAGCAAATGATATATCAGGACATGTATAATTAGCAAGGTACATTAGCACGCCAATTGCACTAAGATATGGTACTTCAGGACCAAGTAGTTCCTCATCTTTTTCTCGAGGTCTAAATGGATTTTTATTCACATCTAGTGATCTTACAACCATTGGTTTACACAGTGGATGTGATTTGTCCATGTAAAACCGTTTTAACACTTTTGTTATATAAGTTTCTTGATGTACAAGAATTCCATTCCTTAAATGTTCAATTTGTAATCCCAAACAAAATTTTGTCTTTCCTAAGTCCTTCATCTCGAACTATCTCTTTAAGCAATCTATAGCTTTTGGAAGCTCTTCAGGAGTTCCAATAATATTTAAGTCATCCACATAAACAGTAATTATTGCAAATTCTTTTCCAGATCTTTTTATAAAAATGCATGGACATATGGGGTCATTTTTATATCCCTCCATTAACAAATATTCACTGAGACGATTATACCACATGCGTTCAGATTGTTTAAGTCCATAGAGAGACCTATTCAACTTGATTGAATAATCTTCTCTAGAGCCTGAATTGATTGTCTTGGGAAGATGAAATCCTTCAGGGAGTTTCATATAAATTTCACTATCAAGTGAACCATACAAATATGTTGTAACAACATCCACCATGTGTAAATTTAGCCCCTAACGTGCTACTAGACTAATTAAGTAGCGAAAAGTACTTGCATCCACTACAGGTGAATAAGTTTCTTCAAAATCGATGCCAGGTGTTTGTGAAAATCCTTGAGAAACAAGTCGAGCTTTGTATCTCACAATTTCACCATTTTCATTTCGTTTTCGTACAAAAACCCACTTATATCCAACTGGCTTCACACCTTCAGGTGTTCGGACTACAAGTCCAAAAACGTTTCTCTTACAAAGTGAGTTTAATTCTGCTTCAATTGCATCTTTCCACTTTGTCTAGTCATTTCTTTGTCGACAATCTTCAATGGACTTTGGTTTATGATCCTCATTATCACTCATCACATTAAGCGCTATATTATATACAAAAATATCATCAATGTTGACTATGTTTCGGTTCCATAGTACTCCATTCATGTCATAATTTATTGAGATCTCTTCATTTTCAAAATTTTCAGGTACCTGATCAGTCTCTTCTGGATCTGAGTCAACAATTATGTCTGAAGAATCATGTGCAGCTTTTGTATCCTCACTTGGAGTTTCTGTCTCCTCACTTGGGCCATTTATCCTTTTAGCTCCCTTTCTTGATCGAGGATTTTTATCTTTAGAACCGATAGGTCTACCACGCTTCATGCGTTGATGAGACTGATCATTTCAAGTCTTAGATTGTCCAACTGGGACATCAACTTTGATTGGAGCATTAGCAACTGGTATATATGATTTAGTCACTCTTTTAGGATCAGTGAATGCATCTGGCAATTCGTTTGCTAGATTTTGCAAATGAATTATCCTTTGAACTTCGAGTTCGCATTGTTTTGTACGAGGATCAAGATGAGAAAGTGATAATTCATTCCAACGAATTTCCTTGTCTAGTTTCTTATTCTCTCCCCCTAATATTGGGAAAACTGATTCATCAAAGTGACAATCAGCGAACCTAGCTGTAAATAAATTTCCTGTTGATGGTTCAACATATTTTATTATAGATGGAGATTCATATCCAACATATATACCCAATCTTCTTTGTGGACCCATTTTTGTGCGTTTTGGTGGAGGGATTGGAACATATACCGCACATCCAAAAATTCTTATATGGGATATATTAGGCTCTTTACCAAAAACCAACTGCAAGGGAGAATAAGTATGATGACTTGTTGGCCTGATGCGAACTAATGTTGCAGCATGCAAAATTGCATGTCCCAAAGAAGAAATTGGAAGTTTTGATTTCATGAGTATTGGTCTTGCAATCAACTTTAGACGTTTAATGAGGGACTCTACAAGCCCATTTTGTGAATGAACATGTGCTACAGGATGTTCAACATCAATGCCAATAGAAATACAATACTCACTGAATGCCTGGGATGTAAATTCAGCAGAATTATCAAGGCGTATTTTCTTAACTGGGTAGTCAGGAAAATGAGCTCTTAATCGAATTAGTTGAGCAAGCAATCTCGCAAACGCCTGGTTACGAGTTGATAACAAACAAACATGTGACCATCTAGTCGATGCATCGATTAAAACCATAAAATATCTAAATGGTCCACATGGTGGGTGTATTGGCCCACAGATATCACCTTGTATCCGTTCTAAAAATACAAGAGATTCACCCTCAATTTTTGTTGGTGATGGTCTAATTATCAACTTTCCTTGGGAACATGCAGTACATGAGAAATTATTGGATTGAAGAATCTCCTGGATCTTCAATGGATGTCCACATGAATTTTCAATTATTTTTCGCATCATAATAGAACCGGGATGGCCCAACCGGTCATGCCAAGTCAAAAACTTGTTGTGATTTGTAAACTTCTAGTTTACAATAGAATGTGTTTCAATCGTACTAATAAAAGTGTAGTACAAACCATTTGAAAACGTTGGTAATTTTTCCAATATACTTCTTTCTCCCGTGGTATGTTCCGTGATATAGAGATATTCGATATCTTCTTCATTTGTTGCTTCAATATGGTAACCATTTAAGCGAATATCTTTGAAACTTAATAAGTTTCTACGAGATTTGGGGGAATATAGTGCCATATCAATGTGTAGTTTTGTTCCTCTAGGTAACAATACACTAGCTCTTCCGGAACCTTCAATTATTTTTGTAGTACCAGATATAGTAGTAACATTGGTTTTTTGCATTACTAAGTAAGAAAAATAATTTCTGTCCTTGAGAATCGTGTGAGTTGTTCCGCTATCAGCGAGACACATATCTCCATTATTTTTGCTAGTGACAATACTCATTCTAACTTTCAAGAGAAAATAAAAATAAATAAGTAAGAAGTATAATAATAATTTTGGAAGGATAAAAACATTATAACTAAAATTTTTGCATAAAAAGCGAAAAGAAACACACCAAAACATAAACTTTAACGTCACTTAAACTTAAGGAATTTCAAACAAAGCAAATAAAGACATAATATTAAAATGGAAGAAGACTATTTCTTAAGGACCCCATCTCCAATAAGGTGATCAATTTTCCCATCCGGATCAGCAAAGAAATCAGAAACATCTAAGTGAGTATCATCTATAGGACCATAATCATCATCTTCATAAGCAAAATGTGCCTCTATCTTTTTCCCTTTGTTTTTCTGTGATTCTTGATAAAGATCAATAAGATGCTTTGATATACGACAATTACATGACCAATGACCTTTTCCCCCACAACGGTAGCAATTGTTTTCATCTTGTTTGCTATTTTGCCCACTTTTTTCCTTTTCACTATTTTTCCACTTCTGGTGGGAGAATGTGTTCTTTGAAATTCCACCACGACCATGTCCACGACCATGACCATGGACAAAACCCCGACCACGACCACGAGTTTTCCCATCAGTATAATTATCGTGTTTTGCTACATTTGCTTCAGGAAATGGAGCAGTACCAGATGGACAGGCCTCGGGATTTTTCATCAAAAGCTCATTATTTTGTTCAGCCACAAGAAGACAAGAAATTAGTTCAGAATATTTCTTAAATCCCCTTTCTCTATATTGCTGCTGCAGGAGCACATTGGATGCATGAAAAGTAGAGAAAGTTTTTTTCTAACATATCTTCATTAGTGACCTTTTCTCCACATAACTTCAATTGAGAAGTGATTCTAAATAATGCACAGTTATATTCACTTACAGTTTTAAAATCTTGTAAGCGTAAATGCATCCAATGATAACGAGCTTTTGGAAGAATAACAGTTTTCTGATGGTCATATCTTTCTTTTAAACTATTCCAAAGAACAAGTGGGTCTTTCACAGTAAGATACTCACTTTTGAGTCCTTCATGGAGATGATGACGGAGAAAAATCATAGCTTTGGCCTTATCTTGATTTGGTGCTTTGTTTCCTTCTCTTATAGTGTCTGCAAGACCATTTGCATCTAAATGGATTTCAGCATCTAGCACCCAAGATAAATAATTCTTTCCAGTGATGTCAAGAGCCACAAAGTCAAGTTTTGCAAGGTTCGACATATTTAGTTCTATCATGAAATTGTACTAATAATATATTTAGTGAAAATACTAATAAAAATAGAAATAATAATAATAAAAATAATAATATATTTAGTTCTATCATTGAATACTAATAATATATTTCAATAATAATAATAATAATATTAATAATAATAGTAATAATAATAATAAAAATAAATGAAATGAATTTAATCCATATTTAGTGAAATATAGTAACATATGTTACTGTCAAGTTAGAGAAAAAAATTAATATTGAATTTTAGATGGTAGTTACCTTAAAATTAGATGGTAGTTACAAAAAAAATTATTATTTTAAAATTAGATGGTAGTTACCTTGAAATTAGATGGTAGTTACAAAAAAAAATTATTATTTTAAAATTATCATTCTTAAATTGTTGTATAGGAATTGGTTATTATTATACAGGGAGTGCTATTTCTTGAAACCTTGTTAAATTTTTCGAAATAACTGATAGTTTATTTCACGAGAATGGCTTGCACTAATTTTATTAACCGATTAATATGTCTAATTGGTGTGGCACATCCGTCACCATAGAATTTGTTATTACCCAGGAAAACAAAATTGCTTTCATGAGTAGAACTCATATTGGGTGCTTAAGTGATAAATTTCTTCTGGAATTCATCAAAAATAGACAAACATAGTAATCCAACAGGGATTACTAGGGTGCTTAAGTGATGAATTTCTTCTGGAATTCATCAAAAATAGACAAACATAGTAATCCAACAAGGATTACTAAAATGATAAAATAAATAGTAATCCAACAAGGATTACTTAGGTGATCAAAAGTAGACAAACATTGTAATCCAACAAGGATTACTTAAGTGATGAATTTCTTCAGCAATTCATCATAGTAAAAAAAAATGATAATAAAACTAAAAAGATAATATTACTAATTCTTCTTGTTAGATTATTGCTCAAAAGATCATCGCAATTTTAAAGAAGAAGAATTGTTAGGTTATTGCTCTAAAGATCATCGCAATTTTAAAGAAGAAGAAGAAGATATTTATAGTACCTTAAGATATTTAGAGATCGTGCTGATAACGTGTTATGAAGTTGACTAAAACTAGAGGAAGAATAAGAACAGTAAATGAGAGAATAAGGGAAGAAGAAATATCTCTTGTATATTACTCTTGAAGGTGTGTAACTATAATGACATATCAGTCCTATTTATAGGCACAAGTTGTGTAACATACATTTAACCTAGACATCCACATACATTTAACCTAGACATCCACTTATTCACAATACTTATTTTATTAGTTTTTCCTCTTATTTTTTAATTTATCAACTCTCAACGGGCAACTACTGCTTGTTGTCTATATAATAACTTTTTATATTTTTGTATTTACTTTATATTTATTTTTTGCAGATGAATATTTAGTTTTGTATCTGTTCCGGACCGAGCCAAACCTTCACTGGCTTGGGCCTGGCCCATTCCCGAACTCCGACGCATTCGTATACACGCTTCAACCGTACACAACGACAAGGATCTTTCCCACGCATCCAATGGCTCAGTTACGACACTCTGTCTATAAATAGAGGCTCTTCCCTCCAATCCAGTTACACTTTCACACATGCACACTTTCGAAATAACCATGGCACAACGCAGCGCTTCTATTCCATACAATTCTCTCTGATCTCTCCCTATTTTATTCATCTCTGCCTCTTACTGACTTGGGCGTCGGAGTGTCTTGCAGGAACCCCCCACCTGACGTGGACAAAGGATTACCTCGGACCATCCGACCTCCATGCTCGATCTACCAAGCTTAAGCTCCATCTCCATGGAGCGCCTCAATTTGAAGCATCCTGAACATCGACCTCCAGCACCTCTGGAGCTCGGGTGATTCAGGACTGTACTCTGGTACCGAACATTGGCGACCACAGTAGGAGCATCGTCACTTGCTTCCGGACTCTATCAAGATAAACAAGGTTTAGACTAGGTACTCTTTCCCGATCCATTTTTTTGTCAATGGTGGCCCTTGAGGCTTTGAAGATGGGATCCCACTTGTGGACAAAAAGGTAATGGTCAAAGACCATTGAAAGCCCACCATCGAAAACTTTCAGTTTATCATCCTACCTATCGAACTTGGTCATGAAATAGCCATTCCCAACGTCACTTGCCTTCAAGTTTAGACCGCGTGACATTGAATACATATGTTTTCCCATGTAGCTTGACTAAAAAGGTGTCCTACCATGGATGACATAGCTATTGTATGATCTTGTCATCAACATGAAGCATGGGCAATAACTTGTTGCCTCTCACATATTCCACTTGAACTCTCTTAGTAGCTAGTATGTCTACTCTATCCTTCTTCTCCTTGGTAGTTATTGGAAATATAAAATTAGACCAAAATTAGTTCAACTTGGGTCTTTTTCTCACAGTATTTTGGCCCAGGGAGGTTTTAATGAGACCCCTTATATTTGTATCGATTGAAGTGTGTTCCGGACTGGGCAAAAAGGCCCAATCTGCGTAAGAAGCAGCCCAAAACCAATGTTTTATCCGACCCAGCAAAGCGTATCTCGCGCAAACCAGGATCGAAGGACCATATTACAGCGGTCTGATCCAACGGCTCCAGATCGGGCAAGACCCGCTAAACCCCCAATTCTGCGTCTATAAATACGACACTACCCTCTAAGATAAGGTATGTTTTGCTCATTTGTAACTCTCACTAACTTCTGATTGCTGACTTTGGCATCGAAGTGTCTGAAGAAACCAACCTGCCGAGTCGAACCTTGGGGGAAGATGATGCTGAAGAGCATAACCTCGGAAGATACTGATTTCCGGAGCATCGAGCCGACCTCGACCTAGGGAAGGAAAATCACAAGACTCAACATACCAACTGCTAATCTTGGACACTGATCCAAAGGCAAGGTACTGAACATTGGCGACCACAATGGGAGTCTATCGTTAATTCTCATCAAAACCTAAGTCCATTCCCATGGCTCTTCGAGGTCGACCCCCTACTCCAATCCAACCTCCCCGATGAAACCTCTTCAAGACAATCTCCAAACCGAACCAGGCCTCACACGATGCCAGACTTGGGCAATAGCCGTTGTGATTCTAGGTGGCTCTGACGAGACCAAACTATCTCTAAAACGAAAATGGAAGGAAATACTGAGCATATCCAGTAAACCGACCCCCAAGAAAATATCAAACTAACCTCCGCTAGCCTTCTATGAGCCCGATTTGTTGAACGCCACGATCAACAAGTACGTTCTGCTGATAGTCTCAGACATAATTTTGAACTTTCAAGTCTTAAGGATACTCGTGGATCAAAGAAGATCGGCGGAGATCATGTTTCAAGACCTTTTGCTAAAATTAAAATTTTTTGATCGACCTCACTCCCTACAGGGGCACGGATCTATCCGGTTTCAACGGAGTAGAAACCCGACCACTCGGGTATGTCGAGCTCATGGTCACCAATGGGACCGACGAGCTCTCACGCACAGTAAAGACAGAGTTCTTTGTTCTGCCTTGCAAATTTCCTTACAATTGCATGATTGGGAGACCAACCCTGGGTGCATTGGCAGAAGTAGCCTCCACAGGTCATCTAAAAATGAAATTCTGTTCACTTAAAATTGAAATCATCACAGTAGCCGCCGACCTCGAGACTGCGAAAAAGTATCACTATCTTTCCCAAAATCAGTGCATCAGTTTGGGAAGTTGAATGAGGAAAACCAAATTGAAGACGAACAAAATATTTCTAAGGTCAATTCATCTGACCTCGACGCTCGATACGACCCGGACAGCTCCGAGGACGAACAAGATGACCAACTTACCAAAGAGTTGAAGAACAGATTTAAATGCCCTCAGCCTGACAGGGAATTCGTGGAAGTACCCTGGGAGATGACCCCACCAAAACGGTCAAGCTCAACACTGATCTCCCGGACCACGAGCAGAAAGAGATCACAGCCTGCCTCTGACAACATGCAGACTTATTCGCCCGTTTGACGGTCGACATGCCGGGTATTCCTCCCGAAATCGCGTTCCACCACCTCGCCGTCAACCCCGAAGTGAAATGGGTCGGGCAAAAAAAATGTGTATAGAATGAGGAGAAGGGCGAAGCTGCTGCCAAGGCCGTCTCTGACCTCGTCTCAGCAGGATTTAATAAAGAAGTCAAGTATACCACCTGGCTCTTGAATGTCGTACTCATCAAAAAGAGCAACGGTAAATGACAGATGTGCGTAGATTATACAGACCTCAACAAACCATGCCCGAAAGACGCCTTCCCGATCCCAAGCATGGACAAACTGGTCGATAGCGCTTCGGGTTTCCGCCTCCTCTCTTTCCTCGATGTCTACTCTAGGTACAACCATATACAGACGTATCCCCCCGATTAGGAAAAGATTACCTTTATGACTGACGGGGAAATTATTTCCTCCGAGGCATGATGACCAAGTTATTCCAGAACCAGATAGAAGTGTAGAAGCTTACTAGGATGATCGCCGCATTCTGACGGTTTCTCTCCAAAGCCACCAACAGATCATTGCCCTTCTTCAGAATCCTCAAGAAAGGGGTCAAGTTTCAGTGGACCCCCAACTGTGAGGAAGCTCTGGCCAAGCTCAATCAGATGCTCATGGAACAACCCATCCTAACGAGGCCAACCGAAGGTGAAACACTTTACCTCTATCTAGTCGTGGCCGAAGAAACCCTCAGTGCTGCGTTGATTAGAGACCGAGATATTTCGTCAACAAAGTCTTGCAAGGACCAAAAATGAGATATCAGAAGATAGAAAAGGTGGCCTTAGCGCTAGCCATGGCAGCAAGAAGGTTGAGACCTTACTTCGTCGCTCACCAAGTGGTCGTCAGAACTGACCAACCCATTAGACAGATCCTGAACAGTCCGACCTCGCAGGTCGGATAATAAAATGGGCAATAGAGCTCTCCGAGTTTGGCATCAAGTACGAAGCAAGGTCGGCTCTCAGGGCCGATTTCACACGGAAATGACTCCGCCACTCCCTGGTGACGAGGCCCCGACTTGGAAGCTCGACGTCAACGGTTCTTCTAATAGGAAAGGAAATGGTGTCGGGTTGATCCTCGAGAACAATGAAGGGATGGTAATTGAATTATACCTTAGCTTTTCTTTCCAAAGTTCCAATAATCATGTCGAGTACGAAGCATGCGTAGCTGGACTTTTGCTGGCCCGAGACTTCAACACAAAGAGGATCGACCTCAATACCGACTCTCACCACCAAAGATACAAATCTACAAAAATACCTGGCTTAGGTAAGAGAGCTCTTACAACTCTTTACCGAGGCTGATTTCAAACACGCGCCTCGATCTGAAAACGCTAGAGCCGATGTTTTTGTCAAACTTGTAAGCATCAAGCTAACTGGGAACCACCTAAGCCTAATCCCGGAAACATTAACTCACCCCAGCGTAAGCCTCGACGTCGACAGTTTGTGCCATTGACCCGGACAACAGTTGGATCACTCTGTTAAAGAAATATATTGAGGTGAGTCAGTAGCCGACTGGCCTAAAAGAAGCTACCCTTGTCAAAAGGCGAGTGACGTCATTCTCACTCATTGAAGACACCCTCTTCCTTCGGGGATTTTCTGTTCCCCTACTTAAATGTGTGGAAAAGGAAGAGGCCGACTACATCCTATCCGAAATACACAAAGGAGTTTATGGACAACACTCGAGTTCAAAAGACCTCGCCAAGAAAGCACTCAGGGCAGGTTATTACTTGCCCACAATGTCCAAAGATTCCTTACACCTTGTAAAAAAATGTGACAAATTCCACCGCCATGATGACATCCACATTGCCCCTCCAACCAACCTCACTTCAATGTCAGTCGGGTGGCCATTCTCTTGGTAGGGTAGTGACCTACTAGGCCCGATTCCCTTGGCGCCAGGTCAAGTAAAATACTTAATTGTGGCAGTGGACTACTTCACTAAAAGGATCGAGGCCGAACCACTAGCCACCATCACGGCTAAGGCATGCATCAAGTTTTTCTTGACAAAAATAATGGCCAGATTTGGAATTCCAGAGGTCGTCGTCACCGATAGCGAAAGACAATTTTACAGACAAGGGTTTCAGAAAGCTCATGGTCGACCTCAAGCACTCCCCTACCCTCAGACTAATGGGCATGCCGGGTAGCCAATAGGGTGATCTTGCGAGGATTGAAAAGGAAACTAGACTAGTCCAAAGGCTCTTGGGTCGAAGAACTCCCCTACGCGGTGTTCCAGACTACCCCACATTCTACCACAGAAAAAACACCTTCCCCGCTAAAGTACAGAACCGAGGCAGTTATACCAGTGGAGGTCGGGGGAACTCACTTAGAGGACCCTACACCTCCTCTCAATATTGAAGACAATGCTCAAGCGATCCGCCAATAGCTCAACCTCGCCCATGAGTTTCGGGACTAAGCTGCATTTGATGAAGCCATAGTCAAACGAAGGGTTGCAAATCGATACGACACCAAGGTTGTCCCCCACAGTTTTGAGGTCGGAGATCTCATTCTTCGACAAGCCGGCGCTGGGGGAAATAACTCCAAACAGGGCAAATTCGCCCCAAATTAGGTAGGCTCGTACAGGGTGACTACCAAGACCAAGAAGGGAGCTTACTACAAGGTCAGGCCTAGCGTGGCCCACTGACATCTTTAAAGAGGTTGAGCCTAGCGTGGCTCATTGACCTCCGTCACGAGGTCGTGCTAATCGTGGCCCACTGGCCTCTCTAACGAGGAACCACTTTCACGAGGACTGGCTGGCTGCAGCCCTCGAACTTCCAACAATCATACACAAACATAAATTGAATGACAAAAAAAGGCCAACATAAAAGCGCAACAAACATTAAAATAAAGCCGGAAACGAACGGTGCCTCAAGTACGTTATTCAAGCCAAGATGGCCCCGAGTGCAATCGAGACCACCAAATAAAAAATGCAAGAAAATGAATTACAAATCAAAGGTTAGGAGCATAGACAATCTCGGGCTCGGTACCAGACTTCTCCGGCTTAACGATCTTCCCATCCCGCACCACGAACAAAGGGTTAGGAAGGGAGAGATCAAGCTCGGGGTGTAAGACCTTGACCTGAGCAACCTGTTTCTTGCAGCTAGAAACGGCCATGTTGGCCCCTTCCCTTGCAGACTTCTGCTTGAAGAAGAGTGCCTCGTCCCGCTTATCCTGGTTTTTCTTCTGCTTCTCTTTGTAGCCGTTAACCTGGTTCTTCAAACCCTGGTTTCGAGTTCCGAGCTCTTCAAAATGCCTCCTCAACTCGGGCACCTCCCAAGCAAGCTCCGCCTTCTTCTTAGGCTTGGCCATCTCTTTCTTGATTTTCTCGATTTCTGCGTCAATCATGGCAAGACTGTCCAGTAGGGTCTGCAGGGTATCCCTTTCGAGCCTCAGTGAATGAGCCTTATCTCGAGCCTCTAAAAGAGATTTCAAACCAACGGTTAGTTTATCTGTCGTACCACGCAGTTCGCGAGCAAGCAGTGCATTCTCGGCCTCAAACTGACTACCTTGTTCCCTGGTGGAGACTTTAGCGTTCCACTTGATGAGAAACTCCTGCCAGAGCTTACCAACCTTGGCGCAGGTGATAAGTCTTAATTTAGTGTGTTTTTAGTAATTGAATTAAATAAGAATTATGGAATTTTAGTTCTGCTTTAGAGCTCTTTTACTACAAAGTGTTGGTTTTTATTTTCAGGATCAAATAATGAAGAAATGGAAGAAACTGGGTGAATTAAAGGCAAGGAATAAAATTGCAAGGTCAAAGGAGAAAAATCAAGTAATTGGAGCCAAGCATCAGGTGTTCACGCATGGTTCCTGCACATCCTAAGCATGGTCCGTGCGTCCTGCTCGAAGGAAAAGCAAGGAAAATCACAGAAGACCACGCACGGTACGTGCCTCCTACACACAGTTTGTGCGCACTGTTCGCAGCCAGAAGCTAAAAAGTTAAATACACGCACGGTCCGTGCGCCCCACCTGCAGGATCCGTGCACCCAGTTGCTGATCTGAATTCCAAAAGTTTTGCGTAGGGCACGATCTGTGCGCCTCGCCTCCTAAGCACGATCTGTGCGCCTTCTGCAGAGCTGAAAGTTGTAACAAAACTCTTCCAATTCTCTTCATTATGGCTTGTAATTCGAATTTAATCACTTGTCTACTGATCCTAGGCTATAAATAGGACCTCATTTCAGTTGTAATCACACCTTAGCATACTTGTAATCTCACTCCAAAGTTTAATTTAAGTTCTTGGAATTCTCTTAAACTTTTGTTCTTTTATTTTCATGTTCTTTACTTTCTTGCAATTTTAATTTCTGTTCTTTACATTTCCAGCACTTTACATTTCAGTTCTCTATTGATTTATTTACATTCTTGTCATTTACATTCTGTTATTTATTTTTATGTCATTCTCTTCTACTCCCTTGTCTACTATGATCATGAGTGAGTAGACTTTTTTAGTCTTGGGATTGTGGGACACAATCCAATGATGGGTCCCTAAACAAATCCAAGACTAAACTCTATCGTATTTAGAACTTGAATTTTAATCTAATTCCATCGAACTAAATTTTATAAAACAAATATCAAACGAAGTACTGATAGGAGAAGTTTGATATTGGAACAAATGGAATTAGAGAAGGCAAAGCAAAGCATGAGAATAGCTTTGCTAGCCTTGGGACAATAAGGTTGTGCTTAATGGGACCTTGCGATGATCAACCATGAGAATAGGTTTGATCATTGTTTCGAGACCCATTCTCGCATTCCGAAAGGAAGCTTGAATTACACCAAGATAATACCTTGTCCTTAAAAGCAATTTCAATATAACATAGAGGATAGTTTAAGGGTTCAGTCATTGTGGTTTAACCACGATCCCAAGGCGTCTTTAATATTCTGAATTTTACACAACAAAAATAGTCATTTTTATCAAACTATTCCTTTTCAGCTAATCGGCATCGAAAAATAGATTAGTAATCACACTTTACTCCCTGTGGATCGATACTTTCTATTACGCGATAAGACCATGCACTTGCGGCCTATCAAGATTTTGGCGCCATTGCCGGGGAGTTAGTGATATTAATCAACTTTTTTGGTACCGGTTAGACTGGAAAATTTTGTTTTCTTCTGTTACTTTTTCTCTTCTTCTTTGAATGCGAAGTGTCCACAGTTTCGGGGAAATTGTTGAACAATTTCCTGAGATTGAAAGATACCTTCATAGAAGAATAAGAGAATTGCGCAATAACGAATAAATGGCTGCAAATCAAAATCGTGCTCTCAAAGAGTATGCTATGCCTTCTACGGTTGAGCCACATGCAGTTATTGTGCATCCTAATATTGATGCAAACAATTTTGAGCTTAAACCTTATTTACTTTCTATGGTACAACATAACCAATTTTCTGGTACAGCTACAGAGGACCCAAACCTTCATCTTTCATTTTTCTTGAATATTGTGGTACTCTCAAACTGAATGGAGTAACCCCTGAGGCCATAAGACTATAGCTTTTCCCTTTCTCACTAAGGGATAGAGCTAGAGCATGGCTACATTCATTACCAAATGAGACCGTTACTACATGGGATCAACTAAAGCAAGCATTCCTTGGTTGATTCTTTCCCCCGAGCAAAACTGCACAAATGAGGAATCAAATTACACGATTCACTCAATAGGACGGGGAATCTCTTTAGGATGCTTGGGAGCGTTTCAAAGAAATGCTAAGGCTCAACCCCCATCATGGACTAGAGAAATGGTTGATTGTCCACACTTTTTACAATGGACTGCTGTATGCTACAAAAATGATCGTGGATGCTGCTGCGGGTGGAGATCTAATGAACAAGAACATTGAAGAGGCTTATGCACTAATTAAAGACATGGATCAGAATCACTACCAGTGGACAAGTGAGAGATCCATCACAGCTACACCTCCATCAAAGAAAGAGGCAGGTAAGTATGAAGTTTCTGCTCTTGATCATTTAGCTTCTAAGGTAGACGCACTTTTCCAAAAATTTGAAAAACTAAATGTTAATGTCGTCTCACCTTCTTCTACTCCTTTTGTACCTCCTTGTGAAATATGTGATGTTGTCGGTCACACTGGTGTTGAATGTCAACTACGAGTGTCTGCTAATGGTTCTGAGCAAGTTAATTATGCTCAAAAGGTGGATCCTCTTTCAAATACTTATAATTCTGGATGGAGGAATCATCCAAATTTTTCATATAAAAATCCTCTAGCCAATCCCTCTTTTCAACCAGCAGCAAGAACCCCCCTTGGTTTTCAAAATAATCAAAGAGCTCCTCAAAAATCTAATTTGAAAACTTTATTGGAAAATTTTGTGATAACACAAACAAAGAAAAATGAAGAGTTTAAAAACCAAACTGGAATTTTGAATGACACTCTCATAAAATTAAGATCAAAAGTGGACTCTATTTCTACTCACAACAAAATGTCGGAAACTCAAATTTCCCATGTAGCTCAATAAGTTGCTTCATCCTCTAGGTCCTCTGGAATTTTTCCAGGGCAACCTGAACCAAATCCTAAAGCCCAATTAAATGTTGTCACCCTTAGGATTGGAAAACAATTAGAGGAACCAAAAGAAACTAATGAGAAAAATGTGAATGAGGAAGAAGAACCACAAAATGAGAGGGTTGAGGTTGAGATAGAAAAAGAAAAAGAAACACCTTATGTACCACCACCATCATACAAGGCTAAAACACCATTCCGACAAAGGTTTGCCAAATCAAAGCTAGATGAGTAGTTTAAAAAACTTGTTGAATTGTTAAAAAAGCTCTACATTAACATTCCTTTCACAGATGCTCTGTCTCAAATGCCATCTTATGCAAAGTTTTTGAAAGAAATTTTATCTAAGAAAAGAAAGATAGATGACAATGAGACAATAGCTCTAACTGAAGAATGTAGTGTTATTATTCAAAACAAACTACCTCCAAAGCTTAAAGATCCTGGAAGCTTTTCTATCCCTTGTGTCATTGGAAGTGAGACTATTGAAAGAGCCATGTGTGATTTAGGAGCCAGTGTGAGCTTGATGCCCTTATCCCGTTGTGAGAGGTTAGGCATACGAGAGTTGAAACCTACCAATATGACGTTACAATTGGCTGACCGTTCCACTAAACATCCGGCAAGTATTCTTGAGGATATTCCTATCAAGGTAGGAGAAATTTTTATTCCAGCAGATTTTGTTGTGATGGAAATGGAGGAGGACTCCCAAGTTCCAATTCATTTGGGGAGACCTTTCCTGGCTATTGCAGGTGCCATAATTGATGTCAAGCATGGTAAGTTGGCATTCAATGTTGGTGAAGAAAAGTTTGAGTTTGATTTTATAATTTGATGAAGAGTCCTTCAATTCAAGACTCTTGTTGTATGATTGATGTTGTTGACCATTGTGTGAAAGAGTGCTCTTTAGCATCATCTTCATGCGATGGTTTGGAAGTATGCTTGATTAAGGGAATCAATCCCTCATTATGTATGCATAGGATATTGCTTGAAGAGGACTATAAACAATCAATTGAGCATCAAAGGAGATTAAATCCTAATATGAAAGAAGTTGTGAAAAAAGAAGTTCTCAAACTCCTTGATGCTGGGGTAATTTACCTAATTTCTGATAGCAAATGGGTTAGTCCTGTTCAAGTGGTTCCTAAAAAGGGAGGCATAACAATTGTCAAAAATGAAAAAACTGAATCTATTGCAACTAGAACTGTTACGGGATGGAGAATGTGCATCGATTATAGGAAGCTTAACAAAGCAACCTGTAAAGATCACTTTCCCCTTCCCTTCATTGATCGAATGTTAGAAAGGTTGGCAATGCAATCACATTTTTGTTACTTAGATGGGTATTCCGGATTCTTTCAAATACCTATCCATCCAAATGATCAAGAAAAAACAACTTTCACTTGTCCTTTTGGCACTTTTGCTTACCGAAGGATGCCTTTTGGTCTTTGCAATGCCCCTGCCACCTTTCAACGTTGCATGATGTCAATTTTTTCTGATTTTGTTGAAGACATTATGGAAGTTTTTATGGATGATTTTTCAGTCCATGGGTCTAGCTTTGACAACTATTTAGCCAACCTAGAAAAAGTTTTAGAAAGGTGCGAAAAAGTGAACCTTGTTCTATATTGGAAAAAATGTCACTTCATGGTAAGAGAAGGTATAGTACCTGGACACTTGGTTTCCGAACAAGGTATTGAGGTTGACAAAGCAAAAATCAAAATTATTGAGAAAATGTCACCTCCTACCTCGGTTAAAGACGTGAGAAGTTTCTTGGGTCATGCGGGTTTCTATCGCCGGTTCATAAAAGATTTTTCCAAGATTTCTAAACCACTAACAAGCTTGCTCCTAACGGATACAACTTTTGTGTTTGATGATTTGTGTTTAGAAGCTTTTGGTAGGTTAAAGGAAGCCTTGATCACTACCCCAATCATGCAGCCACCCGATTGGAGCCTTCCATTTGAAATCATGTGTGACGCAAGTGACTACGCAGATGGGGCAGTGCTTGGACAGAAGAAGGACAGGAAAATGCATGTCATTCACTATGCAAGCAGAACTCTAGATGAAGCTCAGGTAAACTATCCCACAACTGAAAAAGAATTGCAGGCGGTAGTCTTCGCCATTGATAAGTTCAGGCAGTACTTAGTAGGATCCAAAATCATCATTTATACGGATAACTCGGCAATTAAATATTTGTTGAATAAGAAAGATGCCAAGCCGAGGTTGATCCGGTGGATCCTACTTCTCCAAGAGTTTGACCTTGAGATCAAGGATAAAAAAGACACAGAAAATGTTGTGGCTGATCACTTGTCAAGGCTACAAGTGAACAATGAAGATGAGCTGCCACTTGATGATTCCTTTCCGGACGATCAGCTATTCTCTTTGGTGCAAATTGAGGCACCGTGGTATACAGACTTTGTGAACAATCTTGTAGCTGGTGTGCTGCCTCCGGACTTGAACTACCAACAGAAGAAGAAATTATTCCATGATATAAAGCACTATTATTGGGATGAGCCCTTGGTGTTGTGTAAATAGATAACATTATGCGCAAGTATACACAGTCACAAGTTATAGTATAAAAGATCGAACCCACAGAGATTGGATTAACTCTTATGTGTTGTTTGTAAAGAAAGGCAAACTAGTGTGACTACACTATTCAAAATTTTGGGTTTTGGTTGAAGTTGAAATGAAAACATAAATAAACAGAAAGCAAGTAAATTGTGTAAGAAATCAGTTGAGAATGAGAGTTGGGATGTTTTCACAAACTAAATCACTCTTGAGAATATTGTGTTTTCTTGTGGTGCAATTGCACTTAGTGCAGTTGCATCAGTGTGTGCTGGTCAGCTACTTTCGTCAGAGTTTCGTTACAAGCTCTATATGATCCTGTTTTTTTGCGGTAAAGAGTAGGGTTGTCAGTGCCTCTCTCGCCCCCTTACAGATAATCTAAGTTGCTTAAGTAAGTACACTCTTGTATCTTAAGATCTCTACACTTTTGTTGTAAGGACTATGTTAATCTTAAGCTAAGAATTAACATGGAATTAACAAGCTAACTTTATTAAAACAAGTTTAATAAGAAGCTTTATTAAACACTTATCCTTACTTAGTTCTTGATTTCTAGTTATAAGCCAATTAAGTGAATATAACTCTACTTGTTCTAAGTGATCAATATTAAAACAAGATTAAGAATTTAAACACAAGAACTAAAGTGTGCACCACTTGAAAACACAATAACTTTCCTCAAAAGATCATTGGAAAGCTAGAACATCCAAACTCAAAAGAGTTTAGCTCATGTTGGACATGATAAAGCAAATATAATTGAGTAGAAACATATTGCAATAGGAAAAACTACAAGAGGATTCAAAATAGTAATAATTGGAAAACTCTTGCATATATTTGCTTTCAACTAATTTCTTGCACCTATTAGCTCCTTGAAGAAGTGGAGATAGAAGTTGTAAACTTCCTCTTACCTTCCTCTCAAACTAACACTATGAAACTATAAGAAAATAAAACTTTGAAACTAAGAAAAACTAAACTAAAAATAACATAAAAGATTATATAATATATGATATGATTCTCTACAATTTGGAATATTTTCAAGTGAGGAATTTGAGTCCTATTTATAGCCTTGGAGATTTCCTTCATGTTGAGGTTTCCTTGCTGAGTTAAGTTAACCAAACCATGGTTACTTTTTAAAAGTTGAAGATCAGCTTGGCTTTCAACACTCATCCTTAATTTGTGGTCCAACAAATGGTTGCCACATGTCTTGTAAGATAGATCTTTGTGAAGCCTTTTTGATTGTAGGCGCCTCCTTTGCAAGTGGCCATGTGTTCCCATGTGACTTCTGAGCAAGCAGCAATCCAACTAAGCATTATAGCAATGGTATGAATTGAGGTGCTTCCAATGTGGGGTTGTGAGCTGCTTCGGTACAGAGTGGTGCAGTTGCACCAAGTGCAATTGCACTGCCTGGTGCAGTTGCATCAACTGGTGCAATTGCACTAAACTGCGGCTGTACTGAACAAACACATCAAACATACCAATATACAATAAAATGCTAAGTTATGGACTTCTCTTATCTGTAAACCATAAATGTTGTTATTTTATTCATACTAACATATAATAGACTTGATATTGGGCATTTATCTAAGTGAAAAAGCACAAATAACTCTATATAAAATAGAGTTATCACACCCCCAAACTTAAATCGTTGCTTGTCCTCAAGCAATGACAAAAAGAAAACACAAATAAGATTTCCAGAATCAAGAAGAACAGATCAGCTCATATCACTTTCACAGAATGTTTTTTTTTTTTTTTTCAATAAATGCAACTCATGAACTTCATTTTTCAGAACTTTCGTCTTTTGTGCCTTTGAATTCCAAAACATCCAAAGCTATTAAAACTCATTTGTGTGAGTGTGTTTCCCACTGAGATTCAATCAGTTCCAAAACTAAGTAACAAGTTTCTCCTAGCCTTTGAAAAATTTAGATCACGTTCGGTCAAAACAAAGATGTTTCAAAATATAGAGTAGACTAACAAAGTCCTCAAGAGTGGGGGCCTTAAGCACAACAAAGGGCTTGGATAGAGTATTTCAAAATGTTGAGTCAATGCATTTTTTGTATTTCTGGAGGTTCTTTTTCTTGATGCAAATGCAGTGAGTGCAAGTGCATTGTTTTTCTGAGGTGCAATTGCACTAGGTATTTTTTTTGTATTGGTGCAATTGCACTAAACTTTTTGATGGTGCAGTTGCATTTAGTGCAACTGCACTTGATTTTTCTTTTCAAGACTTCTAGCTAATATTGCCCTCCTCACTGTCCTCCTTATGCATACTTTTTTCCTTTGGTCAGTTCTGTCTTCTTTTCTTCTTTTTCTTTCTTTTTGAATTTTTCTTTTTCTGACCAAATGCACTTATTGGAACAGGTACAGTTTATGACTCAGGCAATAAAGCTTTCTTTCATTTTGAGCTCTTTTGGTAACCTATATGCATTGACTACTCTAAGTTTTTCATACTTAAGCCTTTGTATTCATAAAAATTCCCCCAAACTTAATTCTTTAAGCTCTTCTATATTTTTAATAAAAATTTATTTTGGACCTTAGTTTTCTCAAAATCCCTCTTGCATCGGATAGCTTATCACATAGTAAGGTTCTTTTCAAAATTCAGCTTTGATGTGTTGAAGTGATAATAACAATGGTTATCTTTGGAAAAAACAAGGCTTTTTCTTTTTCTCTTGTTTCATCATTAAAAATCAGTTGACAAATTGCATTTTTCTTTAAGTTTTTGAAAAAAAAGGGTATAAGCTGATCATGCTTCAAGACTCATCAAATCTTTTTAAAACGTTTATTTATTTTTGTAAAAAATTAGTAAAAATATGATACTTAACATGACACTTATTAACACAATATAAATAAATAAAACACATATAAATACTAAAACAAACATACATATTATAGACTAACACATGCATTTAAAAGTTTGAGTGCTCTCCCCCCAACTTAAAAGTGAGCAGTGTCCTCACTGCTCTTAAGTTGAGTTTTCAAAAGAAATTTGTTCAAAATGGGGGAGGGGGGTTAATACATGTTGGACTCAAAACAAAACAGATAACATAAGTTCATAAAGTTTTGAAAAATAAAAACAACATTTAAAATTACTCGGGTTTTGCTCCTGATCTGAGTCTGTTGCTACCCCTCGTTGCTGCACGTTTGACTTGTAATTTCTTTGGCCTTTTTGCTGCTGCTGCCTTGGATGCAGTTGCTCCAGGCTCAGTTGGTTTTGTTGTTGTCTTCTCTGGTTCAGGTGGTGCATCAGCACCAATTGTTTCTGCTGGTGCAGTTGCACCAAGTGCAACTGTACTGCTCTGATCAGCAACTTCTTGTGGTTGCTTCTCCTTTGCAGCAGTCTCTTCAGTGATTGATTTTTGACCTCTTTCTTTCTCCTTGGCTTGTTGTTTTTGACCTTCCTCCACTTCCCTTGCTTTCACATCAGTTGGTTCTTTAGCCTTTCCTTCTTTACCAGATTTGTCCACCTCCTTCTCAGCTTCACCTGTTGTTGGGGTCTCTTGAGCAATCCCAGCTGCCTCAGTAATTCCCTTAAGCAGTGTTGCAGAATCTTCTCTTCTTTTATCTGCTAGCTCTTTGAGCACTACTGCAATTGTGTTTTGCACTTGATCTGATGTGAAGAGAGATGCTGTTGGAATATGCTGGGGTGCAACAGCACTTGATGCAGTAGCATAAGATGCAGTTGCACCAGCTGCTGATACTTCAGGACCTCCTGTTCCAGTTTTCTCCCCTGGTTCTTCATTAGTAACCTGCACATTTGCTTTCAAAATATTGGAGTTAGTTGGAACAATGGTGTCAGCTTGAGTGGTTTCTGGTTGTGTTGGTGGTGTTGGTTCTTTTGGAGTTGGTGATTTGTGTTGTGGTGATTGAATTGGTGAAATGGATGGGGATTTTTCTTGTTCAGGGGTGATTTGGGTTTGTTGCTTGGATGGGTTTATTGGAGGGAGAATTGGTTCTGCTGGTTTTTTAGCAGCCTTCTTCTTCCTTAACATTTCCTCCATGGTCAAATCTAAATCAGATATAGTTTCATCACTTTCCTCATCTTCATTTCTCTCCATTTCTTTCACTATTTTAAGAGTTTCTGGGTCTTCATCAGTATCCTCCGAGTCTTCATCCAGAACTTCCTCCACTTTTTTCTTCTTTCCTTTTCTTTTTCCTTTGGTCTCCCTCTTTCTTTTCAATACCTTCTTCTTCTTTTCTTCTTTTTCACTCTCCTCTTTTTCTTTATCTTCTTCTTCTTCAAATACCCAGGATGGAAATTCTGGGGTGTCTAACACTGTGGGTAATTGAGAAATTTCCAAAAGCCTTTGTTGTAGCCATTCATGCTGTTCTTGTTGGAACTTCCAAACAGCTTGGTGCTTTTGCACTAGATGCTCTTGCACCAAGTTTGGTTGTTCTCTTGCTATTTTTCTTTCTTTCAACTCTACAGATAAGGCTCCAGGTGGAAATTTTCTGTACTGATGTTCTTCAACAGTGATATGAACCCCTTGCTTCATACACAGTTCAGTAATCAAACATGGAAAATAAAGGAATCCTTCTGTTTTGTCTGAGCAATCTAAGATTTCCTTGTTGATAATTTTTCCAATGTTCACATTCTCATCAGTCAAGATTGAATCAAGAATGATCAATCTATCCTTAGAGACTGTGTAAGTGTGTGAAGTGGGCAGAATGGAGCAGTTTATGAAAATGTGCCAGTTTCCTAATTCTGGGATAAGATATTTGGTTTTCACCTTAAACTCAGTATGAGTGAACTTTTCCCATGGTGCATTAGGTACTGCTACCCGTGATTTAATAATCTCCATTTGTTTCTTCCCGTAGGTTTCCATTTTTTCATCAAAATTAGGGCCATTATATAACAGATTATAATGATCATTCAGTCTCTTTTCATCAAAATAGATTTTTCTACCCCTAACAATAGAGAAGTTTTGAGATTTACCTCCCTTGCTATTCAGAATTCCAGCATAAAACTCTCTCACCAGTTGTTCCAAGTAATAAGCCCTGTGTTGGACGAACAAATCCCAATGTTGAGCATCAACAGTTGCTAAGAAGTTGGGATGTGCCCTCATCAGATTATAGCCACGTTCCGGCCAGAATTTCATCTCCCAGAAGTGTGGGTTTGCCACATCAATGGAGACGGTTACTGATGCAGTTGCACCAGATGATTTCTTTGATGGCTCTGCACCTGAAGTTTTGCCAGAGGACTTTGTTGCTACTTGTTTGCGTATCATTTTGAGAGATTGGGGTTTGATTTTTGCTTTGAAATGTTGAGAGGTTGAAGATGGACAGTGAATTGATTTGGGAATTTCTGAGAGAGAAGAGATTGTGAGAAGTGGTTACTGTTTGAGTATTGAAAGAAGTGGTGAACGGTTACTTTTTGGCTTAGTGGGATGGTTTAAATGAGGTAAAGGTATGAGTGGAGGTTGATTTGATGGATGTTTCTAGCCGTTAGGCTATGTGGGCTAACATGCAAGGCTACACGTGTCTGATTAGGTGAATCCACACCATTTAAACTGAAGTACGTTGTGTTGCGCTGGCACTTCATCAAAATCATCCTCCCTTTTTGAAATTGTTGGTGCAGTAGCACTGGAAAGTGGTTCGGTGCAATTGCTCCTGATGAGTAAATAGGTGCATTTGCACCTGGTGCAGTTGCACCAATTCCTGTTTATCTACAAAACACTTGAAAAACATCAAATTGCACAAAATATTAAATATTTATCAAAAATTTATGGGTTGCCTCCCATCAAGCGCTTGTTTTAAGAGTCTTTCAGCCTGACTTTTCCTTGTTTCAGGAATTTTCAAAATGAGTGGTGCTTTCACCTTGCACCACATGTTCACCATAATACATTTTCACTCTTTGCCCATTTACCTTGAAAGTGGTATTTGAGGCTGCATCATAAAGATCAACTGCGCCATGAGGATAGACTTTAACTAATTTGAATGGTCCTGACCACCTTGATTTTAATTTTCCAGGGAACAATTTCAACCTAGAATTGTATAACAGAACCAATCCTCCTTCTCTAAGTTCTCTCCTTTGGATCTTCTTATCATGCCATGCTTTGGTTTTAGCTTTGTACATTTCTGCATTCTCATAAGAGAAATGCCTAAATTCTTCTAATTCATTAAGCTCGAAAAACCTTTGTTTTCCTGCCCTAGTGAGATCAAAATTCAGCTTTTTAATAGCCCAATATGACTTGTTTTCTAACTCAATAGGCAGATGGCATGCTTTGCCATAAACTATCCTATAGGGGGACATACCTAATGGAGTTTTAAATGCAGTTCTGTATGCCCATAATGCTTCATCTAAGTGTAAGGACCAATCTTTTCTTGTTGGTCCAACCATTTTTTCAAGCATTCTCTTAATTTCCCTATTAGATAATTCAGCTTGTCCACTTGTTTGTGGATGATAGGCTGTAGCAATCTTGTGTTTGATCCCATATTTTGCAAGAAGTTTTTCAATAAGTTTATTGCAAAAATGTGAGCCTTCATCATTGATGATTGCTCTTGGGGTGCCAAATCTTGTAAAAATGTTTCTTTGAAGAAATTTGCTAACTGATTTGGCATCATTATTTGGTAATGCTACTGCCTCTACCCATTTGGACACATAATCAACAGCTACTAATATGTAATTGTTGCCAAAAGATGGTGGAAAAGGACCCATGAAATCCATGCCCCAAACATCAAAAAGCTCAATTTCCAAAATATTAGTTCTAGGCATTTCATGTTTTGCAGAAATGTTTCCACTTCTTTGGCATTTGTCACAGGTTTTGACCCAATTATAAGCATCTTTAAATAAAGTGGCCCAGAAATAACCTGACTGCAATACTTTAGCTGCTGTTCTGTTGCTTCCAAAGTGACCTCCATATGGTGCTGAATGACAGTGCAGAAGCACTGCTTGCTGCTCTGATTCTGGAATGCATTTCCTCATTATTTGATCTGGACACATCTTATACAGATAGGGTTCATCCCAATAGTATTGCTTGATTATGTGGAAGAATCTCCTTCTTTGTTGATAGCTCATGTCCTTTGGTATTATTCTACTCACAAGGAAATTGACTATGTCAGCATACCATGGTGCAGTTGCACTTGGTGTAATTGCACTGGCTGGTGCAATTGCACTTATTGCACAAGCACTTATTGTATTATTGGTAATTGCCAACAACTTCTCATCTGGAAAATTCTCCTTGATTTCTTGTGTACCTGCATTTTCACTTTCTAATCTAGATAAATGGTCAGCCACTTGGTTCTCCACCCCCTTTTTGTCTTTAATCTCAAGATCAAATTCTTGAAGGAGGAGAATCCATCTAATTAGCCTTGGTTTTGCATCCTTCTTTGCAAGCAAATACTTGATGGCAGAATGGTCAGTATAAACAATAACTTTAGTGCCAATCAAGTAGGATCTAAACTTATCAAATGCAAATACAACAGCTAATAACTCTTTCTCTGTCACAGTATAATTCATTTGAGCTTCAATAAGTGTTCTGCTAGCATAATAAATTGAGTGAAAGATTTTATCATACCTTTGCCCTAGGACAGCTCCTATTGCAAAGTCACTAGCATCACACATCAATTCAAAGGGCTTGCTCCAATCTGGTGTTACAATTACTGGTGCAGTTACCAGTGCCTTTTTAAGCTTTTGAAATGCTTCCATACAGAGTTCATCAAAGTGAAATTGTGTATCTAATTGTAAAAGAGTACACAATGGTTTAGAAATTTTTGAAAAATCTTTGATGAATCTTCTATAGAAGCCAGCATGGCCTAAGAAGCTTCTGATTCCTTTGACAGTTGATGGAGGTGGTAATTTCTCAATGACCTCAATCTTGGCCTTATCCACTTCAAGACCTTTTTTTGAAATTTTATGTCCAAGCACAATGCCTTCTTGTACCATGAAATGGCACTTCTCCCAATTGAGTACTAGGATGGTGTCTTCACATCTTTGGAGAATTTTTTCTAAATTTGATAAACATAATGGAAATGTTTCTCCAAAAACTGAAAAATCATCCATAAAAACTTCCATTGATTGCTCAATGAAGTCAGAAAATATAGACATCATGCATCTTTGAAATGTAGCAGGTGCATTACAAAGTCCAAAAGGCATCCTTCTAAATGCAAAGGTACCATAGGGACATGTAAAAGTAGTTTTTTGTTGATCCTTAGGTTCTATTGCAATTTGATTGTAACCTGAATAACCATCTAAGAAACAATAAAACTCTTTTCCTGCTAACCTATCTAACATTTGATCAATGAAAGGCAAAGGAAAGTGATCCTTTTTTGTGGCCTTATTGAGTTTTCTGTAATCCATACAGATCCTCCAACCTGTGACAGTCCTAGTTGGTATCAACTCATTCTTTTCATTGGCTATTACTGTCACACCCCCTTTCTTAGGAACACATTGTACAGGGCTTACCCATGCACTATCTGATATGGGGTATATGATTCCAGCATCTAGCCACTTAATTATTTCTTTCTTTACAACCTCTTTCATTATTGGATTTAGCCTTCTTTGTCCTTCTATGTAATTTTTAGAATTCTCTTCTAAAATTATCCTATGCATGCAAATTGAAGGGCTAATTCCTTTTATGTCTGCCATTTGCCAACCTATAGCTTTCTTATGCGTTTTTAAAGTACTAATGAGATCATTCTCCTGTTCTAATGATAGCTCAGATGAAATGATAACTGGGAGAGTATCACTTTCTCCTCAGAAAGCATATTTTAAATGTTGAGGCAGTTCTTTCAATTCTAATTTGGGAGATTGTTCAATTGAGGGTAAATTTTGTTTAAGGTTAGGGTCTTCTAAATTAAGAGATTCATAAGTTCTAGCCCATACCTTAGGTGTTGGTTCTTCCTTTGGTAGTATGTCTTTTTCCAGCATTTCTTCTTCAGGAAGTGCATTTGCATCAGGTGCAAGTGCACTAGTAAGATGATCATACTGCTTGTTGAACTGCTTTTGCACCAAATGATCAAGAGAGATAATTGCTGAACATTCTTCACTTTCCTCTGCAGGATAATTCAGAGCATTCATTATATTGAATTTCACCTCTTGATCATTTACTCTCATGGTTAGTTCTCCTTTTTGCACATCAATCAATGTTTTCCCAGTTGCTAAGAATGGCCTTCCAAGAATAACTGGTACTTCTTCATCTGCAACAAAGTCTAGAATAACAAAATCTACAGGAAATACAAATTTGTCAACCTTTACCAAGATGTCTTCAATGATTCCTTCTGGGTAAGCTATTGACCTGTCTGCAAGTGACAATGTTAAAGATGTAGGTTTAGCATGTCCAATTCCCAACTGTGTAAAGACAGATTTAGGCATCAAGTTGATGCTTGCTCCTAAATCACACAATGCACGACCTGTATAATAATTACCTATTGAAAATGGAATTGTAAAGCTACCTAGATCTTTTAATTTTCTTGGAATTTTGTTTTGCAAAATCAAACTACATTCTTTGGACAAAGCAACTGTTTCAAATTCACCTAATCTTCTTCTTTTTGAAAGAACATCTTTCATGAATTTAGCATAATTAGGCATTAGTTGCAATGCTTCAATCAAGGGAACATTAATATGCAATTGCTTTAGAACATTTAAAAACTTACTGAATTGCTTCTCCTCATGTGCCTTTTTTAATCTTTGAGGAAAAGGAGGAGGAGGGTATTCAGGAACTAACCTTGGAGTTGGAACTTCATGAGATGCAGATGCATCAGGTGCTTCTGCATTTTGAGAACTTTTTTCATTTTTATATTTTTCTCCCTTACCTATACCTTCATTCTCATAAGGTTCTGCTAGATCCTTCCCATTTCTGAGAGATATAGCTTTCACTTGTTCTTTACCTGGCCTTTGAGATGGAGTTGCTTCTGTATTAGAGGGTAATGTACCTGTTGGTCTCTGATACAGGGCAGTTGCTAACTGACCTACCTGATTCTCCAAATTTTTGATTGATGCATCTTGGGCTTGCCTAGCTGTTCTAGTTTCATTAAAGAAAGATTTAAGCAAACCTTCTAAGGAGTTTTCAGTAGCAGGTTGTTGTTGTGGTGGCCTTTGGTAGTTTTGAGATTGAAATCTTGGTGGAATGGTTGGTGCAGTTGCACTTGGTGCAAGTGCACTAGTATTGTTCCATCTGAAGTTTGGATGGTCCTTCCAACCAGCATTATAGGTATTGGAGTAAGGGTTGTTATTCCTATTATAACTTACATAATTTACAGAGACAGGGTTGCTAGGACACTCCTCATAAAGGTGACCTCCTCCACAATAAACACAACTTACAGCTCCTGGAGGGGCTTGTTCTATTGCTGCTGCAGTGTTCTCAATTGGTGCAGCTGTACTAGATGCAGTTGCACTGGTTGTGGTGAAGTTTTTGAACATGTTTGCTAGTGAGGCTACTTGAGCAGATAGGGCTGATATTTCACTAATTTCATGTACCCCTGATGATTTCTTTTGGGTACTTACCCTCTCAGTAGGCCAACTAGAACTATTAGTAGCAATTCTATCAATCAATTCACATGCTTCATTATAAGACAGATTTAACAAAACACCACCAGATGATGCATCAAGCATTATTCTAGTTTGTGGTTCCAAACCATTATAAAATGTTTCCATCTGAATAATAACTGGAAGACCATGGTGTGGACATTTTCTTAACAGTTCTTTCCATCTTTCCCATGCTTCAAACAATGATTCAGATTCTTTTTGTCTAAAAGATGTAATATCATTTCTCATTCTGGCATTTTTGATAGGTGGGAAATATTTTGACAAAAACTTTTCAGCCATTTCATTCCATGTATGAATAGAATTAGGCTCTAATGAATTTAACCATGATTTAGCCTTATCTTTCAAAGAATATGGAAATAGCTTGAGTCTAAATGCATCTTCACTAACACCAGGTATGATAAAGTTACTACATATTTCTAAAAACTGTTTTAAATGCTCATGGGGATCCTCATGAGGATGTCCACCATATTGACCAATTGTTTGTAACATTTGAAACATCATAGGTTTAAATTCAAAATGGACAGCCTCTATGTGAGGTCTTGCTATGCTGGTTTGCATGTTTTGATGATCAAACATAGCATAATCTCTCATAGGTCTATCTCTATCATTAATCATACCTATTGGTCCCATGTGAATGAATTGATTTCTGTGATCTGCTTCAGCATCTGCTTGTGATCCAGGACCACCTCTGACTGAGACTGGTCTTGAGCCTTCTCCTTCACCTTGTTGAGACATGGTATTGCTGCAACTTTGAAGTCTTTGTTTCTGGAGTCTACGCAACCTTCTAAACTGTCTTTCTATTTCTGGATTTAACTCAAATTCTGGAGATCTGTCTCTGGGCATAAGCTAGTGCAGTTGCACTAGGTGTAAATGCACCTGTTTCTGCACAGACAAACAAAATACCAGAATAACAAAACAAATAAAAATAAACACTAATCTACTATCATTAAAACAACAAAAATTAACTACAATCCCCGGCAACGGCGCCAAAAACTTGGTGTTGTGTAAATAGATAACATTATGCGCAAGTATACACAGTCACAAGTTATAGTATAAAAGATCGAACCCACAGAGATTGGATTAACTCTTATGTGTTGTTTGTAAAGAAAGGCAAACTAGTGTGACTACACTATTCAAAATTTTGGGTTTTGGTTGAAGTTGAAATGAAAACATAAATAAACAGAAAGCAAGTAAATTGTGTAAGAAATCAGTTGAGAATGAGAGTTGGGATGTTTTCACAAACTAAATCACTCTTGAGAATATTGTGTTTTCTTGTGGTGCAAGTGCACTTAGTGCAGTTGCATCAGTGTGTGCTGGTCAGCTACTTTCGTCAGAGTTTCGTTACAAGCTCTATATGATCCTGTTTTTTTGCGGTAAAGAGTAGGGTTGTCAGTGCCTCTCTCGCCCCCTTACAGATAATCTAAGTTGCTTAAGTAAGTACACTCTTGTATCTTAAGATCTCTACACTTTTGTTGTAAGGACTATGTTAATCTTAAGCTAAGAATTAACATGGAATTAACAAGCTAACTTTATTAAAACAAGTTTAATAAGAAGCTTTATTAAACACTTATCCTTACTTAGTTCTTGATTTCTAGTTATAAGCCAATTAAGTGAATATAACTCTACTTGTTCTAAGTGATCAATATTAAAACAAGATTAAGAATTTAAACACAAGAACTAAAGTGTGCACCACTTGAAAACACAATAACTTTCCTCAAAAGATCATTGGAAAGCTAGAACATCCAAACTCAAAAGAGTTTAGCTCATGTTGGACATGATAAAGCAAATATAATTGAGTAGAAACATATTGCAATAGGAAAAACTACAAGAGGATTCAAAATAGTAATAATTGGAAAACTCTTGCATATATTTGCTTTCAACTAATTTCTTGCACCTATTAGCTCCTTGAAGAAGTGGAGATAGAAGTTGTAAACTTCCTCTTACCTTCCTCTCAAACTAACACTATGAAACTATAAGAAAGTAAAACTTTGAAACTAAGAAAAACTAAACTAAAAATAACATAAAAGATTATATAATATATGATATGATTCTCTACAATTTGGAATATTTTCAAGTGAGGAATTTGAGTCCTATTTATAGCCTTGGAGATTTCCTTCATGTTGAGGTTTCCTTGCTGAGTTAAGTTAACCAAACCATGGTTACTTTTTAAAAGTTGAAGATCAGCTTGGCTTTCAACACTCATCCTTAATTTGTGGTCCAACAAATGGTTGCCACATGTCTTGTAAGATAGATCTTTGTGAAGCCTTTTTGATTGTAGGCGCCTCCTTTGCAAGTGGCCATGTGTTCCCATGTGACTTCTGAGCAAGCAGCAATCCAACTAAGCATTATAGCAATGGTATGAATTGAGGTGCTTCCAATGTGGGGTTGTGAGCTGCTTCGGTACAGAGTGGTGCAGTTGCACCAAGTGCAATTGCACTGCCTGGTGCAGTTGCATCAACTGGTGCAATTGCACTAAACTGCGGCTGCACTGAACAAACACATCAAACATACCAATATACAATAAAATGCTAAGTTATGGACTTCTCTTATCTGTAAACCATAAATGTTGTTATTTTATTCATACTAACATATTTAACATATAATAGACTTGATATTGGGCATTTATCTAAGTGAAAAAGCACAAATAACTCTATATAAAATAGAGTTATCAGCCCTACATCTTCAAAAGGGGATCAGATGGTATTTTCAGAAGGTGCATCTCGGAGGACGAGGTAAGCAACATTTTAATGTTTTGTCATTCTTCATCTTATGGTGGCCACGGCAGTTCTCAGAAAACTGCTTTTAAAATTCTTCATTCTGCTTATTGGTGGCCATCTCTTTTCAAAGATGTGCATCGGTTTGTTTCTCAATGTGACCAGGGTCAACGCACTGGGAGTAATTCCCAAAGGAACGAAATGCCCTTAAACAACATTCTAGAGGTTGAAATTGTCGACGTCTGGGGAGTTGATTTTATGGGTCCATTTCCGTCTTCTTTCGGAAATCAATATATCCTACTTGCAGTTGACTATGTGTCTAAATGGATCGAAGTCACTGCTTCTCCAACAAACGATGCACAAGTGGTATAAAAGCTTTTCAAAAAGATAATTTTCCAAGATTTGGGGTCCCTAGAGTGGTTATAAGTGATGGGGGATCCCATTTCATTTCAAAACAATTTGAAAAAGATTTACAAAAGTATGGGGTCAAGCATAAAGTTGCAACACCATATCACCCCCAGACTAGTGGCCAAGTTGAGGTGTCAAATAGAGAAATCCAATCAATTTTAGAAAAAACAGTTTCTACCTCTAGGAAAGATTGGTCAGTTAAGCTTGATGATGCTCTCTGGGCTTACTGGACAGCATACAAGACTCCCATCGGAATGACTCCATTTAAACTGATTTATGGGAAATCTTGTCATCTTCCGGTTGAGCTGGAGCACAAAGCTTATTGGGAAATCAAAACCCTCAATTTGGACATGAGTCTTGCAGGAGATATAAGAAAACTTCAACTGAATGAGTTGGAGGAACTGTTGATGGACGCTTATGAGAATGCAAGAATTTATAAAGAAAGAACAAAAAATTGGCATGATAACCGTATCATTCGCAGGGAATTCAAAGAAGGTGATCCTGTGTTGCTCTTCAACTCAAGATTAAAATTGTTTCCAAGAAAGTTAAGATCGAGGTTAACGGCCAAAGGTTAAAGATTTATAATGTGGGTGATGATATTAAGAAAGGTACCACTTTGGTTCTTCATAACCCAAACTGAGAAAAAGAGGCTCTTCTTAACCGTCAAGCTAGTGACGTTAAAGAAGCGATGCGTGGGAGGCAACCCACGGGTTTATGTTGTTTGTTGTTTTTGTGTTTTTTGTAGGATAAAATGAGAAAAGAAGAAAAAAATGAGAAAAGAAAAAAAAATATGTCACAATGTTTTAGGAAGCTCTCAAATGTGCAAGTTAGGGAATCAAAGTTGTTTCAAGAGTTTGAGCATGATCTGTATCAAAGAAGGGCTGGTCTGGGTGCTTGGGGTAGCAAAACAAAAAATGTTAGTACTTGTTGCACCCCGAAAAATCCGGATTGGACCTTTCATCGTACAACGTGAAAATTTGTGAAGCCGCCATCAACATTTTTTATTTAGGGACCAAAACATTGAAAAAGGGTCCTTTTTTAAGGCGGGTGGTCCTTTGAGAAATAGAGATGTAGGTTCGGGGGTCGGTTAGGTGTGGGGAAGGTATTAGCACCCAACACCTCCTTTCTACCGAAAGGGAACCTTTAACTTGATGTGCGGTTTTGACAGAGTTGATTTGAAACGATTCATTCTACTTCTTTTTTTATTTGAGAAAATGTTTTTGAAAACGGGGGAAAAGAAGAATCTTTTTATTATTTTTTTTAAAAGTGTGCTTAACGGGATGTGACCCGCTCCTACGTATCTCCCGGTGCGATGGAGAATTCAAAGCTTACGTAGTTCTCCTTAGTCGAGAAACTTTGTGTTGGTGTTTTTTATTGTAGGGGTTTTCGGTCCTAGACTGTACAGTCCACTAGACCTAGAACAAAGACAACCCCGCCTGTACAGACGACGTGCCCCCTACTTATTGAAAATGGTTTGAACTACTTGAAGAAAAGGATTTGTTGTGAGGTTGATTACTTTTATTTGAGCAAGTATCTTAGGCTCGCCCGAACTGTACAGCTCGCTAACCCCAGTAGCTTTCCGAATCTTACATCGAAGGTGCATTTAGCTGGGTTTAATCTGAGTTTGAACTTCCTTAGACGTTCAAAGAGTTTTTGCAGATTCACAATATGCTCTTCATCAGTCTTGGATTTAGCAATCATATCATCCACATACACCTCAATTTCCTTGTGCATCATGTCGTGGAACAATGTCACCATGGCCCTCTGATACGTTGCACCGGCATTTTTGAGTCCGACAGGCATCACCTTATAGCAAAAGGTTCCCCAGAGAGTTATGAAGGTTGTTTTCTCCATATCTTCTGGAGCCATCTTTATCTGATTGTGTCCTGAGTATCCGTCCATGAAGGAGAATAAAGAGTGTTGGGCTGTACTGTCCACCAAAATATCAATGTGGGGTAGGGGGAAATCATCTTTGGGGCTGGCTCTGTTCAGATCCCTGTAATCGACACACATCCTGACTTTCCCGTCCTTCTTCGGAACCGGGACGATATTGGCAACCCATTGAGGATACTTGGCAACCGCTAGAAACCCGGCATCAAACTGCTTCTTTACCTCATCTCGGATTTTCAACGACATCTCTGGCTTCATTCTTCTCAGTCTTTGCTTTACAGGCGGGCATTCTGGCATTACTGGCAACTTGTGCACAACAATATCGGTATCCAACCCAGGCATATCTTGATACGACCATGCAAAAATGTCAACGTAATCGCGCAGGAACTGAATTAACTTCATACGATCACTGTCGTTCATTGCGGTACCGAACTTAACTTCTTTCTTGCTCTCATCTGTACCCAAGTTGATTACCTCAGTTGATTCTCCGTGAGGCTGAATGACCCTTTCTTCCTGTTCCATTAATCTCATTAGTTCTGGAGGAGCTTTCCAGTTGTTCTCAACATCTCCCTCGGTTTGATTAATTGGATGATCAAAGTCAAAATATGGATCATCGGCATTGTTATTTTCAGAGATAATTATTGTTGATCTGCATTTGCAGAGGCAAAAAGCAGAATGAAAGGCGAAACAAACAGGCAAAATAAAATAAAGCGGAGAAGACACATGAAATTAAGGGAAATGATTTTGTTGATGAATTTCAAAAACAACGTTTTTTATTGATGATGATAGCAATGAAGATAAAAACATGCGTCCCCCTAACAACTTATCCTATGGCCTTGGGCAGAGCCACAGGGGTGCATTACAAATTATTACTTTGAATTAAAAGCCACGGGAAAGTCAGCAGCTTCCCAATTCTTCAACTTTTCACCGGCAAAGCAACGGCGGACTATGCTGGTATCACCTTTTTCAGCTCCAGGACCATCCCCAATGGCAGCGATTTGATTAGGGTCCAGCAACCCTGCACTCTTAAAGCTCTGGCGAATATCACAGATAGGGATCTTTTTTGACCAAGGATCATGGCCTCTCAGTTTGGCCAACCACCTGCTCTTTCTTTCCTCTGCCATCCCCTTTCTCTCGGCTTGATTAGGATGGTACCCCAACCCACAACGGTCTCGATTTTCCTTCAGTTGAATAGGCGCAAGAATCCCCTGACCAGTCTTGCCTAAACCACATCCCACCTTGTATCCTTGTTCTATCATGATCTTGGCGACCATTTCCTCGTTCCTTGACAATTTTGACCCTGGTGACGGAAGCTTGCTCCCTCTGAATACAGCATTAGCAATTTCAAGGGACTGAAAGGAGGTCTCCAGAGATTCCTCAGCGGCTTCCACATAATGGAATGGGGATGGCTTGTTGACTAACATTTCTTCTTCACCAAACACAACGACAATCTTGTCATCTACCACAAACTTGACCCTCTAGTGTAGGGAAGAGGGAATAGCTCCCGCCATGTGAATCCACGGTCTCCCCAACAGGCAGCTATATGATGAAGTGATGTCCATGATCTGGAAATTCACATAAAAGGTCTCTGGCCCAATCTGAATTGGGAACTCCACTTCCCTTAGCACTTCCTTCTTCGACCCGTCAAACGCTCTCACCAACGTCGAACTAGGCTTCATATAAGAGCAGTCCACATCCATTTTGTCCATGGTGGACTTCGGCATGACATTTAGTGAGGACCCATTATCAATCAAAACCCGAGCCAACACATAGTCTCCGCATTTGACGGAGATATGCAGAGCCTGGTTGTGCCTTCTTCCTCCTGGGGGTAACTCATCGTCAGCAAAAGTCAAATGATTAGCTGTCACGATGTTTCCTACAATCCCATCAAACTGACGCACAGAGATATCTTCAGCGACATGGGCTTCGTTGAGTACTTTCATCAGGGCAGTCCGATGAGCTTCTGAACTGAGCAGTAACGACAGCATAGAGATCTTGGCTGGAGTTTGTTTCAACTGATCAACAATTTGATAATCACTTTGTCTGACAATCCTTAAGAACTCACTGGCTTCCTGTTCTGTTACTTTCTTGCCCTGGGTATCCTCTGATACTTTCTCTTTTCCTTTTCTAACCCTGTCCTCAGCATCTTTAGACGTTTCAACCCGAAGAGTTTCCGGAGCATACATACGGCCGCTTCTCGTCATTCTACCCACTCCTGATATATTGGTGACAGCAGATGCACTTGGAGAACTCTCCACTGGAGGCAAAGTACTATATTTCCAGGGCACAGCACTATGTTTCTCATATGGAAAGGGAGCAGGGACCTCAATGACTATGGGCTGAGCTTTGGCTTGAACTTGCCTCGGATTGTAATCATATAAAATCTCAATTGGCCTTCTAACTTCTCTGCCATTATTAGCCTGAAGGGTCATCACGCTTTCTTCTGTTTCAAAAGTAGCTACCTGAACTACACGAAGGTCCATCAAGTCTTGCAAGATTTGCTTAAAAACTTCACAGACCCCTTTACAAAGGGAATCAGCACACCCATTCTCCTGACAACATCCTTTCTCAATGACCTCAAATCGACACAATTCAGCGTGAATGGCATCCAAAGGAGTTTTAATTTTCTCAACCTCCCTTATCACCTGTCCAGTAGAATCTTCTATTGCATTGGTCGACGGATTCCCATGTCCTGGCAGTGGATTTCTAGTTATACTTGGACTGTTCTGTTTGAAAGAAATCCAATTAGCGTCGATTAAGTCCTGAACTACGTGCTTAAAAGCTTTGCAGTCCTCCACTGTGTGACCGATTCCACCCTCATGAAAACTACAAGTAGCATTGGCATTATAGCTCCTAGGGAAAGGAGGCTGGAGAGGCTTCATCGAGCGAGTGTTGATTAGGTTTTTGGAGACCAGATGATTGAACAGTTCCATGTAAGTCATCAGGATTGGATCAAAACTGACGCGCTTCTTATACTGGTAGTTCTGGGCTTTATAACCATCATTGGCTTGTTGAGGTTGCACTGGTGCCGAGAATGGTACCGTCTGCGGTGGAGTACTGAAGGATGGATTTCCTCCGGAAATTACATTGGTCTCTCCCTCCTTCTTTTTAGGGAAATGAGAAGAGGGCTTTCTTTGTCCACTTGAACTGCCTGAACTACCTGAACTACCAAAGTGGTTGGCGATCTTCCCGCTACGCAAACCGTTTTCAAGCCTTTCCCCAATTACTACCATGTCTGAGAAATTTGACGAGACACTCCCTATCAGTCTGTCGTAGTAGATTGCCGGAAGAGTTTCCATGAACATGTATACCATCTCTTTCTCTGTTAGTGATGGCTTTACTTGTGCAGCTGTACTTCTCCACCGTTGGGCGTATTCTTTAAAAGATTCTTTATCTCCTTTTCCCATGTGCTGTAACTGAGATCGATCCGGAGCCATATCCATATTGTACTGGTACTGTTTCAAAAAGGCTTCTGAGAGGTCCTTCCAACTATGGATGTCGGAAGACTGTAACTGCATGTACCAGTCTAAGGATGCCCCAGCTAAGCTATTCTGAAAGCAGTGGATCAACAGCTTATCATCACTAGCATGCGCAGCCATTTTTCGGCAATACATGGTTATATGACTTGATGGACAACCAACACCCCGGTACTTGTCAAAATCAGGTGCCTTAAACTTTGGAGGAAGGACTATATCTGGAACGAGACACAAATCACGGGCATCCTTGACTCTAACACCTATACCTTCCACAGCCCTTAACCGTTCTTCAAGCACGCGATACTGGTCTCTGGGCTGAGAGTTTTCAAACACATGCCCCTGAGGATGACTACTCATGCCATAATAATTTCCCCCAAACTGAGCGGGACTTCCTACCTGATACGCAACATTCTGAGGATTGGTAGTGATCCAAGGAGTAGGACTGAGTGGATTTCTTTGTAGTGCAGCATCATGATTAAGAGCGTGGACCTGTGGTCTACCAACAACTCCACTAGGTACGACCACAGCAGCCTGACTTGGCCCTGTTACCCCAGCTGGATTGGATTCAACATTTTGAGGCGTATAACCGACTGGCATTCCCCACGGGTACCTCTGAGCAGCTGGATGGCTCTGACCGTTTGCCCCTGGAGAGTGGACAAAATGAGGGATCCCTGTTCCCGGAGGAGGAATAGTAGTTGCAGTATTAACAGGCCTCGGAGGGGGAATGAAGGTGACAACTCCATCAGGGTTTACAATGGCGGTGGCCTCAGCACTGGCCCCACCTTTCAGATTCCTCAGCATACCCATCATTTCAACCATCTGGGCCTCCATAGCCCCTACCTTATCCTTCAAAACCCGGTTTTCTTGAGCTAGCTGCTCGGGGTTGAGTATCTCTATAACCGGATCATCCGGACCCGAGTGGTAACTCTCAATCTCAATGTCTGGACTTTCTTGATTCTCTGCCATGAGCCTTTCCTGTAGACGAGTGTAGTAACGGTGACGGCGAACCAGCTTGCCTTTTCTGTTTGTTTAAATATTTATTGTGTAAGAGCCTGAATGAATAGATGCATGGATGCATGAAATGAATGGATGCATAAGTATATGTGTATGCATGCGATGCAAAATGCATTTTTTTTTGGTATCTACAATTTCCCCGGCACTGGTGAAAATGCATGCAAAGTGTATGAATGGATGCATGATGAGAAAAAAAAATAATATTTTCAACATAATAGTTTTTCAAAAGCTAGAAATTCACATACATTTTTTTTTTGAAAATTTTCGGTTTATTTGCAAAAATCTTTATTCAGGTGCAAGGGTATGCAGTTCCTTTGTGTCCTACCAAGGTTTCTTAGAGACAAGGTCTATGGCTATTTCTACGGGTACACACTTCAAGGATAGCACTAAAAGAAGGACCCTAAATAAGGTTCCTAGAGCCAACGACCTCATCTGAGAGCACCGATCCTAGGGACGTACGTCCAAGTGATGATGTCTTCAAACAAAGCCAAACTCTAGGTGAAGTCTTCGCAACCACCCAACAAGACGTACGTCCAGTGAGCAGCCACTAATGACTTCGTTCTAGCCTAAGATATGCTCTAGCCCGGGTATAGGGCTGTCTCACCAAGAAATATAAGGGTAAAAAGAGTGCAACGTGTGTGTAGGAGCACAACGACAAACATACCCCCCCACCTGCAAAGAAAATCCAGAAACAGTCCAGACAAAGAGTCGTCTACCCTAGGGTTTTGCAAGCATATATCATTTCAATACAAACAAGTAAACTAACCTAGGGTTCCAACAACAATCATATGCACTGCTTACCTCAAGAAAGGGAGCCAAGAAGAGGGGTCATAATAGAATCGGGGGAATGCATGAACTTACCTTGAAGAAAGGGAGCAAAGAAGAAGGGATCATAGTAGAATTGGGGGAATGATGCATGAGCTTACCTTGAAGAAAGGGAGCGAAGAAGAAGGGGACATGGTGATTGGAGAAATGCATGATCATATTAAACATATAAACAAAAGAAGATGAAAGGAGAAGAAGGAACAAGAAGCGAACATAGAAGAAGAAGAGTCAAATGCACATGAATGCAACATAACAACACGAGAATGCAAGAGAACATTCAAACATCAGAAAGAGAGAAGAAAAAGAAGGAGAAGAAAAGAGAGAAATAGAACAATCACATTCAAATCAAACAATTAAACCGCACATCAAGTTAATTAGGCCTGACCCTCGTTTTAAAAGGAAGGTCCCCAGCTGTTGCACCCCGAAAAATCCGGATTAGACCTTTCATCGTACAACGTGAAAATTTGTGAAGCCGCCATCAACATTTTTTATTTAGGGACCAAAACATTGAAAAAGGGTCCTTTTTTAAGGCGGGTGGTCCTTTGAGAAATAGAGATGTAGGTTCGGGGGTCGGTTAGGTGTGGGGAAGGTATTAGCACCCCACACCTCCTTTCTACCGAAAGGGAACCTTTAACTTGATGTGCGATTTTGATAGAGTTGATTTGAAACGATTCATTCTACTTCTTTTTTTATTTGAGAAAATGTTTTTGAAAACGGGGGAAAAGAAGAATCTTTTTATTATTTTTTTTAAAAGTGTGCTTGACGGGATGTGACCCGCTCCTACGTATCTCCCGGTGCGGTGGAGAATTCAAAGCTTACGTAGTTCTCCTTAGTCGAGAAACTTTGTGTTGGTGTTTTTTATTGTAGGGGTTTTCGGTCCTAGACTGTACAGTCCACTAGACCTAGAACAAAGACAACCCCGCCTGTACAGACGACGTGCCCCCTACTTATTGAAAATGGTTTGAATTACTTGATGAAAAGGATTTGTTGTGAGATTGATTACTTTTATTTGAGCAAGTATCTTAGGCTCGCCCGAACTGTACAGCTCGCTAACCCTAAGACGCTAACCAATACCGAATGTACATCCGACTCGATTCCTTACTCATTTTTTTTTAAAAAAGGGTTCAAGTTGTTAATTACTTGTTTTGATTCTCATAAGTATCCCAAGATGTTTGAACTGTACAGCTCCGGTCTTAGGACGCTAGACAACACCGGCCGTACGTCCGACTTGCCTCCTTATGAGTTTTCAAAGAGGTTTATTGTTGATCTTAGAAAAAATTTGATTGCTATAGAAAAACAATTTGAAGAAAAGTTTTAATTTGGAAAATAATTTGGAAAAAGAAATGACTTGAAGAAGAGAGGAAGAGAATTGGAGGGTGATATTGATCACAAAAGTTTGTTGGGATGGCGTGGCATCCAAAAGAAAAAGAAGTAGAGAATTCATATCAATTTCCAAATCAAGAACCAAAGTGTAAACTTTAACAAGTTGCAAGCAAAACAATCAACAATGCAAGCGTAAGCATATACAATTAAGGTGTTGAATCCCTTTAGGTAATCTTTAACACTTGGGATATGTACAAGTGCATAAGTGTTAAATCCTATTACCAAATCATCAACACAAACATGATTTTCAAAGCAAGCAACAAAAACAAGCACAAACCCTAATTATCTCATGAAATGCGACATCAACATAGAGCTAAAACCTCATTTTATTCTTCGAAAGCAACAAAATCATGCAAGCAAATGACATAGATCAAACTTTTTGGCAAGAATTCACATGATTAAGCAAAGGAATGCACTAAGATCAAACAAATTCTAATTTTTCTACAATATAGGAAATGAAACATAATCCCAAATCACAATTTTATTCATGAAAATGCAAGCACAAAATGAAAATAGCACAAACACACAATTTATTCCAAAAGAGAGAGATGCATTTCAAGCATCCAAACCTCCCAAAGTGTTTGTCAAAATGCTTGAAACACATCTCTCATTCAACAACAACAATTATATCAACATTTCAACATAAAATAGAGCACTAAAATGCAAAGAAATGCTTGATATGCAAAAATAGATTGATGATCTACATTTTTTATGCTAGAATTTTGATGATGTTAAGATTGAGAGTATACCTCAACTCCAAGCTAGAATAGCAAAAGAAATAAGGTGAATGAACACTAAACCACTTGAATCAACCCTCTAATCTTCAATCTTGAGCTTGATTCTTGAGATTTGAAGATGGATCTTTGAAGAGAATGCAAGGATGATGAAGGATTTTGGACTAGAATGTTGATTTGAAGTGAAAAAGTGAAGAAATGAGGTGAGGGAATGAGGAGGTGTATTCGGCCAAGAAGGGAGAAGAGGAGAGGCTAGGTTTTTGAGTGGGAATTGTGAGCCAAAACCTTGTGAGAGGAGAGGATATGAGGGTATATATAATGTGCAATTAGGTTTAGGGGCATTTAGGTCATTGTGTACCTCATCTCATTCTAGGATTGCATTTTAATTTTGAATCAAGGGTGAGGATTGAAACACACTTTGATGAGGGGCAAAAAAAAATGCAAAATGAGAGGGAAATGAAGGGGGGGTATTCGACCACATTGGGAGAGTGGTGCCCAAGTTTTGCAAGTTGTCATCTTGTACTATTGTACTATCATATGACCATTCTATTATCCCTTCATTTTTTATTATTCTTCTTAGGATAATTGTACAAAAATACACCCAATTTAGGCCACATACTAGGAATCTTAGGAATATGCCATTTTATGAGATCACCATGACCAAAAATATCATAAAAACCTCATCTTGAAATTTTTGTAGAATATTCCTTTTTGACGCCTTTTTTGAATTTGAATTTTTATGCAATTGCGTGCATGTATGCGCAAAAAAATATATGACCAAGGGTGCCTTGCTTCAAATAGTTTCCTCTAAAATTGCACAATGATTTTTGATGAAAAATTATCCTATTTTTAGAAAATGACCAAAATACCCTTTTGCCCTAAAAACTCAAAAAAATGTATGCACAATGTTCTTCACTCTTCAAAATAATGCCACACTTCTCAATTTATTTATTTTTGTTGAGAATTAGGGTTTTGACCTAGGCGGACAAAATTAGGGTATGACAGTACTGAGAAGGAGGCACGATCCGTGCTCACCCCTGCATGGTCTGTGCGTACTGTTAAGAAAAAACACGCATTCTACGAAGCATACGCACGACCCGTGCGCCACTAAGGCACGATCCGTGCTTGCCCAGGAAAAAACCGCTCAATCTGCGAACAAGACCCACAGTCCGTGCGTGTGTCCTGTACGATCCGTCCGCCACCTGACAGCCACTCCGTGTTTCTCATTTACTAGGTATGTTCCACGATTTTTTCCCACTCTCCCACCATCATCATCTTCTCTTCATCTCTTCCACTCTAAAACCTCCATACCCAAAATTTCAAATCCCTCAAAAACACTCAAATCTTCACCAAACCTCACAAATTTTAACTCAAAACAACTACCCACAACCTCCTCTACAAAACCCAACCATCAAAATCACCACTCATCCATTCTCCCATAAACCCCCAAATTCGTATACCACCAAACCCCATAACCAAAACCTCCACAAACCACCTCCAATCCCCTCCCAAACACTAAATTAACACCCAATCTTCAATACCCACCACCAAAACCATCCTATTTCACCCCAAAAGCACCAAAAAGTTCAAATTTTACCAAAACCCCAAATTGAGAAAACGGACCATGGCACCAAAAAGGCTAAAACTGTTGATGTTTCCGGTACTTCTACTGGAAGAAGCAAAAAGAGGGCTGGTTCAAGTGCTACTAATGAGCTTGGGATCATTTTCAAAAATAATACTCAAAAGGAGCGGTATGAATTGCATGAAGGATAGAAGATTGTCGCCACAAGGTACCCCGATTTCTTTCTCACTCTCCAAACCTTAGGAATAGACGACAATTTGATACTGTTGTTGAATAATCTTTGTTGGTTGAATTTCTTGAGACCTGCAAGGGCAACTTATTTTGCACTTACCCGTGAATTTTTAAGTTCATTGTGCCTTGTTGAAGATACACTGTCCTTTAGGCTCTTTAATGAAGACTATGAAATGTCCTTAGATGAATTTGGAGAAAAATTGGGGTTTGCCAATGTCAGTTTAATTCATGATTCAAGAGACCCAGCTGTCAGGCCAGAAGGGTATAACCCTAATGCTTTTTGGACCCAAATCATTGGAAAGGGTCAATATGAGGCAAGAATAGCAAAAGCAGGTTCAATTCATAATCCGGTCTTCCGGTATGTTGCTAGGGTAATGGCTTGTACTATATGTGGAAGGGGTGAAATGGGTGGAGTTAGGACTAGTGAGCTTTTTCTGTTGTGGGCAATGGTGAATCAAATGCAAGTAAACACATGTCATTATATTGTTAACAATTTGATTCATGTTGCAGAACTTGGTAAAGGTGATATTGTGATTGGTGGGATGGTAACCTATATTGCTCAGAAGTTGGGGCTAGGAGACAGGTTAATTAATCTGGATGCACCGGAGGGTAATACGAACATTGATCTAGATATATGCATCAGTATGTTTTTGGTAAGGCCAGCAAATAGTGTAAGAACAAGATTTCATTTGCTCACTGAAAAGTAAAAATACATACTATTGCCAAACCCGGCTAGGACGAATACAAGAGTTCAAGAGAACTGGCTGTTTTTGGATGCTGCTGGAAAAATACCACAAGATGTGCCAGTCCAAGAGAGAGAAGAGGAAATGGCTGAGCAGGCAATGCAGAATGAGCCTGATTTTAATATGCAAGAGTGGTTTACCAGAATTCAAGGAGACCAGCAAAGGCAAGGAGCTGAGCTACAGATCATCAGAGAAGAACAGTTGAGTCAGAGTCAATAGATGGGACAGATGATGGACACGCTCCAATCCCTGATGCAGCACTTTGGCATTGACCAGGCACCTCCGCTTGGACAGCTTTGAGCATTGTGAGATTTCTAAACCCTTTCATGTGCTTATAATTGAAATACATTGAGGGCAATGTCTAGTCCAAGCATGGGGGGGGGGGGGGGTGTGTTCTTTACCCTTTTCTTTATCGTACTTTTCATTTTCGTTTGTTTTGTTTTTGTTTTGAAGTCTATTTGTTGTTTTAAGTTAGTACTTTCCCATGCCTTGCGTTGCTGCTGCTGTTTTATGCAAGTTAAAAATAAATATTTCCAGCACTTATTAATAGTTACATTGAAAAAGAAAAGAAAAAAAATGAAGTTAGCCTTTTAAGGACCATAAACCTGATTTGTATGACAGACCCGTGTTTGAATATGACTTTGAGAATGTTATGTTGGAAACTGAAAATTTGTAATACGCCTGTTTGATACTTTCTGTGAACCAAACTACTAAATGTGAGTCTTAGAGCTTTCACAAGGGGAAGTCACTAAAATCACATATTGTACCCCTTGTTCTTTGCTGAGTGTGTTTTTCAAAATTGCATCATTATAGAACTTGTCTATTAACCGTCTTGAAGCGAAAAATGTTTTGCGTCATGTGAAAGAATTTGGGGAATTTAGGAATCTTTTTCAGGCCTCAGAGTTAGTTGTTTGAGAATTATTTCCATCTAGTTGCCCCCTTGAGCCTAACATTTTTTTTCTTTTGGCACCCAGAAATATTTTTTTGATTTTGTGGTAACCTTGGAATTGGATTGGAGCAACTATTGGAAATTGCAAATTTTGTCGTATGTCTAAATTGTTTATCTTATGGACATAAAGCTGGTTATTGTGGATATAAATGTCCTTTTTCCTCCTAAAAAGAGAAAAGATCAAAAAGGAGGAAAAATAGGCAAAACAAAGGAAGAAAATTCCTAAGAAAAAAAGAAATTAAAAGAGAGTCCACTCAAAGAAAAGAAACAATATCAATAGAGTGGACTCAAGTGAGAAATGAAGGAAGGGAGAAGAATGAAAATTGGAATTTTGGGCAAAAGTTGCAAGCTCTATTGTTAATTTCAAAGGTTGCATTGATTAATTTTATTTTTAGTCCTTTGTTTTTCCCTTCTTTCTTTTATCCCACCTAACTCTAATACACCAAGGCCCCATTATAACCTATGAAACCCCAATCTTTCGCATGAATGTGAACTTTTTTAGTGAAGAATCGGTCAATTTACAACCCTATGGCAATGTGCGTTTTGATAAACTTGTGTGCATAATTTCCCAAGTCCTTAAACACTCAGAGAGAGATGGTGAGCGAGTGCCTTACTCACAAAATTGTATTTTTCAGGTCATAAGCCTCTAACTGGGCAACCAGCTAACATCTCATTGCAATACTATCGTATGTCTGCCATATGTTTCTTTTTTTGGTCTTTTATTTGGCTATCTTTGTTGTTGAATTTCTTTTTGAGAATGCTTCTATTAATTTGTGTTGATTATTTTAATTGTTCCTGCTTGAGGACAAGCAAAGACTCAAGAATGGGGGAGTTTGATAAATTTTAATTTAGTGTGTTTTTAGTATTTGAATTAAATAATAATTGTGGAATTTTAGTTTTACTTTAGAGCTATTTTACTACAAAGTGCTGGTTTTTATATTTAGGATAAAATAAAGAAGAAATGGAAGAAATCGGGTGAATTAAAGGCAAGGAATAAAAGTGCAAGGTCAAAGGAGCAAAATTAAGTAATTGGAGCCAAGCATCAAGTGTTCACACACAGTTCATGCAAATCCTAAGCACGGTCCGTGCGTCCTGCTCATAGAAAAAGCAAGGAAAATCACAGAAGACCACCGAGGTCCGTGCTTCCTACACGCACAGTCCGTGCGCACTGTTCGCAGCCAGACGCTAAAAAGTTAACTACACGCACGGTTCCTGCGCTCCACCTGCACAATCCCTGCGCCCAATTGTTGATCAGAATTCCAAAAGTTTTACGTAGCTCACGGTCAGTGCGCCTCCTAAGCACGATCCGTGCGCCTTCTGCAGAGCTGAAACTTGTTACAAAACTCTTCCCATTCTCTTCATTATGGCTTGTAATTCGAATTTAATCACTTGTCTACTGATCCTAGGCTATAAATAGGACCTCATTTCAGTTGTAATCACACCTTAGCATACATGTAATCTCACTCCAAAGTTTAATCTAAGTTCTTGCAATTCTCTTAAGCTTTTGTTCTTTTATTTTCATGTTCTTTACTTTCTTGCAATTTCAATTTCTGTTCTTTACATTTCCAGCACTTTACATTTCAGTTCTCTATTGCTTTATTAACAATCTTGTCATTTACATTCTGTTATTTATTTTTATGTCATTTACTTTTATGTCATTCTCTTCTACTCCCTTGTCTACTATGATCATGAGTGAGTAGACTTCTTTAGTCTTGGGATTGTGGGACACAATCCAATGATGGGTCCTTAAACAAATTCAAGACTAAACTCTATCTTATTTAGAACATGAATTTTAATCTAATTCCATCGAACTAAATTTTGTGAAACAAATATCAAACGAAGTACCAATAGGAGAAGTTTGATATTGGAACAAATGGAATTAGACAAGGCAAAGCAAAGCATGAGAATAGCTTTGCTAGCCTTGGGACAATAAGGTTGTGCTTAATGAGTCCCTGCGATGATCAACCATGAGAATAGGATTGATCATTGTTTCGAGACACATTCTCGCATTCCGAAAGGAGGCTTGAATTACATCAAAAGAATACATTGTCCTTAAAAGCAATTTCAATAAAAGATAGAGGATAGTTTAAGGGTTGTTTATATTCTGTCATTGTGGTTTAACCACGATCCCAAGGCATCTTTTATATTATGAATTTTACACAACAAAAATACTCCTTTTTATCAAACTATTCCTTTTCAGCTAATCAACATCGAAAAATAGATTAGTAATCACACTTTACTCTCTGTGGATCGATACTTTCTATTACGCGATAAGACTGTCCACTTGCGGCCTATCAGCAGGCTTCAAAGTCCTCAAGAGAAAGATCGGTGGTGGTGACGGTGGACTAGGTAACCCACATGCTTTTGGCATCGGAGCCCGAGCTCGGGGGAGGGCACTTATGCGGGGTCTTCACTGGACCTTTCTGCTTGGGGTCAGGGGCCTTTTTCTGGATCACAGGCGGATTGGCTTGACTAACCAATTTGGAAGTAAGGATCAAGGTCGAGGATGAATTGGCCCCGCCATCAATGGAAGTCCTGAGACACATGAGATCGTCATCCTCATGCAGGCGTGCAGCAGTCAGGTAATCGACTAAGCTCAGTTCCTAAGTCATCTTAACTAAAATATGAAACAAAGACCTTCCTACAGTCAATCTTCTTACACAGTCAGGTAATCGACTAAGCTCAGTTTCTCAGTTAGGTAATCAACTAAGCTCAGTTCCTCAGTCATCTTATCTGCAAAATAAGAGTTTTAAGAAGTATACCAAGGGCGGCTCGGAGCGCCCCAGGCAACTCGGCCTCGGCGGTCAAGACCTTCCTATAGTCAATCTTCTTACTCTTATGGGAGAACTTGTCCACCCAACGGAGCAACGAATTAAAAGTCTGAGCCTCCTCCCCGGACAACGCGAAGGTCGGGTAAGCATAATCGACAGCTTCCCACTCAAAATGCTTTTCACACCAGGATAAGCGAAACAGAAGTTTCCCGGTGTTCCCCTTCTCGTCCAGCTCCATGATTTCCTTTCTCGCAGCCTCATTTACCGATTTGGCGTAGAAAAAGTTATACTAAAAGTCTTTGACAAAGTCCATCACCGGATTGAACAAGCTCCACTTATGATTACAACGGATGCCAACACGACCTTACCTCTCCTTACATAATTTGATCTCGTCCTGATAAAAGACTTCGAACAAGGCAAACAACACCTTGTGCGTGCAAGCTTATTTCAGGGTGACCATCTGGTACCGTAGGACCCGTTTCTGGAAGGTAGAGAACGGGATTCTCATCCTCATTTTCTCAAAGTCTCCACGTCGGAGTCGAAAATAGGCTCAAGTCTTCACTTCTGCCCTTCGCCTCTAAGAAACCTCTCAAATTTCTTGAAATCTTTGAGGTCGCCGTGACCGGGTCTATATACAGAACCTTTGTTACAAATGTCTCTAGAAACCTAGTGGTTGGGATCCTCAACGGCAGCATTGTCACCTTCAGTATCGTAACCCTCGGGCTCGGGTTAAACGATTGACTCACCCTTGGGGGGTAGGTCTTTAGCAGCTGGGGTTGATACGGAGCCGATGGCCTCGGCCATGCCTCGTTTCACGGAAGATGACGTCTGATCATCAATCGGCCCGGCAGGAATTGGATTCCCGGCAGGAACGCTGTACGACTCTCGAAATATCCTGTTCTCACCATTCTTATCTACAAGGGAGGAAGTCGAGGTCAGAAGCAATAATCAAGAAACAAGTTCGGCCTCGAGGGGATTAGGGTCGTCTAACCAGCTTCCTCCCCGAAGTAAGGCGCGGGGAGAACGAGTACGACGATCCGTTAGTTATAAAAATCTCAAAGACTAAACTAAGAAAGCGCTGCAAGCAGAGAAATGGAAAGATAACCTCAGTAATCCAAACTCGGACCTCAGAAGAGTAGTCTGGGAATTCAGTTGACCGAAAATATAGCTCCTACGAGATTCTCTAGCTAGGAAAAATCACTTTCTCGGTCTGGACAATTCAGAGTTCAAAGCGTGAAAGTATCCCAGAAATAATCCTCAAACCAATTTATAGGGGTAAATGGTCCAGTAGGCGAAACTACACCACTCCCGCCAAAAACAATAAATGCATGGGAACCAAAATCTATGCAGCCATAATGACGGAACGCTTCAATTTGGTCAAACGTCATGTTCCCCTGACAAATCGGCACGTGTCATGCCAGATAGGTTCGAGTCAACTGCAGGGATCCGCCAGTTTGGGAAAAGGAACCTTCCAATGCACATCTGACGCTGACCTCAAGCGCACCCCAATCTGTGGCCATAGATCTCCTGCAATTCAAACTGAGGCCGCACTCTAGTGACTAATCTCGAAGTGGGGGGAAGCTGTTTCGGACTGGGCCAAGAGGCCAAATCCGCGTAAGAAGCGGCCCAAAACCAATGTTGGATCCGGCCCAAAAAAGCCGATCTCGGGCAAAACCAACATCGATGAACAAGATTACAGCGCCCTGATCCAACACCTCCGTATCGGGCAAGACCCGCTGAACCCCCAACTTCGCGTCTATAAATACGGCACTACCCTCTAAGATCATGTAGGTTTTGCTCATTTGTACCTCTCATTGACTTCTGATTGCTGACTTTGGCATCAGAGTGTCTGCATGTACCAACTCCGTTGAGTCCAACCTTTGGGGAAGACGTCCCTGAAGAGCATAACCTCGGAAGATACCAATTTCCGGAGCATCGAGCCGACCTCGACCTAGGGAAGGATAATCACAAGACTCAGCATACCAACTGCTGATCTTGGACCCTGATCCAAAGGTAAGGTACTGAACTGGGTCCCACTTGCATCCCCTTTAATATAAGATTTTGCTTTTCAAAAAATAAACTACCATCTGTATTAAGTGTAAAAATTTTCATTCTTACTTATAATTGAATTTAAATGGAGTAATTGCAACTAACTCAAATGAAGAAATAAACGGAGGAAAAATTTCTAAATAAATTAATAATCATTGTTCAGCAAACAAAAATAATGATCATGATAATAGTACAATCCTCGTGTTTTTTGTTTAAAGAAAATTAAAAATCTCGCGTGTTGCGAGGTGCTCGTGTTGTGGGCATTAATGCAGCTTGTAAGCTTGATGCTCGCTAGCATACAGGGAACATTTTTTTTTGACAAAAGCGTATGGGGAAGTTTTAGTTGTTTAATAAAATTCATTGGAAAAATAAAGAAAATTTTCCTGTACCCGAAAAATAGGTTCATGTTCATCTGCTATGAATTATTTATTTTAGTCAATATTCCGATGTAGTATCTTTTTTTTAACAAGAATAGTATTTGATAAATATTATTAAGAATAATTATTGAAACTATTCCTTTATAAATTAAAGTGAGTAATTTTAAAAAAATTCTTTAATTTTTTATTGAGGAAAAATTTGTAAATACATTGTCCTATCAAAATTTTTAAATACGTTGTCCTGTCATAAAAAAAAATTTAATAATTGATAGATTAAAATGATAAATAAATATTAAATTAAATATAAAAGTGAACCTAATAATGTAATTAAAAATAAACCACGCGTGATTAGTTATTTACTTACAAATATTATAAAATTCAACATTTCATTAATATGATTAAAATATTCAGTAAGGTAACCAACACTGTTGGCGCAGTGGCTTAATCTACTGAAACACCAGGGGTTCGACCCAATGCTTCCAGGCTCGATTCATGCAGTGGACAAACTCGGTGTTAGCCAATGCGAAATTTGATCCTAAGAACGAGCGAAGATTAGTCTTTCGTGGAAAGCGTTGGGACTAGCGGCGGATCCTGAAAATTTTAGCGGTGGGGGCAAAAAAATAATCGGATATTTCTTAAGAAGAAAAATATTATAATTAAATATTTAAAAAGTACCTAAACAGATAGAAAAATTGACACTTATTTAGTCCGTACGTAAGAAATGAAAAGTGTCAATTTGGTCATCATTAACCAATAAAATTAGTCATTTTAAAATAATTTTAAAGACATTTTAGTCGTCTTTAGAGACTAGTTTGACTGATATTTAATTTTTTAATGATTAAACAAATAATTTTCATCTTTTAGAGAGCAATCAAATTAGTATAAATTATTCTCACTTATACTTCCTCGGTCCCTATTATACGAAGATTTTTGGAGTTAATTTTGGTCTCAAATATAAGAAACTACCACTACGCCAGAAATAGGAAAAATAGGCGCTACCTTAAGCAGCGTTTATTAAAAAGCGCTAGGTAAGGTGAAACGGTCAAAGGGACAGGCAGCACTTATTTAAAAAATGCTGGGTATTGACAAACACTCGCAAGGGAAAAGGCAGCGCTTCTGCAGCAAGCACTGCTTATTGGTTAAAACGCGCTACCCAATAGGTAGCGCTTCTGCAGCAAGCGCTGCTTATGGTTGTCCTAATGGCTAGCGCTTTTAATTGAAACGCTGCCTATTGCTTTTTTACGCATCCTAATGGCTAGCGCTTATAAGTGAAGCGCTGCCTATTGGTTTTTTTTTATTTCTTCCTTTCCCACTCACACAACGTTAACCACGTAAAGCACACTACTCCACTCTCTCAAGCTCTCCTCCTCCCTCCTCCTCCCTTGGTCGCACGTATGTTCTCCCTCCTCCTCCCTTCACAAAGGACATTTTCGTTCTCTCAAGCTCTCATTTTCGTGGCTCTAGATTTTCGTGGCTCTCTCTCATTTTCGTTTTCCCAAAGGACATCACACTTCTCCATTTTCGCAAAGGATCTCGGTTTGTACGTGGAAGCTCATTTCTTCCCCATTTTCGGTTCTCTTTCACAAAGGTTAGTATTACTACATGTTGTTCTAGTTATTTTAATGGCATTGGAACCTTAGGTTAGATGATTAAAAGTTGATGATTGATGATTAGTTCTTTGAAATGGTGTTTCTAAACTTGAGGGGAAATGTAGTTGTAGTGTTTGTTGAAATGTCCAAATGAAATGTTTGTTAATTTAATTTGATGTAGGTGTAGCGTTTGTTGGAATGTCCAAATGAGATGCTTTTTAATTTAATGTTGCTCTAGGTTAATGAAATGCTTTGATGTTGCTCTAGGTTAATTTGATGTAGGTTAATGATTTTACTCCATTAAACTATAGGTTGTGATGATATTAATGAGTGAACTAGAAAAAGTCATAGAGAGAAAACTAGTGAAAGAATCAATACATTAAATATTCTTATTCAATTTCAATGAATGAACTAGTTAGAGGTATAGAAAGTATATATAATACAAGTGACTTAGGAATGTAGGCTTTGTTTTCTTGATACCTATCAAATATAAGTTATGCAAACTCTTCTATTACTATTTTTTAGAAATAGATCACCTTTTTTTATATTATATATTTTATACTTGAACAAGAATATAAGTTATGCAAACTTGTATATGTGTGATGAATGAAACTAGCAAAGTAAAATCGAATATGCCTAAATATGCGAATAGTGCGTGATTATGTTTTATTGCAGGTCAGATGGCGGATCATAATGATCATGACAGCGATCATGAGTGTGATGTTGAAAAGTATATCAGAAAGCAGACTCCTCGGGGAATGACGGTCAAAAAAAAAATCATTAATCGAGTAAATAAAGGAAAAGGAAAAGTACCAGTAAGTTACTAATTACTAATTAACTTATTAATTCAACACTTAGTTTTAATTGTTTGTTAACTAATTTACTAATGACATAATATAGGTGGTGTGGAATATTAAGAGTCAGCCAATTGGGGATAATCGCGCAGATTTAGTTACCTTCCTCGGTAGTAAGGTAAAACAAATGATACCAATTACAATCAGTACTTGGAGTGAGAAAAGTGTTGTTTTGAGGAAACACAAAGAGGAGTTTTGGTTAACAATACAGGTATATAGTTTTACATATCTTTAGTAATCTTATGTAATAAATTTGTAACCATATATATTTATATCATTTTCATTGAATATGTGTATGCAGAAATATTTTGATGTGGATGAGTCCCTAAAAGACTGGTGTATGAAGGAAGCTGGAAAGCTACATCTGAATTTCAGGGGTAGTCTAAAAAAAAATGGTTGTTTGATAATAGTGGAAACCTCAGATGGAAGCCTCCAACGCCATATAGTGGACTTATTACGAAGGTGGATTGGGTTACATTTGTTAGGAGACGCACCGAAGATAAAGATTTCATGGTTAGTACTATAATATATTAAGTTATAACTTAAAATATAGTTGACAATTATATATTATACCTTAATGTATACTTATGTCTCTAAATAGAAACTATGCCAAACGAATCGAGAGAGAGCTTCTGGTTGTGAATACCCTTATAGAGGCGGTGCTAGTAACACCCCGGAAATAATTTAATTAAAATAGTTGATTGAATTATTAAAATAATTTGGAGGCGGGATATAGATAAATTAAAAGGTTAATATTTTATATGCGTAGGAGGTGAAACGAGTAAAGGAGGTGGTGACGTAGAGAGCCCAGTGTTTACTCAGCCCTCAACTTAAACCTTGGGGGTTTAAGCCAAACCCTCATTCGCAGCAAGCAAAAGAAAAACGAAAGTGAGAGTGAGATAGAGAGCACGCGGCGCAAAGAGGGAGAGAAGAGGAGGGTTTCGCGAAGAATTTCAAAAGGAGATCGTTCGTGTTGCTGTGGTTTTGTTCGTGTCTCGTTCGTCGTGTTCCGGAGCTTACGTTATTCGAGGTAAGGGTGGGCTTAACCTTGATAATGGGTTGATGATAATTATGTGTGGGTAGTCTAGGGCTTTGTTGAATTGTTCGTGTTGTTGCATATCGTGTTTTCGTTGAGATTGGTGCTTTGATGATTATTGCACGTTATTGTGATTTGTTTCGTTATTTGTTGTTGCGTGATTGTTGTATCACGATGATGGTGTTGTTATTGTTCGTGTTTTTGTTGTTGCTGTGCGTGGTTGATTGTTGTTGTCGCGTTGTCGAATTGTCGTTTTTGTTGTGGTGGTTGCGGTGTCGTTGCCGTTAGGGTTTGGTGTTTGGCAATTTAGTGATTCTGGACACAGGTTCGGTTTTTCTAAAACTGGCGCTGCTTGGTTGATCCAAAATTATGAGGTTGATTGTTTTTGAAAATAGACTTAATGCCGGTCTTTTTGGCACTGGTTTCGTTAAATTCGGAGTTGTATAGCTCGAGTTATAGGCGATACAAGTTAGGTTAAAATTCTGGAAACGATTTGGGTATAGATTCGGTATTTCGGTGACTGGGAACGTTGTGTTGACCGAAAAATTATGTGGTTTATTTTTCTGGAAAATAGACTTAATGATTGTTAATTTGGCACTGGTTTGGTTGCGTTTAGAGTTGTGTAGCTCGAGATATGAATTCCACAAGTTAGAGTAAGATTCTGGAAACAATCTGGACACAGGGTCAGTGTTTTGGTTACCACGTTTTCAAAAGAACTCCTTTTCGAACGAATCCAATTTCTTTGAAAACTAGACAAAATTTTCCCCAGTTTATGCACAAGTTTCATGCAATTTGATTGAGTTTTGGTCACTTTGGAATTGCTTGAATTTGAAGGACAGAAACTGTCCTCTTTTGCAACTAGCCTGTGTGCTTTTCGAAAACTGTACCTATTGGACACTCTCCTTCAAAAACTGAACTTAGGGATGATAACCAGACCCATAGGGCTTTCCAACAAGTATTTATTTGTTGAAATCCGATGTCGTTTGCTATTTTAATTAATTCGCTGAAGTAGGTGCGATGTGCCTAGGCGCTGTGCGCCAGTCTTGTGCGTGGTGTGCGTGCGTTATGTCCGCGTTGTGGAGCCGTCTGGTGTTAATATTTCAGGTGCGGTGCTGGTATGCTCAGGAGAGTTTAGTGGTAGCTGTGATGCTACAACTTGGTGCTATTTTTGGTGAAATCATTTGTTTTGATTCTGGTGATATAGTATTTATTTTAAATACTTGTTATGGTGAGTTGGTGCATAATCATGGTGTCGCATTGTCATATGCATGTTTTGGTGATATAGGCTCTGCCTCTGGTGTTTATTGGTGATATGCCCGTCGTGGCTCATTTTGGTGATCGGTACCGCATGCATATGCCCACTGGAGGGGTTGGATATCATCCCATTGTCTATGAATGTTATAATTTTGGTGGTTCACTGTCAAATGGATTTTTCCTTTGGTATCTGGTGCTGTGATATGGTGTAATTGTATTGTGTTGCTGTAGTTACCTGATGCTAGCATATTTTTATCATCTGCTTATTATCTCTGTTAGACTCACCCCTTCTGCTTGGAATGTTGCTCTCATGCGGCAACGCTGCAGGTGATCGCTAGTGCTCGTGGAGGAATTGCTAGACTTTGCTTTCTCTCTCGTTTGGGTCTGTGTCAGCTCTGATATGTAGCACCGGGGAGTCGTTAGTTATCGTTTTGAACTAATATTTTAGTTATTGGAAATTGTTTTAATTTATTTTGGAGATGTCTTTAATTGTTAATTCTGGAGATGTTTAAACTGGTTAATATTTCCGCTGCTTGGTGATTTCTTTTATATAAATTATTTTGGAGATTTTCTTTTTTTAAAATGGTGAAAAATGTAGCGCCCTTCGAGGTGACTCTGATAATTGTCTATTTAATTGTAATAGTAAAAGGGGGGTGTTACATAGTCTAAAAAAAATGGTTGTTTGATAATAGTGGAAACCTCAGATGGAAGCCTCCAACGCCATATAGTGGATTTATTACGAAGGTGGATTGGGTTACATTTGTTAGGAGACGCACCGAAGATAAAGATTTCATGGTTAGTACTATAATATATTAAGTTATAACTTAAAATATAGTTGACAATTATATATTATACCTTAATGTATACTTATGTCTCTAAATAGAAACTATGCCAAACGAATCGAGAGAGAGCTTCTGGTTGTGAATACCCTTATAGAGGCGGTGCTAGTGGATATCAAGTTTTTGAAGAGAGATTGGTAAGACACAATAAGCTTGATTTCTCTTTGTTTAATAAATCTTTTGATTTATAATTTCTTAACATTTGGTAAATTTAAATATAGTTGGAGGAGAGTGGGAAAGATCCTACTAAAGAAAGCATTGAGCGACATTTTTTGTGGGTAGCAGCCAGACAAAAGGATGGGGAGGTTGTGGATCCCAAAACTAAGGAGGTGACAGACAGAATTGTAAGTATTTCCAAAATTCAAATATTGTTTTGAAACTTTTATGATCCATAAAATGTATAATAATTTTATTTATTATACTTTTGTTTGTGAATCAGGAAACCATATCAGAGTCTGTGTCACAGGGAGAGATCACTGATTGCTCTGAAAAGGAAGTCCTTACTCGTGCCTTGGAAAATGAAGAATACACAGGTCGTACAAGGGGTTGTGGATTTGGCGTTAATCCATCCAACTACCTTTGATCAAAGAAGAGAACTTATGATGAGCATCATGATTGTAAACAAAGTAGAGAGTTGCGGGTATTGTATGAAGGTATAAGGTCTGAACTTAGTCAAATCAAATTGCACTATAGGTTGGTTTCGCCTGCAGTACCATCCCCTACCACAGATAGCGCACGAGATAGCTGCACCATTCCGTCAACTAAGGTATTAATTATTTTTTTTGACGATAAATAAGAAATTAATTATTAAACTCTCTTTCTTCTACGCAATGTATTTATTAATTTTTGTTTATAATTGATTTAGGACAACAATGAGAGTGAGTGTGAATTGTATATCTCAAACTCCTACCAAATGGTTGCAATAGGCTTCACATGTGACCAATTGGGAACTTTGATGCACAATTTACCCATACCTCCAGATCATGTTAGAGTTAGAGTTGACTGTGCAATTGTGGGGGATGCACCATTGCCTGCTCCAATACCCACTGTAGATTTACTAACTGTGCAAGATGCAGTTGGTACATTTGGGGCATGGTCAGCACACCTTGTTGTTGTAAGTGACAATATATTTGTAACTAACTAATTATTTTATTTTGTCATTTATTGTGTGCTAGCTAACGAATTATTTTATTTATATATAGGTACGCCAAAATGCAAAATCTAGGGGCAAAAGTGTTAGCAAGGCAATATCTACTAGCAAGAAAGTGTCTCGGTCCGGTCCTTCAACACAAGTTTCTCAGCCTCCCCCTCAAAAAGTGACACGACCCTCTCCTCCTCCAACAGTGACTCAGCCCGCCCCTCCTCGAAAAGTGACTCGGTCCTCCGTTGCTCCAACAGTGACTCAGCCCGCCCCTCCTCCAAAAGTGGCGCGGCCCTCCCCTCCAAAAGTGACTCGGCCCGCCCCTCCAAAAGTGACTTAGCCCGCCCCTCCTCCAATAGTGTGTCAGCCCTCCGCCTCTTCCATTGATGAATCTAGGCTTATTTTGTATACCGAAATGCATGCACAATTCAAGATGGATGATGGAACCCCGCTTGTATTACAGATGGATGACAACATTTTTGGAAATCCCAATCAACTATTGATAATCCCAAAACACGATATTAATGAATTATGTCAGATGAATTGGGCAACCAGTGTTTGTATTAGAGCATATATCAGGTACGTATGTAATTTATTATTTAACATAATTGATTTTATTTTGTTATATCGTTAATTTAATTTGTATATATATATACCTCTAATTGTAGGTGCTTGTATCATAACATTTTGGTCCCTTCGGAGCAGACACAGATATGTGTTCTTCTGTCCGGATAGTACACACCTCTGTAATGTCAGGGAGGATCTGTCTAATTATAACGACCTTGTGGAACAAAACAAGACAGATGTTACAAATTATATCACTCGACACTTATTGGATGCTCAACATACAGGCGTCGATACCATGTTTTTGGCACCGTGTCTCGTAGGGTGAGAGATTTAATCTATTCTTATATAACATGAATTTTTTAAATACTAGTCAATTACTTATTCAAAGTTTTATTTTGTAGGGATCATTGGATTTTGCTTGCAATAAATCCTAAGACAGATACGGTGTACTACATTGATTCTGTGCATGGTCATTTCAACACCCACCCAGACTTGGTTGTGATATTTAATAGGTGTATGTATTTCGATCACTCTGCATATTTCTTTGTTTTAGTTGTTAACTATATGTATTTTTAATAATATAGTTATATCCAATTGTGTTCAGTTGTTTGAAGGAATATTGGGGATTGGAACAATCACAGACAAAATGGGTGCCAATAGAGGTAAGTTTGTAATCAATCTTCTCATATATTTATTTACATTATTGTTTTCAAAAAAATGTATTAAATTAAATTTAACAATTAACTAATCTTTTGTTTGTAGTGTCCGAAATAACCAAATAACAATGATTGTGGGTATTACGTAATGAGATTTATGAAGGAAATTATTACACACAACCAAATGGTTATCCCCAGACAGGTATCTTTACAGAACTCTTTTTTATTTTGATTTAACCATATATTTCAATTCTAATTTTATTTAATTATATAATTTCAGTATTTTCCCGATTGTCGGTGAAGACATACTCTACTGCACAGCTTGATGAGCTTAGAGGAGAGTGGTGCCATTATGTCTCGCAATTCTTTTGATTTTAGATAGATTGTAATGTTGTAAATTGTTAGAGTTTTATTTGGATACATGCATATGAATTGGTTCATGCATATGTAAGTTGCTAACTTGTTTTAATTTAGATACATATTGTAAGTAGCTTGCTAATTTTGGATACATGTATATGAATTGGTTCATGCATATGTAAGTTGCTAACTTGTTTTAATTTAGATACATATTGTAAGTAGCTTGCTAGTTTTGGATACATATTGTTAGAGAGTTTGATTTGGATACATATTAATTTGTTAATATTGTAAGTTGCTAAGTTTTGGATACATATAAAATCTTGTTAGCTAGTTTGTTTTGGTTTGTGATCATATTGGTGCATTTGGATATATAACTAGTTTATATATACATATGTTGTTAGTATATAATGGATTGGATTGGTATTAATTGGCTGTATATGACCAGGAAATTATCAAATGTAAAGAGGAAAATACAAAAAACAGAAGAAAAAAAAAATTAAACAATGGGCAGCGCTTGGTGGGAGAAGCGCTGCTCATTCACCTAGCGCGTATAGCAATGGGCAGCGCTTGGTAAAGGGAAGCGCTGCCCATTGCTAAACGTGCTAGGTGAATGAGCGGCGCTTGGTAAAGGGAAGCGCTGCCCATTGCTAAACGGGTTAGGTGAATGAGCAGCGCTTGGTGGCAGAAGCGCTGCTCATTCACCTAGCGCGTTTAGCAATGGGCAGCGCTTGGTAAAGGGAAGCGCTGCCCATTGCTAAACGTGCTAGGTGAATGGGCAGCGCTTCCCTTTACCAAGCGCTGCCCATTGCTATACGCGCTAGGTGAATGAGCAGCGCTTCTCCCTTCAAACGCTGCCTATGGCTATTAATGTGCAGCGCTTCTCAAACGCTGCCCATTTTTGGGGAGGAATCACCAGCGCCAAATTTAGCACCGCTCAGAAACGCTGCCCATGGCTAAAAAAAACGCTGCCCATCCCCAAATCTGTTGTAGTGTACTTCAGTTTTTAGTGTCTATTTATTGCTTAAATACCAAGTTTACCCACATTGAATGTTTTGTCTTCTTAGTTTTCAAGGTTAGTGGGAGTACTGCACATAAAGACTTGAGAGTTGAGTGGAGGGTATTTTGGAGACTTAACTCAAAAAAGACAAGAATTAAATGAGCTCTTTGGTAATGATGATTTTTTTTTGTATTTTGTTCTTATAATAGGGACAGAAGGGAGTATTTCTTATAGTTTTGCACTACAATAGAAAAAGCCTTTGGCAGCACTTAATTTTGGCCTTTGACAGCGCTTCTAATCGATGCGATGCTAAAGGCATGGTATAAAATGGTAGCACTTCGCAACGCTCCTGAAAGTCAAATACAGGCAGCGCTTTTAAAGGAAACGCTGCCAATTTACTTGGATATTGCATAGCCTTTGGCAACGCTTCTTGCAAAAAGCGCCGCTTATCCTTTTTTTGTAAAAAAAAAAAAGAAAAATTCAGCATTTAGGTCTAGTACTCTTTTTAATAAGTAAATTTTTTATATATCATATTTTAAATAAAAATGCTAAAAAAAGAGAATTTAGCTTGTATAAACTACATTCTTTACTAAAATTAAAATGATGTTACAATTTAGAAACATTATGATGGATTCCACCATTTATGCAAATATAATAAAAAAAGGCTAATTTGCAGTTTTGGTCATTTATCTTTGACGTTGGTGTCATTTTGGTCTTTTATTTTTTTTTTTTGGTCCCTCATCATTTTGGTGGAGTGTTGAGCAAACACTTTTAAAAACTAGTAGGGACACTGATTGGGACACTCACTGACTGGACAGTAATGATCCGAATAAAAATATATATGTTAACTAATGCCCTCTTTGCAAGTTGTTGAAAAACGTACCAAACAATTGTTTTTGCGACTTTCAATAATGGTCCGACAAAAATTAATCTCCATATGGACTATAAATAAGTTGAGTTGAATTCATTCATTCTACACCATACACTAACATCATATCTTAATCCCAACAACAGAGGAATTAATGGGTTCCAAAGATCCGAAGCAGCTCCACTTCGTAATGTTTCCAATGATGGCTCAAGGTCACATGATCCCAATGATGGACATTGCAAAAATATTAGCCCAACAACAAAACGTTATTGTTACAGTAGTCACAACCCCACAAAATGCATCACGTTTCAAATCAATCCTTGCACGTTTTCATGAATCTGGCTTTCATATCAACTTAGTCCAACTCCAATTTCCATACAAAGAGCTTGGATTACCAGAAGGATGTGAAAATCTCGACATGTTACCTTCACTTGACAAATCCCCTAGCTTCTTTAATGCATCAAAGTTTCTACACCCACAAGTAGAGAAGATATTTGAAGATCAGTTAATAACTCCACCTCCAAGTTGCATAATCTCTGACACGTGTTTGCCACATACAATCCACATAGCCAAAAAATTCAACGTTCCAAGGATTTCTTTTGTTCCAGTAAGTTGCTTTTACTGCTTGTGTACGTATAATTTCCATGTTCATAATGTAATGGAGTCTATAACTGATGAATCTGAGTACTTTGTTTTGCCTGGTATCCCTGATAAAATTGAAATTACCGAAGCACAATTAGGACTTGGGTTAAAGGGTGAAGAATGGGAAGAGTTTAATAAAGATGTTCTTCAAGCTGAATTAGCTTCTTATGGTGTAATCATAAATTCTTTTGAAGAGTTAGAGCCAGAATATGTTAAGGGTTATAAGAAGGTGAAAAATGACAAGGTTTGGTGTGTTGGTCCAGTTTCACTTAGTAACAAGGATCATTTAGATATGGCTCAAAGAGGTAATATTAACAACAAGGGTTCAAGTTCAACTAGCGATGATGAATGGAAGCATATAAAGTGGCTTGATTCACAAAAGCCAGGGAGTGTAATCTATGCATGTCTTGGAAGCCTATGCAATATGACACCAACTCAATTGATAGAAATTGGTTTGGCTTTCGAAGCATCAAAAAGACCCTTTATTTGGGTTATCAGGGAAGTGAAACATTTAGAAGCATTGGAAAAGTGGTTTAAGGAAAATGGATTTGAAGAAAGAGTTTATGATAGAGCTCTTGTGATAAGGGGTTGGGCTCCTCAATTAGTAATTTTATCACACCCTTCAATTGGAGGGTTCCTCACACATTGTGGTTGGAATTCTACTTTAGAAGCAATATGTGCTGGGGTACCTATGCTTACATGGCCATTGTTTTCGGATCAATTTTTGAATCAAAGTTTAGTTGTTGAAATATTGAAAGTTGGAGTGAAGGTTGGAGTGAAAAGTCCTATGAATTTTGGTGAGGAAGAGGAAACTGGTGAGTTGGTGAAGAAAGAGGATGTTGAAAACGCAATAGAAAAGTTAATGGATGAGAGAAGTGATGAAAGTCAAGAAAGAAGAAAAAAGATTAGAGACCTTGCTAGAATAGCTAAAAAGGCCGTAGAAATTGGCGGGTCTTCTTACTCTAATGTTACCTTGCTCATCCAAGATATCATTCAAAAAACCAAAGATGTGATATCTTCACTTGATGCCAATGAAAACACCAATTTAGGAGAGTCCAAGATGCCTTAGTCCAATTCATGACTAAGTCAATGGGAGCAAACAAAAAGAAATAAAGTAACCAAAACTGGTGCTTGTTATCCAAGCATTAGTGGAGGCGTGCTTCATGGACTTGCTGCCCAATTTTAATTTCTCTGATTTTGTTTTATGCTGTAATAAAATGTGTGGGTAGAACATTGATTTATTTAGGCCCAACACTTAAGTTTATTTTATTTAATTGAATGTTTTATTTTTAAGTGTGGAGCATGACCTGCTTGTAGTATGGGCTGCCAGCTTGGTCTTTGCTATTGTGTGGCGTTTTTTTTGTTGATTTTAGACAAAATTGCTCTTGAGATTCTTTAACAGTTTCGAATTTCGATTTGGTCTTTTATGTTTTTTCCCCAAATTGATTCTTTTTGTTTTTAAATGATGACAATATTAACTTTTTGGTTATTATCCGTTACAAAAAAGTCCACATGTTTGTCATATTGCTAATTTGGACATACCATTGATGCTCATGTGGATATGCTTGGCACAATATAAATTATTATTTTGATTTAACTTTTTGGTAAAAATAATGAAACAGACATTGAAGGACCGGAAGGAAGCTTCTTTAGATTTAGAGACACAAGAAAATCCATACCAGATCTGGTTCTATGAGCATGGTTCTCTTCAAAACCACCATTTTTCCATATTAGATCTCATATCTGAAATTCATCTACATATATACAAATTCCTCTAATATGAAGAACACACCGTGCATACGATTAAGGCTCCCACCTTTAATTGCATTCAATTGCATTCATTCACCATTTCATGTTATATTTCATTAATTCACCCTTTCATTTAGTTGGATTCGAGTGAAATTTGAAGCATGAACAATTAGGTTAGAGGATGAGGTATTGGGATTTTTCTGTGAACAGTATCCTTTGACGAAGACAATGAAGATGGATAGTAGGGTTTTCTATTTTCTTTTATTTCAAAATAAAAATTAATTATAAATAGTTTATTTGGCCACGTAAATTTAAGTAATAGCCATGTAAGCACTGTTTTCGCCATGTAGGCATTTTTTCGACGGAGTTAAATGGGAATGTTAAAAAAGGTTAACGTTGCTGTTAACACCCAAAAAAATTTAAGTCGTATGTCGAGGGCTAATAAAAAGGGGAATTAGAGTGTGAAGGCAAACCACATGGCCAAAATCCAAAGGGGTACCTGCTGACAGAGTGAAATCAGAAGAGGTCCTCGGGGCACACTAAAGGACAAAAATTCCCCGAGATAAATGTAACAGCCTCAGCCTATAGAGTACCATACCAAGGTGGCTCGGGTGCCTAAGCTATTGTCAAGAGTAATGAGCAGCCGAGTGACCAAGTGGCCGAGGCAAGGCAGGCGTTGCTTGGAAGGCAAGAAAGACACAGCACGAAGATAGGACGTGGGAGCAGTTGAAGATCAAGCAAATGAGCGACGCCGGAATATTCAGAGCGATGGGCATTTACCCCACTAATTGTGCTTGTGGAATCGTGGGTAGTTACTCTGCCTCTTTTAGGGCCTAGGAAGCAATGAGAATCGTGATCTTAGATTGATCCGACGGCAGGCAAGTGTTGGCTCGTGTAGAGGCCGATGAGGGTCTGTGTGTGTGTGTGTGTATATATATATATATATATATATATATATAGCAACAGAGTATTTGTAAAAAGAGATCATCCAAATCAATCAAACTCTACGTTTATTTGAAGTTATCTTTCTTTACCGCACTTTATCTTTTACTTTATGCATTAGGTCAGTAGCATAATCCAACCCTTGCATCCCTCTCACTTAACCTGACCCTTTCTAGAGGAGTCAGGATACCCACACTCGACAAGACTGGGAATTTTGGAGTTCTTCATCTTTCTTCACATACTGCTCTAATTACACTTGCTTAATGAGCTCTTCTATATCATCCTTCAAGGCGTTGTATCCTTCAAGGGTTTTATGCTCGGAATTTCTGTGTTGGCGCATTCAGCCAAGATTTTCGACTTAGTTGTGTTGAGCGGTGTATGTTCGGAGAAGCGGTGGTAGTTAACTGTGAGGTTCGTGCTGGGAATCTCCTTAGTCTCTTTTATGCTTAGTTTTTGAAGGTTGGGTCTCCTTACATGGCGTAGGTTTATTCAGCGGTTGGGTTGCTAATTCGTCCTCTTCGTAGTCAATAAACTTAAATGACCTCTGTAGGCTACCAAGTCGGAGGCCGTTTTCCATGAACCTTTCAATTAATGTACTTCCTCGAGGTGTCGTTCTCCCCTTGGTGGATGGCCTTGAGAACCTTCTTCGATTTCACCCTCAAAGCTTTATAATGGACTTAGAAGAGTCCGGAAAACTATTTCGAGGAGGATATTGACTTTGGATGGAGGCTATGGTACCTGGCCAGAGCCACTTTGAAGAGAGTCAAAGGAAATATTTTTCACTTGACCCCGTCTTCAGCATTTAGGTAATAGAGCATTAGGTCGAAGTAGTCTAAGTGATCGTCGGGGTCTCCTTCCCAATCAAACAAATAAAGAGTTGATGATTTCTCTAGAGATTTCGGGATGGGGTATTCGTCAATCTTCCGGGAAAATTGGTTGCGACGTGATGTACTTGGACGCCTAGAGTTTTTCCCATAGACGCATTGTGTCGGTCTTTCCTGACTGTCAATCTTCGATGCCTATGCAGAACTCGTTTCGCTCTCCAAGGTGACCTACCTAAATTGTGAGAACAACGATGGGAAAAGGAAGATGCAAATGATGATGTTTGACTGGATGGCAGTTCGTCCCGGTAAGTGAATCTAGGGGCCTGGTTGAGAATTTGGTGGTGATCTCGAACCTCTTCGCTTGTGGTTATGCTACAGGCGAGGATGAATGCTGCGTTTGGGAGAGTGTCGACGCCTGGATACTTTGGTTCCTGGCGGTGGAGAGCTTGGATGCCTTAGACTGAGAACTAGAAAGGTGTTTGCCTGGGCGAAGGGTGTATTCCTCTCAGGCTGGATCCTTTTAGCGTTGTGGTTGGTATTACTTCTGGCCTGGTCGCTGAGCAGGGCAGTCAAGTTTTGGACAGCTTGCACTCAGACGGCCACCATGGGTGTCGTAGCATGGACTAGTTCGGCTGTGCCAAGCGGCACGATGGGCAACAGTCCTTAGACTGGTGGCCCCTCAACAGGGATAGTTTCAACAGGGCCCTCACGTGTGGGCGACCGCCAAGGTTGGACTTCGACTAGAGAGCAAAGTCAGTGTCTTAGAGTCGGTGTTGATTAGATTGTTTAGTGATATTTTTATTGCTGCTTTTGTTGGTCTACTTGGTAAATACATAATGAAAAATATACAGTAAATATATGACAATTATTTAAAATGAGAGAAAATATTAAATTTGTTATAGATGCTATTCTGAATATAATGATTTTTATGCTATTCGGTAGGTATCTACTGACAAATTTTTTGGTAAGTTTCTTCCTTTCTTCCTTTCTTTCTTTCCTACTGTCTCCGATAGTTCCATAGCAGAGCAGTAGACCAGATCGGCTTCAACTGCATACGATTGAACTTTCTTCATCTTACTCTTTTCATAACATCACCAGATCAGCCCGGCTTCAAAACCTTGATGATGTAGATCTTGTAGGTTTCAACACTCTTCTTGTCTCTCTGCTTCTTCTTGTCTCCATTGGCGCCTCCCTCCTTTAGGATTTGGCTTCTTCTCTTACACTTTGTTGTTTGTTCATACAAGAATTGGGTTTCTTAATTTCTACTGGTATGGTTTCTTATTGATTTTCTGCTCGATTCAGTTCTCTACTTGCTATCGTGGCTGTTTTCTCTCCTAAGTGAGATGGTAGTTCTCTACTTGCTAGCGTACATGTGCCGTCTCAAACGCAACTGATATCATATTGGAATTCTGATCAATTCCCTCTATCTATTTCTGATCGAATCAATTAATCTAAGCAGTCAAGCAATTCGAAAAATTGAAATTTACGAAACAGAATTGCATACAAACAAGCGCCATACACAACTGAATCGCGTTTCGCAATAAAGACAGAACAATTAACTACGCAGAAAAACCAACTGAATAGATTTCATACATTCAACACCAAGATCGAAATTGATAGAGAAGGAATTCAAGAAATTAAAACAAAATCGTATTAAAACATTAGATACCGAACCACAAAATCCGTACTCTGCAGCCTTTCACCGATGAATCGTTTTAGGAGCTTAGGCTTCCTTGGAGGCTAGGGCACAAAATTCTTAAAATTGTATGATAATGCGTAAGAGAGCAAAAACGGCTCTGAAAAGTGTATTTAGTCTTAGCTAAACCAAAACCTAAATAGGTTATTGGATAAAGCTCGTTAACAAATATTTGGCCTAAAACCCGTTTTACAATGTACTACATTAGATTTTGGTTTCGAGCTCAACATAAGAATTGTTACTATGTTCCTTATCTTTCCAACGCATGCTCGCACGCCTTAATCGGATAACCACAGCCGAAGTTATGTCATGCGGAGTAGACAAGGGTCAACATGCAATAAAAACAAAAAATTAATCAAGAAATTGCTATACTGCTCAAATAGTAACTATATGATTAACTATTTTCTAGCTTCAATCTTGATCAACTTCATTTATTACGTTTCATTTTTAAGTGCTAATTAATATCCTAACTCATTACCCATATATTCATAATTGTTTATATCAGTAATTAAATTGTAGGATGTGTTTGATTTGCTAAAAGTAAGGGATTGGACTGGATAACTCTAGTTGTACCCTGTTTGATTTGGTAGTTGTTCATAGTATGACACAAAAGTGGGGGCAAGAGACAGAACAAAAACTCAAATTTCTGTCCCTAACAAAACGATAGTACAACTTTCTGTCCCACAATATAACTTTCTGTTCACCAAAAAGAATACCAGAATATATTTTTATTTTACTCAATAGTTTTTTCTCTTTGTCTCTCTCCTCAAGTTTTTCTATCTCTCCCTCTCTCCTCTCATCTCTCTTATATCTCCTCATCTCATGATCTCTCTCTCACTCTCGCATATTTTATTTTTAATTTTCTAATTAAATTATAATATATATTTTATATAAAATCATTATTAACATTTGTTAACTCCCAAAGTAAATTAAAATGAGGCCGAGGTAGCCATAAAGTCACTAGGACAGAGGAAATACTTGCCATAACACGGGAAGTTCAGGCTGAACATGTGAAGATTAAAATTTTTGAAGCCCCGATGGAATGAAGATGAAGCATCGAGGGACTACGAGACTCAGTTGGTGGGAGCCTCGACTAGAAGGTGACTTGGTTGAGGCACCAACAGCTGAAGGCCGAAAGTGAGACATGGTCGAGGAGGGCGTGAGCGAAGGAATACTAGCTTGGAGCGCAAGTATTCAATGCGTGTGGACATACAACCTTGTAGCGGTTAAGGTCAATAAGCAGAAGACTTCGTCGAAACAGGAAGGGCTAGGGTTTTACCTCACTAACTTGTTCTAGTGAGGTCGTGGAAGAGTGGACTCTGAGTTTGTAGGATTAGGGTTAATTATGACTGTTGATCTTGATTAATTCAACAGTGGGCAAGTGTAGGCTCGAATAGTTGTCAACAAAGGCTCATGTGTGTATATATATATATAGTAGTACTTGTACATTTTAAAACACACACCAATAAATACACAATTCTTTTACTTGTACATTTTCTTTATTGCTTTTCTTTTTGTTCCTTCCTCGACGCAATTTCTTGAAGAAAAGAGGAATCACTAATTGTCCAAACCTCCGGCCGATCACACGACTAGGATTGAAGTGTTTGACGACAACAAAATTTGCACGCCCGGTGGGACACACACGGTTGACTCTCACAAAGTTTTGATTGTTGTTCCATGTTTTGTACTCTTGAAGTACGCACCCTCTTATTTTTTCCCTTAAGGTTTATGTAAATTTCGAGGACGAAATTTATTTAAGGGGGTTGAATTGTAACACCCCAATTTTTGCGCACCGTAATTGTTTTAAAATGTTGTTCTTTTATGAACTATTTTGAATTGGTAAGATAACTCCATTTTATTTTTTTGCGTGTTTTGAGCTATTGAAATATTATCTAATTGTGTTCATATACTACATTGGCAATATATAGTTATTCGTTAATTGTTTTATTTATAGAATATTTCAACTTGAAATATTATTATTTGTAACTATATATCTATAATTGTTCCGAACAGAACTCAAAAGAGAGAAATAACTCACGACAGCGAATCTGAGGACCAGTGGAAAAAGAGGGGGGTCGCCACCAGCAAGCACTCCGACGCCCAAGTCAGTCCAAAATCAAAATGGCGCATAAGAGAGGAGTGGAGAAAGCGTCCATATTTGGAGGGCGTAGTGGTTTATATAGTGTCGCAATTGGGCTGGCTTGCAATTGGGCTCCTAGGCCCATTATCTAGACAAAGTTGGATCCGGAATAGTAGCCCCCCAAGTCGGTTGCACATGTTGTGTAGCCGACTTGTGATCAGTGTTAGATTAGCCGAAAAAAGAATAACAATGTGAGCATACGACGTGCTCATCTTTATCATGGAATAAAGAAGTAAAGCATATCTCAATGGGTCATATTTGCCACTCAAAACAATGAGGACCTAGCATGGGAGCATCATATGGTCAATGAGCATGCTTGTCCATTATGTTTAGGCAAAGATAATTTGGAAGCAAATGCTACGAAAATGGTTACTCATTACTCGGAGGTTAGGGATCAACTGCACACAATTATGAAGCAGCTATCTTGCAAGATCCTAGATCAACATTTTGACCAGATATTCATTTAGCAGCCTCAAAATGATGTATGGATTTAACTTGACTAATGCTTTAGTGTTTTGCAAATAGACAAAATTGTGACATGTGTAGAATCTCTTTATCTGCTAGTCAAAGAAAGTGTCGACTTTACTCACCAACAACCAATGCATGTCATATAGAGTGTTTTGCACTCTTTCTCTTCTCACTCATGGCGGCGGGTCAAAATTTCCAGAATCAAGTAACGGTTGCTGTTCACCAATCTTTGGATCGGTCCAATCTTTCATCAAAGGCTATATCTCAATATCGGAATCCGATCATTTCTGGAAAAGTAAATTCCTGGTACAGATCCGTAAACAATGCTCCCTATCCATATAGATCTGAGTTTTGCTTTCATCTTGCTGAACCTCGAAGATTCGATTCCCTCGCAATAGTAGACTGGTAGTGAATCCAAGGGGGAATATTAAAACATGAATGGAGTTTGTTGAAACGAAGGGACAGGATCATCATGAAGATCAATCTCTACACCTTACAAAATAATTGTTTTTTCAGATCCAGATCTGGATCATACTCCATCAGAGTTATCTTCCCTTGTGAGTTCGGTTCTCACCGCACGCTGTGTAGCTCGGTGACACAAAATTATGGCTTCAATATTGAGTTCGACCCCATTGCTGGACCTAGTTTTTCACACTAAATTCAGCAAGCATCAAGACGTCGTTGCTGATTAGTAATTCAACAGTTTCTTTTCATTCAAGCCAACGTCACCGCCGAAATCATCTTCAACTCAATTCACAGAAATCATAAGTTTAAGCTCGGCCTAGTGTGGAACAACACGGAGATAGTCACCTCTAACTGGTGAAGTTCTCCATTTGATGTTGTCTTCTGCGATGTCAGAGCTGAGTCGTTTCTTTCTATGACGTCGGAACTGAGGTGCTTCCTTCAACATCCAGACTTCACACAAAAGGAATGAGAGTGACAACAGACCAAGTCATAGAAGCCATGAATCGATTGGGAGCTTTAAAGTAGGAAGCCATGAATCGATTGAGAGCTTTAAAAACACCAAGTCATTGTTCTCTTTAAAACTAGAAACCATGAATCAATTGTTTTCTTCCAAAACCAAGTTCTTTTAAAACCTTAAGTACATAATCGATTGCTTGCTTCCAAAAGAAGTCAATAATTCCAAAAACAAGTCAAGAATCGATTGCTAACTTTATTGCTTCCAAAAACAAGTCAACAATCGATTGCTTGATTCCAAAAGCAAGCCAACAATCGATTGTGTGCTTGTTATGAGTCAAGAATCGATTGCTAGCACCAAAAACAAGTTTTGCTTCCATAAACAAGTCAACAACCGATTGGTTGCTTCCAACAACAAGCTGAAAATCGATTCTTTGCTTTAGAAATCAAGTCAATAATAGATTTTGTGTGTTTTATAAATCAAGTTCAAAAACCAGGAAGACAATCGATTGTGCTTGTCCATAACTTAAGAAGACAATCGATTGTGTGCTTTCAAATAGCTATTTTCTCATTCAGTGATCGATTATGTGCTTGTAATCATTTGTGCCTAACCACTTTAGCATGGTCAATTGTGTGAGTGCTAGTGTGTTGAGTGATTTGAGCCGATCCTCCAAAGCGGTTTACATTTCATTCCTAAGACACGACCGGACTTCCTAGTGACTACCCTTGACAGGAACTTTTTTCTTGAGTTGGTTGTGTATTGGAGTTCCTTTTTGTCACTTTATTTAGAAATGCTTCATCGTCAAAACTTAACCTGCAACACAAGATATCCATAGACAGTGCAAACACGTTGAAGTTTAAGAGTGCAGAAATGGACAAAGGAAGAATAGCCTCTCTAATTTCCTAGAATATCATGGAAACCCGATTGTGGTTGCAGAAATGGATAAAGGCTAATTTGGAAGAAGTTGAGAATGAAAGGGAACCCGGAGTTCACGAAGTAACGATTGTCGACAAACTCTTAGGTCCTTACCGTGGTGTCAGCCAAAGGTTTGGACCGTCTTTGATTCCTCGTTTCTTCAAGCAATTGCGTCGAGGAGGGAACTCTGCTCATCGACTGTGGGTTTCCTGACTTCTCTAGAAAGGGTCAGGCAATGTGAGAGGGGGACGCGAGTGTTGGATTATACTACTGGCTAATGCATAAAGTAAAGTAAAGGAAAAAAATGCGATAAAGGAAAGAAATTGAAATAAACGTAGAGTTTGATTGATTGGATGTGTGTTTGTACAATTGGATGTGTGATTAGTGGGAGAAATGCTCGTCACTCCGCGTTTTCCGGCCTCACCCTCCCGCTTGAACTTCAACTACTCCCACGTTCTGTCTTCGTGCCACGCCTTCCTTGCCTTCCAAGCAACGCCAGCCTTGCCTCGGCCACTCGGTGGCTAGGCCGCACTAGCCCCTTTAGGTAATAGCTTAGGCACCCGAGCCACCTGGACTTTGGCACTCTATAAGTTGGGGCTATCACTTTCCCTCGGCTTAGCTCAATGACCCTCAGTCGTAACCCTCCCTCTGGAATTTTTTTGTCGTTTAATGTGCCCCGATGACCTCTCTTGACTTCACTCTATTTAGCGAATACCCATTTAGAAACATGTCGTATGGCTTTCCTTCACACCATTACTCTTTATTTCCCTCTTAGCCCTCAGACTACGACCTAATTATTTTTGGGTGTTAACAATTGCTCCCTTATTTGTGTTGTCGTATGGCCGTGAGGACGTGGCTGACGGTACAAAAACCCTTGATATGACTTGAGGTGACGGTTAGACGAGACGTAACTGCTGCTATGTGACACTTGGCGCTTCGCGCGAATTGAAATGACTGCGCGATGGTTCCCAAAGACACGCCGATTGAGTTTCTATCCGACGCTATAAATAGCCCTCATCATTACCCCTGTGCGGTTACTTGTTCTCTTCGAAACGTTCCCACTCGCTTCACCTTCCACTTTTTATGAACCCCGCTTTCTGTCAGTTTGCTGCTGTCCCTCCTTCTGTCCGTCATGCCTCCGACCTCTGTTTCCCAGAATGAAGGTCATACCCACGGCAGTGGTGACAGTTCTCTGAGTTTCCCGCTGTTCCCAAGGAGCTGTTCTTTTGAGGCTACCTCGCAGGATGTTCTGGTCGCCATTGCTGGGGAGAAGAATCATTCAAACTACTGCTTCTCGGGTCTGCGAATTAAGCTTAGATGCACTAACGCCTATCTTTGGGACCTCTGGTGGCTCGCCCATCCCCCAGGGTTGGTTTACCGCGGATGTCACGGTGGCAGAGAGTAGGGGTCAGGCCAAACCCACAGACGAGTAATGCGATTGGTTCGAAGCGTCTTCGCGTTACTAAGATGGATATCCAGAACCGGCGGTGCGTTCAGCTCTTCAAGGGAAAATCCTTTACCGGCCTTAACTTTCATGTTGTATTTCAAGGTTTGTCCATGGACACCAGGTCTAAGTCGTCCGTTGGCAGGGCTGGGGAGGATCTTAACAGCTTTCTTCTGGCGACCTGAGCAATTGGCAACAATGACTTAGCAGGTGTGCGTGTCCATTAGGAGGGGGTGACCCTGTAACGGGGAATTAAGTTTTTTTTTACTAGGACGCCGGCGTGTGGCGAGCCACCTTGACAATGTTTTGTATTTAAAACCACTTTTCTATTCCTCGCATACTTTCCCATAGAGTAGGATAATATGCTTTAAGATATTTACCATTGATCTTTGTTTCAAATTCTTCTCCGTCTAGAGTGCTTAGACGGTATGCCCTTGTTGTGAAAAATTGTGTGCAAGTATACACAGTCAAAACAGGTAATAAAGTGATAACTAACAAAGTAACATGTAACAAATTTGATTAAGATGATAAGGACAGTAAATTAAAGTGCAAATGATAGTAAAAAGTAATAAGGGTCTGGTAAAAATGGATGGTAAATTAATCAAGACCCAGTTCAGTCATTTTTCCCCAATTCATTCATTGCTACGAATGCTGCTATTTTAGCACCTGCACGCAGAATATAAAATTGGGCTTTCCAGCCACTGTTAAATAGAATTTTGCTAAGATTCCCTTATTCCTAAGCTCTCATTAGGTCAATTCTACAATTTTTATAGCACGATTCAGAACACGCTATGGTTTTGGTGTAATATTCCTATCTTTACCAAGCTAGATAATATTCCTATTACCTAGACTACCATATTACCTTGTGAAGTCGGTGATTGAACCCCTTCCGATAGTTAAACCACGTTGCCCTAACTAAGTTGCGCAGGCTTAGATAGAGTTTATAACAATAAAAACACACAAGATAAAAGTTCCATAGTGGCATTCATAGCATTTATCAATTGGTTTCAAAATACATCACATAAGTTTTGACTAAAAGGGGAATTAGCTCATGGTGTGCTTGAATAAAAAGAAACAACGATTAAACTGACAAAGTGATGTCATTACAAAGCTTACAAATCAATATTCAGAGCAAAGGTAAAAGATGGTGGGATAAACTTATAGGTATCTGATGGTGGGATAAACAGCAGTAACAACAGCAACAGCAGCAAGCTTTTGCAAAAGAGCTCCAACAATGAAGCTTTACCAACAAAAGATGGAGAAGAACAAGAAAAAGCGCGATGGAGGATGGAATGGTGGCTTAGTGTGATGGAATTAGGATGATTTCAGACCTAGCCGTTTGATGGACGAAGGGGTCCTTTCTTTTTCTAGGGCAAAGGTTTTCTTTTAAATACTTTCCCTTCTCTCTGGGCTCACTAACAATGAGCATAGCCCAACAAAGGAATAAGCATGAGGCCCAATGTCCGCAAAAATACTGAAACACATCAAAAAACGCGGGGACCACTATGGGAGTGAGAAAATCTTTCTTTTAGCGCATTTACTTTTGCGATTCTGCTCAACTTGAAACAGTGCTTCCGTAGCAGCTAAATTCGCACCTGATCCTGCACACTTAAAAACTCATTAATTCCAAACAAAGGGCACTAAAAGTGTGTAAAACACATTTGAACTACTAAGAACAATATAATTAGATTTCCTAAACATAAACCTTAATTTTTTACACAAAATACTCTTAGATGACCATAATTCAAATTAAAAGAGCACTAATAACTCTTATTTCTAAGAGTTATCGCATCCCCAAACTTGAACCATTGCTCGTCCTCGAGTAATGACACATGACAAAGAACTAACACGATAGACATAAAGGCATATTCAAGTTGCACAACTGTTTCACCCCAGAATTTTCCAAACATGCTCTAAATGGGCTTTACTTTCAGAACATCACTCAAATACACAGCATGCTTTTCAAGAATTCCAGAGTTATTACTGCTCAAGGTGAGTGTGTGACTAATAGGCTTAGTTCAGTTCCTAACTAGTTTCAAAATTTCACCTAGCCTTAGAAAGAATGGTCTTCTTTCGACATTGCCAACAATTTTTTCAAAAAGAAGAGTAGGCTAACAATTCAAGCACAAGCATTGGGGGCTTCAAAGCACAACAGAATGCATTTTAAATAATTAAGATCATATTGCCAATGCACTAGCCCTTATTTTTAATCCTCACTTTTCTCACAGGTTGGCCACTTATTTCGACTGAAACCAAAGTGTGTCACCCACAAATTGGCCTCCCTACTTCATGACCAACCTAACCACAAAATCTGCCTTTCGACTGAAACTACAATGTGTCACCCACAGAGTAGCCTCCCTACTTGGCAGGAAAGTGCAGCTTATTTCCCTCTTTTTCTTTTTTTTTTTACAAAACTATTTTTCTTTTTTCTTTTTTTTTCACTTTTTTTTCTTCTTCTTTTTTTAAATAAGCCTCTTGCCTAGTGCATTGACCTATTACTATTCTTTTATGATTAGCCTCAATACAACCGATGCACCCCCAAACTTAGTTCCATATGCTACTCTAAGTTTTTAGTAGAAACTTGACAAAGTCTTGGTCCACCTAGACTAACTTTCGCTTCAAATCATTTTTAGCTAACTAGGTTCCTACCTAAGACTAGAGTAAAAGTGTAGAAGCAACAATAACTCAGTAATTCATTAAAGCACAGATTAATCACTCACAAGCAAATCATCATCATCAAGCTCTGCCCATCTAGAAACAAATTTTACTATTAATTGAACATTCATTCAACTTGACATGCCTTAATTTAAACAACTTAACAACAATAAAACATAAAGACTCTCCCCCCCAACCTAAGTCCTTGGAGTGTCGCCACTGCAACATGCATCAACTAAGGGAGAGGACAAGACAACAAACAATATTAAAACCTAATGGCAGAGTTTACCTCACCCCCAAACTTAACCTTTACCAGTGTCCTCACTGCCTAAAAATAAATTTAAAGAGCAAAAACAAACATGCCGACACAACAACACAATTCAAAACAGACTGCAACATAATGAGAACAGACAAACATAAAAAAACTGGAAACATTTAGGATAAAGTGTGAGGAAACTACACCATTTCTTTTCATTTGTGTTTTTTCCCCAAAGCCAATGTTAAAACAGCTGCAACTGTAGCACCTGTACACGAATTCTATACTTTTCAAATTAGCACCACGCCAGCATTTCCACCACTTCCACCAATTCAATTCAACTTCTAAAATTGAAAACAAACAACTAAAAACAGAAAACAAAGTTAGAACCTGGGTTGCCTCCCAGAAGCGCTTAATTTATAGTCTTTAGCTAGACTTGGCGTTTAACACAAAAGTTACGATGGATAATAAGACAAGAAGAAAATCTCATTCGCCCCCTTTCTTCTTTTCTTCAGAAATCCCATGTATTTGGCATAGAGGATCAAGTGTTCCCATACCCCAATAGCTAGGAATTTGCGATATGAATTCCTCCATTCTTGAGGAACATGGAACTTGTGTGGAGAACTCTTCTCTTGAATTACCACGGGTTGAGTTTCAAATGTCACACAACTCTCTTCATGCCTCACCCTTGGCTCCTCTTCTTTGTCACTATTTTTATTTTTTTCTATTTCTTCTTTACCTACTACTACTGTAACACCCAGGAAATAATTTAATTAAAATAGTTGATCGAATTATTAAAATAATTTGGAGGCGGGATATAGATAAATTAAAAGGTTAATATTTTATATGCGTAGGAGGTGAAACAAGTAAAGGAGGTGGTGACGTAGAGAGCCCAGTGTTTACTGAGCCCTCAACTTAAACCCTGGGGGTTTAAGCCAAACCCTCATTCGCAGCAAGCAAAAGAAAAACGAAAGTGAGAGTGAGAGAGAGAGCACGCGGCGCAAAGAGGGAGAGAAGAGGAGGATTTCGCGAAGAATTTCAAAAGGAGATCGTTCGTGTTGCTGTGGTTTTGTTCGTGTCTCGTTCGTCGTGTTCCGGAGCTTACGTTATTTGAGGTAAGGGTGGGCTTAACCTTGATAATGGGTTGATGATAATTATGTGTAGGTAGTCTAGGGTTTTGTTGAATTGTTCGTGTTGTTGCATATCGTGTTTTCGTTGAGATTGGTGCTTTAATGATTATTGCACGTTATTGTGATTTGTTTCGTTATTTGTTGTTGCGTGATTGTTGTATCACGATGATGGTGTTGTTATTGTTCGTGTTTTTGTTGTTGCTGTGCGTGGTTGATTGTTGTTGTCGCGTTGTCGAATTGTCGTTTTTGTTGTGGTGGTTGCGGTGTCGTTGCCGTTAGGGTTTGGTGTTTGGCAATTTAGCGATTCTGGACACAGGTTCGGTTTTTCTAAAACTGGAGCTGTTTGGTTGATCCAAAAATTATGAGGTTGCTTGTTTTTGAAAATAGACTTAACGCCGGTCGTTTTGGCACTGGGTTCGTTAAATTCGGAGTTGTATAGCTCGAGTTATAGGCGATACAAGTTAGGTTAAAATTCGGGAAACGATTTGGGTATAGATTCGGTATTTCGGTGACTGGGAACGTTGTATTGACCGAAAAATTATGTGGTTCATTTTTCTGGAGAATAGACTTAATGCTTGTTAATTTGGCACTGGTTTGGTTGCGTTTAGAGTTGTGTAGCTCGAGATATGAATTCCACAAGTTAGAGTAAGATTCTGGAAACAATCTGGACACTGGGTCAGTGTTTTGGTTACCACGTTTTCAAAAGAACTCCTTTTCGAACGAATCCAATTTCTTTGAAAACTAGACAAAATTTGCCCCAGTTTATGCACAAGTTTCATGCAATTTGATTGAGTTTTGGTCACTTTGGAATTGCTTGAATTTGAAGGACAGAAACTGTCCTCTTTTGCAACTAGCCTGTGTGCTTTTCGAAAACTGTACCTATTGGACACTCTCCTTCAAAAACTGAACTTAGGGATGATAACCAGACCCATAGGGCTTTCCAACAAGTATTTATTTGTTGAAATCCGATGTCGTTTTCTATTTTAATTAATTCGCTGAAGTAGGTGCGATGTGCCTAGGCGCTGTGCGCCAGTCTTGTGCGTGGTGTGCGTGCGTTATGTCCGTGTTGTGGAGCCGTCTGGTGTTAATATTTCAGGTGCGGTGCTGGTATGCTCAGGAGAGTTTAGTGGTAGCTGTGATGCTACAACTTGGTGCTATTTTTGGTGAAATCATTTGTTTTGATTCTGGTGATATAGTATTTATTTTAAATACTTGTTATGGTGAGTTGATGCATAATCATGGTGTCGCATTGTCATATGCATGTTTTGGTGATATAGGCTCTGCCTCTGGTGTTTATTGGTGATATGCCCGTCGTGGCTCGTTTTGGTGATCGGTACCGCATGCATATGCCCACTGGAGGGGTTGCATATCATCCCATTGTCTATGAATGTTATAACTTTGGTGGTTCACTGTCAAATGGAATTTTCTTTTGGTATCTGGTGCTGTGATATGGTGTAATTGTATTGTGTTGCTGTAGTTACCTGATGCTAGCATATTTTTATCATCTGCTTATTACCTCTGTTAGACTCACCCCTTCTGCTTGGAATGTTGCTCTCATGCGGCAACGCTGCAGGTGATCACTAGTGCTCGTGGAGGAATTGCTAGGTTTTGCTTCCTCTCTCGTTTGGGTCTGTGTCAGCTCTGATATGTAGCACCGGGGAGTCGTTAGTTATCGTTTTGAACTATTATTTTAGTTATTGGAAATTGTTTTAATTAATTTTGGAGATGTCTTTAATTGTTAATTCTGGAGATGTTTAAACTGGTTAATATTTCCGCTGCTTGGTGATTTCTTTTATATAAATTATTTTGGAGATTTTTTTTTGGAATAAATGGTGTTTTTTTTTTAAAATGGTGAAAAATGTAGCGCCCTTCGAGGTGACTCTGATAATTGTCTATTTAGTTGTAATAGTAAAAGGGGGGTGTTACAACTACTACTACTACATTCTTTTTTTCGTTTTCCTCCACCAGTTCCAATTGGTCACATTCATTTTCCAACTCTACACCCTCTTTTTCTTCCTCAACCACCTCTCCAATGCAAATATTTTCTTCTAGCTCAACCACTTCTTTAATACAACTCTCTTCTTTTAGATGCTCCATAATTGTGTTAATGTGAGCCTCTATATTCTTGCATGACACTTGAAAGTTGTTACTATCCACCTTGGTATCCTCAAGGGATTGAGCTACAAGTTCTTGGATGTTGGAGATGGTCTCATGGACTCCTCTTGTTTGAGCTTGAGAGTATGACTCTTGCTTCACTAAGGAACTTTCCATGCAATTTTTCTCAATTTGGACTATCATAGACATAAAATTTGATTCATAGCAGTTCCTTTCAAATCCACCTCCACAAGAATGATAGATAAAATTTTGTGGTTGGGAATCCTTTGCTTGAATAGAGTAAAAATACCAATGTTCCATGGTTTAATTTTTTTTCATTCACAAAACAACAAACACAATTAGTAATACTAAGAATAGCAAAGGCAAGACAATATAAAATAGAACTTTTACTCCTATAAACAAAACAAGAAATGGATAGAATCTCAACTAACAAAACTAACCCAAATGAAAATTCATGGAAATCAACACTTTCAATCCCCGGCAATGGCGCCAAAAACTTGTTGTGAAAAATTGTGTGCAAGTATACACAGTCAAAACAAGTAATAAAGTGACAAGTAAAGATCGTTCCCATGAGGATTGAGTGTGGTTAATTTCACAAATGTCCAATTTGGTTAATCTAATTAGTAAGACAACAAAGTAACATGTAACAAATTTGATTAAGATGATAAGGATAGTAAATTAAAGTGCAAAGTAAAAAGTAATAAGGGTCTGGTAAAAATGGATGGTAAATTAATCAAGACCCAGTTCAGTAATTTTTCCCCAATTCATTCATTGCTACGAATGCTTCTATTTTAGCACCTGTACCCATAATATAAAATTGGGCTCTCCAACCACTGTTAAGTAAAATTTTGCTAAGATTCCCTTATTCCTAAGCTCTCATTAGGTCAATTTTACAATTTTTATAGCACGATTCAGAACACGCTATGGTTTTGGTGTAATATTCCTATCTTTACCAAGCTAGATAATATTCCTATTACCTAGACTACCATATTACCTTGTGAAGTCGGTGATTAAACCCCTTCCGGTAGTTAAATCACGTTCCCTAACTAAGTTGCGCAGGCTTATACAGAGTTTATAACAATAAAAACACACAAGATAAAAGTTTCAAAGTGGCATTCATAGCATTCATCAATTGGTTTCAAAATACATCACATAAGTCTTGACTAAATGGGGAATTAGCTCATGATGAGCTTGAATAAAAAGAAACAACGATTAAACTGACAAAGTGAAGTCATTACAAAGCTTACAAATCAAAATTCAGAGCAAGGGGAAAAGATGATGGGATAAACTTATAGGTATCTGAAGTGATATCCTGCAATCATCAATTTGCTCCCATCAAATCTGTCTAGTGTTGTAACAGCAGTAACAACAGCAACAACAACAAGCTTTTGCAAAAGAGGTCCAATAATGAAGTTTTACCAACCAAAGATGGAGAAGAACAAGGAAAAATGCGATGGAGGATGGAATGGCGGCTGAGTGTGATGGAATTAGGATGATGTCAGACCTAGCCGTTTGATGGACGAAGGGGTCCTTTCTTTTTCTAGGGCAAAGGTTTACTTTTAAATACTTTCTCTTCTCTCTGGGCTCATTAACAATGAGCATAGCCCAATAAAGGAATAAGCATGATGCCCAATGTCCGCAAAAATACTGAAACACATCAAAAAACGCAAGGACCACTGTGGGAGAGAGAAAATCCTTCTTTTAGCGCATTTACTTTTGCGATTTTGCTCAACTTGAAATAGTGCTTCCGTAGCAGCTAAATTCGCACCTGATCCTGCATACTAAAAGTGCCCAAAACACATTTTAACTACTAAGAACATATAATTAAATTTCCTAAACACAAACCTTAATTATTTACACAAAATACTCTTAGATGACCATAATTCAAATTAAAAGAGCACTAATAACTCTTATTTCTAAGAGTTATCAGCCCCACCGTGGTATACTTCGCTAAAGATGTAGGGCCCGTCCCAATTCCGGGACCACTTGCCCAACTGGGGGGTCTTTCCACCCGAGTGGCAAAATGGCCTTCCATATGAGGTCACCTTCGACAAACAGCCTTCCATATGAGGTCACCTTCGACAAACCTCTTTGGCTTGACATGCTTGTTGTAGGCCCGGGCCGCTTTAGCCTTATTCATTTCTATCCTGCTGAGGGCAGCCAGCCAGTCATCATCCATCGAGTCCAACTCCATCAACATGGTTTATTGGTACTCATCCATATTAAGGGAGTGCTGTCGAGCTACTCTCAGCGACACTACACAGACTTCTAGCGGTAGCATGATATCCTGCCCATAGACTAAACGATAGGTGGTCGCCCCGTGGCCGTGGACTTAGAATTTCTCATAGCCCAAAGGACCTCGTTGAGGGTCTCGTGCCATCGCCGAGGCTTATCCCCTAGGTTCTTTTTGATGAGCTCGATGATGATCTTGTTGGTAGCCTCTGCTTGTCCGTTGGCTTGAGTATAGTAAGGAGACGAATGTCTTATTTTGATGCCATACTCCTAGGCAAAGGCCACCACCCGTTCCTCGCTGAACATTGTACCTTGATCAGCCGTGATGGTCTCGGGAATGCCGAACCTGAATATGATCAGGTTTTCCATGAATCTGATCACCGCGGCATGATCAACGTTTCCTAAAGGCATGGCCTCCACCCATTTAGTGAAGTAATCGGTGACGACAATGATAAAGTTACGACCCTTTGAGCTTGGGGGGTATATCTCGCCAATTAAATCCATGGCCCAACCCTGGAATGGCCAAGGCTTGACAATAGGATGCAGCTCATCCGCTGGCACCCTTTGGATTGTTCCGAGGAGTTGGCAAGCTTCGCATCCCTTGGCAAACTGGAAACAGTCGGCCGTGATCGTCGGCCAATAGTATCTTATTCCGGATTGGGCCAAACATTCACCCACTGAGGCCTGGCCCATTTTCGCCTCACAAGATATCAAGTGAAGGACGGCCCTCCTGACCAACTATCAGGATCGACCTGCCAGTGCGGACGAAGCTCTACCTCGGACGTCCGAGCCCACCATTCTAATTGGAACATACCAACTTGGAAGCAATCAAGGACTTAGCCCCAGGTTCAGAGTCTCATCTAGCCTCGGGGAGCTCCACTCTTGTACTCCGGTACCGAACATTGGTGACCACAGTGGGAGCAGCACCGCCTGCTTCCATCTCTCAAAGGTACCAAGCCCTTTCCGCACTGACTCGCTTCACCAAGAAGACATCGTTCGTCTCCCAACCACGGCTTGAGCCTGAAGAAAATGCTCGCCTCCTGACCTCGACTTGAGCCTCGAAGACATCGCTCACTTCGCAAGCACAGCTTGAGCCTCAAGGACTCTCATCGCCGACTTCCGGCGCCCCCCTCAATTGTAGCACTTTGTCCGAAATTCTCATGATTTCTTTGTAGGTCTTTGCCCGCTCGAATCACCATCACGATCGCGGCGCCAAATCAATAGCCCGTAGAGGCTCCAATAGCTCTCAGATCTCCGAGCCCCGCGCTCCGTCGGAGAGTCCGACCTTCCCTCTGGTGCCTGAGTCGACGAGCTCCACCACAGGCCGAAGGGTTCCCAATTTCTCCTCGTGCGAGCCTATAGCGCCCCTGATCTCCGAGCTCCGCTTTCAATTAGGGGTTGAAGGGCGGAGGTCCACAGTGATCTCCGTTGGAGGAATCTCTGGAGAGAGGAGCCCGCAGCAGTTCTCATCTAGCTACGAAGCAGGGGGACCGTACCGGCCTTTCCCCTCTTCAAAGCTTATCTTAAGCTCTATTGTAATTGCAGGGATGTATCAGGACCTACTGGCTTCCTATTGACTACCTCGGATGTCACTTCGGATTCGGGGTCATGGCATTTCTCTTTGTGTTCTAATCTCGGTCGTTTCTCCTAACCCTACGGACACTCATTCAAAAGCATGCATAAGGAGCGGCGAATAATCAACAGAATTAATGACAAGACAAAAACAAATCAATGACCGAAAAAAAGGGACGGCACCCATTGTATATTACAATCCAAAATTGGCCCCGGACATACGCGGGACCAAATCAAGGGAAAACTTGAAAACAGATCAGCAAGCCCCGCCTCCGGTTTCACCATTCTCCGCAATATTGGCAACGACAGCCTCCTCCTCAGCAGTTGGAACGACGGCGGGATCATAGATCACTGTGTCCCTGTGAACTATCCTCCCGTTTTCCTCTTTGTACTTGGCATCCAACAGGTCGGTGTTCAAACCAGGTTCTAGGACTAGAGCCATTGTCAAGCAGCGCTTGTAGCCGAACATAGCAGCTTTCGCCACATTCTGAGTCAGCACTGTCTTGTCCACCTTGAGCTGCTCTACTTCCTTGGACTTCGTCTTCAGTGCCACCTTCAGATCCTCCTTTAGCTTGGGAAGGTCGGCAACCAATTTATTCTGCTGAGAAACCTGAGCACGGGCATCCTTGAGCTGATTTCGAACGTCCTTCAGCTTCCCCAGCTCCTCTTTCAGGCTCCGGTTCTCCTCGGAGTAGGCTACCAAACTACGATCATGGTAAGAACTGAGCTCACGACACACTTGAATATATTTGCCTTGTAAAAATCTATTTTCAGCGTCAAAGACGGAGATCTTACCTTTGAGCCGATCAGTCATCTTGCCGGCTGCTAGATCCCGTAGCTCCTTGATAACCCCGCGCCGGTCTGACCAACCCGAATACAGGCTTCGAAGTTGGCCAGGGAAGCTTTTTCTTTGCCCTTATCTGTATTCCGCTGTGTGGGCTTTTATTTTTTGGCATGTTTGCTGGCAGCGGCCTCGACGCTGCTCCTCTTCTAGCCTACTGCCGCGTCTAGCGGCGGAGTATAGGAGCGGGCTTGCCCGCAGTCTTGTTTGATGGGTCTGTCCCGGTGGCCGACCTAGAAGGCTTGTCTGCTGCCTTCTTTGCAAGTGTGCTCTTGTCTATTGTGACCGGTCTCGACCCTGACCACCTCAAAGACGGCGTCCAAATCTAAATCATCCATGTTGCCTACAAAATCAACAAAGGGATCAGTCAACAACAATGGCACGCCAAGTCCAACTATGCACAAGATAAACAAGAAATTAAAGGCATTATACAAGTAGCAAAGTATTGAGGGGCCACTGTTCCTGACTGGGCCTGGCCCATTTCCGCCTCACAAGATATCAACTGCAGGACGGCCCTCCTGAACAACGATCAGGATCGACCCGCCGGATGCAACGCTCCAGGTACGGCGTCCTGACTATAAATAGAGGTTCCGCTCTCCAAACCCAGGTACGGTAACGACGACATCTATCTCGCACATGCTACCCACAAGGCTAAGATTCCGCACGTATCTTACCTTCCCCGAGCTCAGTGCATCCGATCTTCCGAGTTCGGACATGCATATCCCCGAGATCATATTATTAGCTTCAGCTTATTTATCTCATTTTCTCCTCATCTTTCACATACTGACTTGAGCGTCGGAGTGTCTTGCAGGTACCCCCACCCGGTGCGAACGAAGCTCTACCTCGGACATCCGAGCCCACCATTCTAATTGCAACATACCAACTTGGAAGCAATCAAGCACTTAGCCCCAGGTTCGGAGTCTCAGCTAGCCTCGGGGAGCTCCAGTCTTGTACTCCGGTACCGAACATATTTGTTTGGTACCGGAGTACAAGTAGTTACATCGAATGAATGAGCGCTGCAAGCACGGAAGGATGAATTCGGGTGGTTAAAATTGGACCTCGGATTGGACGAGGTGTGCTTGTCCCGCGCCTCGTGTTGCTGTGGTTTTGTTCGTGTCTCGTTCGTCGTGTTCCGGAGCTTACGTTATTCGAGGTAAGGGTGGGCTTAACCTTGATAATGGGTTGATGATAATTATGTGTGGGTAGTCTAGGGTTTTGTTGAATTGTTCGTGTTGTTGCATATCGTGTTTTCGTTGAGATTGGTGCTTTGATGATTATTGCACGTTATTGTGATTTGTTTCGTTATTTGTTGTTGCGTGATTATTGTATCACGATGATGGTGTTGTTATTGTTCGTGTTTTTGTTGTTGCTGTGCGTGGTTGATTTTTGTTGTCGCGTTGTCGAATTGTCGTTTTTGTTTTGGTGGTTGCGGTGTCGTTGCCGTTAGGGTTTGGTGTTTGGCAATTAAGCGATTCTGGACACAGGTTCGATTTTTCTAAAACTGGCGCTGTTTGGTTGATCCAAAAATTATGAGGTTGATTGTTTTTGAAAATAGACTTAACGCCGGTCGTTTTGGCACAGGGTTCGTTAAATTCGGATTTGTATAGCTCGAGTTATAGGCGATACAAGTTAGGTTAAAATTCTGGAAACGATTCGGGTATAGATTCGGTATTTCGGTGACTGGGAACGTTGTATTGACCGAAAAATTATGTGGTTTATTTTTCTGGAAAATAGACTTAATGCTTGTTAATTTGGCACTGGTTTGGTTGCGTTTAGAGTTGTGTAGCTCGAGATATGAATTCCACAAGTTAGAGTAAGATTCTGGAAACAATCTGGACACAGGGTCAGTGTTTTGGTTACCACGTTTTCAAAAGAACTCCTTTTCGAACGAATCCAATTTCCTTGAAAACTAGACAAAATTTTCCCCAGTTTATGCACAAGTTTCATGAAATTTGATTGAGTTTTGGTCACTTTGGAATTGCTTGAATATGAAGGACAGAAACTGTCCTCTTTTGTAACTAGCCTGTGTGCTTTTCGAAAACTGTACCTATTGGACACTCTCCTTCAAAAACTGAACTTAGGGATGATAACCAGACCCATAGGGCTTTCCAACAAGTATTTATTTGTTGAAATCCGATGTCGTTTGCTATTTTAATTAATTCGCTGAAGTAGGTGCGATGTGCCTAGGCGCTGTGCGCCAGTCTTGCGTGGTGTGCGTGCGTTATGTCCGCGTTGTGGAGCCGTCTGGTGTTAATATTTCAGGTGCGGTGCTGGTATGCTCAGGAGAGTTTAGTGGTAGCTGTGATGCTACAACTTGGTGCTATTTTTGGTGAAATCATTTGTTTTGATTCTGGTGATATAGTATTTATTTTAAATACTTGTTATGGTGAGTTGGTGCATAATCATGGTGTCGCATTGTCATATGCATGTTTTGGTGATATAGGCTCTGCCTCTGGTGTTTATTGGTGATATGCCCGTCGTGGCTCATTTTGGTGATCGGTACCGCATGCATATGCCCACTGGAGGGGTTGCATATCATCCCATTGTCTATGAATGTTATAATTTTGATGGTTCACTGTCAAATGGATTTTTCCTTTGGTATCTGGTGCTGTGATATGGTGTAATTGTATTGTGTTGCTGTAGTTACCTGATGCTAGCATATTTTTATCATCTGCTTATTATCTCTGTTAGACTCACCCCTTCTGCTTGGAATGTTGCTCTCATGCGGCAACGCTGCAGGTGATCGCTAGTGCTCGTGGAGGAATTGCTAGGTTTTGCTTCCTCTCTCGTCTGGGTCTGTGTCAGCTCTGATATGTAGCACCGGGGAGTCGTTAGTTATCGTTTTGAACTATTATTTTAGTTATTGGAAATTGTTTTAATTAATTTTGGAGGTGTCTTTAATTGTTAATTCTGGAGATGTTTAAACTGGTTAATATTTCCGCTGCTTGGTGATTTCTTTTATATAAATTATTTTGGAGATTTCTTTTTTGGAATAAATGGTGTTTTTTTTTTAAAATGGTGAAAAATGTAGCGCCCTTCGAGGTGACTCTGATAATTGTCTATTTAATTGTAATAGTAAAAGGGGGGTGTTACAGGTTGGATCCAACCCGGCCCATTGGTGATGGCATTGACCTCGGTAACGGTAGTCTGAGATAGGTCTACGCTTGGTTTCGTCAAGTTCTCCTGTATGATACTCCGGAGATTGCCTGTTGGCTTTGTGCTGGCTAGCTTCGCTAGGACGTCAGCCCGTGCGTTCTCAGCTCGAGGTACGTGCTTGAGTTCTGCTTGGTCGAATCAGAGAAGTAACTCCCGAACCCGAGTTAGGAATCGTTGCAGGATGGGGTCATTTGTCACGAACTCCCTTTTTACCTGAGATACTACTAACAGTGAGTTCGTGTTTAGCTGGATGATCTTCGCTCCGAAGTCCGTGGCTAGTTTCAAACCAGCAATGCAGGCTTCGTACTCCGCCTGGTTGTTCGAAGTGGTGAACGCGAAGCTCAGGGAGACCTCGATCATCAGTCCCTCGGAGTTTTCCCGGATGAGGCCGGCACTGCTGCCCCTCGAATTTGAGGAACCATCGACGTGGAGTTTCCATCGTAAAGGATCCGTCTCGGGTTGGGATGGCGTCATTTCTGCGACGAAGTCAGCTAGGACCTGGGCTTTGGAAGCGGATCGAGCCTCATACTTAATGCCGAATTCAGATAACTCTACTGCCCATTTGATGATTCTCCCCGCAAGGTCAGGACGATGTAGGATTTGGCGGATCGGTTGGTCCGTCCTAACCACAATCTGATGAGCAACGAAGTAGGATCTCAGTCTCCTGGCTGCAATGACCAGGTCCAAGGCCTCCTTTTCTATCTTCTGGTAGCGAAACTCGGCTCCTTGTAGCACTTTGGTCACAAAATATACTGGCATTTGTCCTTCTTCAATTTCTCTTATGAGCACTGCGCTCACGGTCTCCTCGGCTACAGCAAGGTAGAGGTAAAGTGTTTCGCCTTCGACCGGCCTTAGCAATATTAGGGGCTCCGAGAGTATTCTCTTGAGCTCGCAGAGGGCGCTCTCGCATTCAGGCGTCCACTGGAACTCCACGCCTTTCTTCAAGACTTTGAAAAAGGGGAGACAACGATTGGCCGCCCTGGAGATGAATCTTGAGAGGGCTGCGATCATGCCTGTTAACTTTTGCACTTCCTTTTTAGTGATTGGGGGGCGCATGTCGGCCACGGCCCGACATTTGTCCGGGTTCGCCTCAATCCCCTTTTCAGTTACACAAAAACCAAGAAACTTCCTGCCTCGGACACCAGAGGTGCACTTTTCAGGATTGAACCTGAGGTTGTTCTTTCTGGCTTCGTCAAATATTTCTTGGAGGTCGACTAGGTTGCCATTGTCGGCTTTGCTTTTCACGATCATGTCGTCGAGGTAGACCTCCAATACTCGGCCAATTTGCTTGCAAAAGACCTTGTTCATTATCCGCTGATAAGTGGCTCCAGCATTTTTTAGCCCAAAGGGAATCACTCTGTAGCAGTCATTCCCTTGGTTCGTCATGAAGGTTGTTTTCTCCTGGTCCGGAGGGTTCATGGTAATCTGGTTGTAGTCGGAGTAGGCGTCTAGGAAGGAGAGAAGCCGGAATCCGGAGGCGCTGTCGACTAGCCTGTCAATGCTGGGGACGGGAAAGGAGTCCTTAGGGCAGGCTTTGTTGAGATTGGTGTAGTCCACACACATTCACCATTTTCCGTTGCTCTTTTTGACCAGTACAACGTTGGACAGCCAAGTGGTGTATTTCACTTCTTTGATGAAGCCTGCCATAAGGAGGTCGGCCACCGCTTTTGCCGCCGCTTGGGCCTTCTCATCACTTTGAGCTTGGCGCCGCTGTGCCACGCACTCCGCGTCGGGATTGACCACCAAGTGCTAACAAGCCACTTCAAGGGGAATTCCAGGCATTTCGGAGGCGGACCACGCGAATAGGTCGGCATTTCGTTGCAGGCAAATGACTAGCTTTTCTCTGAGGGCTTCCCCGAGGTCGGCGCTCACTTTGACGGTCTTTGTCGGATCGCTCCCCAGGGGGATTTCTATGAACTCGCCTTGGGGCTCGGGGCGCATGATTCTCCTTTTCAGCACCCTTGCCAGGTCGTCGTCGTCCTCATCTTCAGATCTGTCTGGGTCGTATCGGGGATCGACCTGAGTAAGGTGTACATGGGCGGCGGCTGTCGGCAGTTTGGGGAGCTCTTGCAGTCGGCGTTGGGTGCCTTTCATGGCGAGGTACTCGCATCTCTCTGCGACGTTGATGTCGGGCAGGATGGTTACAATGCTCCCTGTCAGAGTGTGAAACTTCATCTTCAAATGCACGGTGGAGGCCACGACCCCGAGCTTGGCCAAAGTCGGTGTTCCGACGACGCAGTGGTAGGGGGTGACGAGCGGTATCACCAAAAAAGTGGTTCTGATGGTCCGGGCGAGTTTCTTCCTCCCATAGGTTACCATGATGTCCAAGTAGTCTAGAGGGCGGGCCCGCTCCTCGTCGACTCTGGATAAGTCAATTTCGAGGTAGGGGTGCAAGTCTGCAAGGGATAGGCCGAGCTTCGGGAGGAGGGCTTGGAACATGATGTCTGTCGAACTCCCTTGATCGACTAGGATCCGTTTCACCTCGACATCGAGCATGTGGGCCAAGATGTTGAGGGGAATGAATTCGTTCGGCTCGCCTAGGAGGTAATCTTCGTCCGAGAAGAAGAGTGGCTTCCTGGGTGAAACCGAGGTCGGGGCTGGATTGGAGGTCAAGCTGGCTATTTCTCTCCATTTACGTTTCAAAGACTTTTTGGTTTCTGCGGTAAAAACGGATGAGCCACCCAAGATCATGCCTAGGGAATCGTTCTCTCCCGCTGTGGTCGTCAATGTTCGGTACCGAAGTACAAGTAGTTACCTCAGATGAATGCGCGGTGCGAGGATGGAAGGATGACTTCGGGTGGTTGAAACTGGACCTCGGATTGGACGAGGTGTGCTTCTCCCGCGCCTCGGGTGGGGTACCTGGAAGCACTCTGATGCCTAAGTCAGCAAGGGAAGTGAAGAGGTAATAGAGACGGGAATGGAAAGCGTACCTAGAAATGGTGAGCGAGTCCCATATTTATACAGCAGGGTGTCGTGCCCGCACCGTTGGATCAGATGAGCGGGTTTGGTCCATTGGATGCGGATCCGGGCGCGGCGAAAGGCAGCAATGGAATGGGCCTAAATGCCATAAGTTTGGCCCAGTCCGGAATAGTATCTGTGTCTGTAAATGAGCCATTTCATGATGGGGCCAGACCTGTGGGCACTGCAGACTCCTGCATGGATTTGTGCCATCACCATATAGGCGTCTCTCATCTTGAGGCAATTTAATAGTACCCCATTGGCGCTTCTCTTATATAGTTCATCCCCTATCAAGATATACTTCAGTGCCCTCTGTTTAATCTTGAAGTCAGTATCAGCCGTTGGGTTACGGAGGTACCTCGTCAATACTCCAATCCAGGCATCGGCGGGCTCCTCCTCGAAGGGGATCACGGTATCTTGTTGTAGTACCTTGACAACTCGCTCTTTGTAACCCGAGGCTTGTTGGGCCAAGTCATTCACTTCCTGGTTCTCATTCCTGGGGACGTAGGTGATGACGACATCAGCATACAACTTTAGCAAGTTGTGCGCCGAGGCCCTCAGCAGTTTGAGCTTTGTATTGTAGTACTTGTATTCCCCAATGATCTGCTTGATCACCAGTTCTGAGTCACCCCTTATTTCTACATAGTGGACCTTCATGCCGACCAAGATGTCAAGCTCCATTATCAAGGCTTCGTATTCGTCCTGATTGTTGGATGCTTGATCTCCTATCCTGCACATGAACATCCACGTCTGGCCACAAGGGCTAGTATTGACCACCCCTACCCCTGCCCTCGTTTGGGTGCTCGACCCGTCAAACATGAGGATCTAGGGCTTCAGGCCCAAGTAATTGACAGATTCAGCTGGAGCATCATGTACTTCCACACATGGATGCTGAGCCAGGAAGTCTGTCAGGGCTTGGCCTTTTACGGCTTCTAAAGGTACATACATTAAGGCAAACGCGTTCAACTTAATGGCCCACTTAACAAGTGTTCCCTGCAAGACAGGCCTATTAAGGAGGTATCTGATAATATCAACTTTACAAACAACCAAAACCTCCTTAGGCAAAAGATACTGTTCTAGTTTTGTACAAGCATTAAATAAGTATAAGCAAAGCTTCTCAATGGGAGAATATCTAGTCTTGGCATTATTGAGGATCCTACTGAGATAGTATATAGCATGCTTGGCGCCGCAATGTATAACTTCAAAGGCTTCCTAGGCTGCAGAGGCACTAGGACGGGGGGATTGGTCAAGGCAGCCTTGACTTGATCTAAGGCCTCCTACTGTTTAACTCCCAATATCATTTCCTCATTGTTCTTCATTTTTAACAAAGGTGAGAAGGCTTTCAGCTTCCCCACCGAGCTAGCAATGAAGCTTCTTAGGAAATTGATCTTGCCTAGCAGACTCTGCAGCTCCTTTTTTGTTTTGGGAGGTCTCGTCTCCAGGATAGCTCGAGCTTTGTTCTTATCGACTTCAATACTCTGGTTACACACCAAGAAGCCTAGAAAGTTACCTGCAGACACGCCAAAAGCACACTTAGAAGGATTCATCTTGAGTTTGTGGAGCCTCATCCGTTTTAGAGCTTGTTCGAGATCCGCCAAATGGGCTATGAAGCTCTTGAATTTGACTTCAACATCGTCAATGTACACCTCCATGTTTTTACCAATAAGGTCATGGAAGATGACATTCATTACCCTCTGGTACGTTGCCCCAACAATCTTGAGACCAAAAGGCATCAAGAGCCATTCATAGATACCTAAGGCGCCTGGGCAACTAAAGGCAGTCTTATGGGCGTCCGCCTCGGCCACATAAATCTGGTTGTAGCCAGAATAGCTGTCGATAAAAGTAAGGATGGCATTGTTTGCCGCGGCATCGACAAGCATATCGGCCACAAGCATACCGTACTCATCCTTTGGAGTGGCCAAGTTCAGATATCTGTAATCAATACAAACTTTGTTCTGGCCATTCTTTTTGATCACAAGGACTATATTAGACAGTCATTCTACGTACCTGCCAATTCTGATGAACCCTGCCTTTAGGAGTCTTTCTACTTCGGCTTTGATCTGCGACATTAGTTGTGGGTTCAATCTCCTCGGTTGCTGCTTGTGGGGCTTGCAACCTTCCTTGATGGGTAACCTATGCTCCACCAAGGCTCTATTAAGGCCTGGTGTCTCATGGTAATCTCGTGCAAAGTAGTCACGGTAGTCTTGTATCAAAGCTACTACCTGATCATGTTGCTGCGGCTGGAGTTTACCGCTAACCTTGGTCATCCTCGGTTCCCAGATTTACCTCCACTAGAGGATCTTGCTCCTCAAAGGTAGGTATCTTCCTTTGGATAGGCTCCGTGTAGGGAGGTTCAGCTAACATCGTGTTACCAAGGTCATCCGAAGCCTCTTGGGATGAGTGGTCCGAGTCTTCATCTTCTCTGTGTACGACACCAAACATAGCCTCTTCGATGCTGGACTGTATTTGAAATAGGTGCAGTCGGACCAGTAGGCTTTGTACTTCTGGATGGAGACTAATCATTATCCTCATTTACAGGCTGTTGGTCGGCCAACATTTTGAATTCAAAGCCCTTCTTGGTCCAATCGCACGACTCTATACCACCTTCCTCATAGTCCCTTGGGAGGGCGATAAGACGCTGGTGAGGAGAGTCGAACACATCCTCAAGCATCTTTACCTCGGCTGGGAAAGGGTTAGGGTCGGCTTCCACTATTTCTACCTTATCTTCTACCCATATCATGAGCTTCTGGTGCAAAGTGGAGGGGACACATTCACTTGTATGAATCCAGTCTCTGCCAATGATCACCGTGTATGAAGGCTTCCCTTCAATGACGAAGAATGCCGAGCGAGTCACCTTAGACCCAATCGTCACATCGGCCACCAGCACTCCCAATGCATGAGATGGGTGGCCCATGAAACTAGTCATGGTCATGGTGGTTGGAATGACATCTTCGGCATTCTTCCCCAACCTCTTCATGGTTTACAGAGGCATAATATTCAACACAACACCGCCATCCACGAAGACCCTATTGAACAACTTCCTGTTGAGATGGACTTTAATGTACAATGGCTTCACGTGTCTAGTCATGTCTGCGGTTGGGTTCTCCAATAACATGCCTTCGGTAACTGGTCCCTCGTCTTCGGTCAAGGCGGCCCATACAGCCTCCTCGGCGAAAACGTCTCCCTCGAGGGTCTTCAGTTGATCCCTGGCTCCCCAGAACTCTGGTGGAAGGAGGCCTACCCTTTCTATGTCAGCACAAAACTCCCCGTCTGTTCCATCCATCAAGTCGTCCAATATTGACACATTCATGAAATTCCCGTCAAAATCTAGAGGGCTGAAGGGATTCTCTTCTTTTTCTTCTTCCCCTAGGAGGTCATCCTCTTCTAGCTCTTGCTCTGTCATTGTTCCCTCAACCTGGGGCTTATCCATTGTCTGAGGCTGCTTGGGATTATGGGGACCATAAAGGCATTCTACCACCGCCTTCGTGAGTGGGCTATGAGGCGCCTTCACCATGCCTAGCTATCATTGCCTGGTCTCCTCCCTCTTGGTCGACGGGTGGCTCAGGGACAGCTGGCTCGGGAAGCTTCTCTAGACCTATGTTCTTAGCTGGTTTTGAAAAAGCCTGTTCCAACGCCGTAACAACAGATGCTGCGGGGATGGTCTGAGCATTTCCATCTCTAGCCGGGGTGAGCATTTGGAGAGTTTCCTTCATTCTGTTGAATGTCGTAGCCCTCTGTATCCTCCTCTTCTGCAAGCGACATTTGGAGGCCACCCTCGGGGTCGGCGTTTCAAAGGCCGCCTGCGTCTTCCATTGATCCTACGGTACATCCGAAGGAGGTTTCAAAGTTCTGGTGGCTCCTAGATCTCGGTCACTGAGGAGCGTGACGTCTACCGAAGTTGAACTTTGCTCCTCAATGACCTGCACCACCCTTCTTTCGTGTTTGGGGTGAGTCTCTTCTTCCGGGTTTTGTAGGGTGGCCTGCTCAATGGAATCATTGGCGATCCTACCATGCCCCCCAGGTGGGACGTGTTAGAGTCTCTCCCTCAAGTCCCTGGGTTTAGGCAAGTGTCTCTCAGGGTTGAGTTTGGGCAAATGCAACTCCCTGAGTTCGTGGACAAGCCTCCCCGGCTTAGGAAGTTTCTTTTGGGGTCCTTGAGGCTGACTCAATGCCCTATCAGTAATTTTTCTTGTAACAGGCACTACGCCAGATGTTGGAAAAAAGAGCGCATCCATTAGCAGCGCTTCCTTATTAAACGCTACGCAATGTTAGGAATGGGCAGCGCTTGGGATAAAAGCGCTACATATAGGAGAAAAAGGTCCCCCAATGAGCAGCGCTTGAAATGAAACGCTGCCTAATGCTGAGAACGCGTTGGGTGATGGGCAGCGCTTTATAGGCCAACGCTGCCTATTGCTAAGAACACGCTGGGTGATGGGCAACGTTTAGGAGGCAAACACTGCCTATTGCTGAGAACACGATGGGTGATGGGCAGCGTTTAGCAGGCAAACGCTGCCTATTGCTGAGAACACGCTGGGTGATGGGCAGCGTTTAGCAGGCAGACACTGCCTATTGCTAAGAACACGCTGGTGATGGGCAGCGCTTTTTATCAAATGCTGCCTATTAAGAAAACACGGAACTAAATGAGTAGCACTTTTATCCAAAGCGCTACCCATTGAGAAAACACGGAAGACACATTTCCTTTCATCTGAATAATTCCTCTCACACCCTTCTCTGTCTTCTCTCTCTCACGAACCCAACCCTCTCTTTTTTTCTCCTTCACTTCACAAGATTCTTCTCTTCTACTCTTCAACACCAACCCACAAAAGAACCATTCCCCTTCTTCAGCACAAACACTTTTTCGTCTTTCCCTTATCAAATTTTCGAAAATAAAAAATTACTTACCATTGCATTTGTTTCTTTTTTTTTTGACAAACTTACGGAGCTGGAGTAACATGGGGAGGAAAGAGAAGCCGAAAGCGAAAGCAAACGAGGACGAAGAAGTTGGTGAACTAAACGAGGATCTCGATGGCATTTCCACACGGCTGCTTGTGTTGAGCAGCGACGACAGCAACGATGCTAACCAAGATCTGAGTCTCAAGATTGTCGAAGAGCCCCTGCAGATGCGTGAGACGAAGATCTCCCTGAACGATGTCGTTGTGAACGGTATCAATTTGATTCAATATTTGCTTTTAAAAGCTTTTAATTAAAAATTTGTTGGGTGTTTTTCAGCTGAGAATCATCTCTATTTAATTGGTAAAAAATGAATCAAACTTTAATACCCACGCAGAATTACAATTTTGTTTAGGATTTATTGATTTTTCAAGGCTTCTCCTTTTGCTGGAGGTTATTATAGCTGCATTTTAATATTTGCTTTTAAAAGCTTTTAATTAAAAAAATGTTGGGTGTTTTTAGCTGCATTTCAATATGTGTGATAAAGCACTAATCAAATTTGTGTGATAAAGCGCTTATGAAAAAAATGTTGGGTGTTTTTCAGGAGGTTCACTGGAAGGTCCTGTTGGAGGCATTGATGTGAGATTGTTAATAAATTTTTTTTTTTTGCCTTTCTGCTTTAAGTAGTCACCAAATTAGTTGCCATCAAATCTTTTGGTGGCTCCGGTGGAATCCAAGAGGAAATGTACTTTCAGGTTCCCTTTGTTTTAATATATATGGTGATTCATGTACAATAAAATGATATGTTATCTTTGTTAATAGAAATCTGAAGGCATCGTGGTGTATACTCTTTCATTGGTTATAAGATTTTTGGTGCTGATTCATGTACAATAAAATGAGTTTCATTCCTACTACTCCAAATCATCAAGGTAAGTCCCTCTCTTTCTTTTGGATTTAATATAAATGATGATAATGCTTTGACCTAAGATTTGTTTTATTTTTATGCGGGAAGGAGAGCTTGTTTTCTAAAATCAAAACAAGAAAATGTCATGGTATGTTCAAATTGATTAATCTTGTGGTTTTAGTTTCTTATCTTTAGGGTAAAACTATAGGTGAGAGAATATATTGTTCAAATTGGATATTGGAATGCTAAGAAAATAGCCCTATTGTTGTAGATGTTGTTGTTATTTAATTGATTTAATTGATGTTATGAGATTGCTGGTTATGCAAGTAATAGTTTTTATTTTATTTTATTTTTCTCATGTGTTTCGGTTCTTCTAATTTTTGAAACAGGTTGGAATAAGTACAAGTCGAATTCATGGTGTAATGACTCAAAGAGTGGTGAAATGTTTTTCTGCCATGCTAATCTTTGGAGGATTGGAGTAATGACTGGTGTTAGTACACTATTTTTTATTTATAAGTAATCTTAGTATAATGTAATTTTTGTTATGTAAAGGTCATTGTGGTGCCATTTTGTCTCGCAATTTTTTTTTGATTTTGGATAGATTGTAATGTTGTAAATTGTTAAGAGTTTGATTTGTATACATGAATATTGTAAGTTGCTAGCTTGTTTTAATTTGGATACATATTGTAAGTAGCTTGCTAGTTTTGGATACATATTGTTAGAGAGTTTGTTTTAGTTTGTCATATTGGTGCATTTGGATATATAACTAGTTTATATATATATATATATATATATATATATATATGTTTTTTTTATGTATATATATATACTAATACAATCCATTATATACTAACAACATATATATATATATATATATATATATATATATATATATATATATATATATATATATATGTTGTTAGTATATAATGGATTGTATTGGTATTGGCTGTATATGACCAGGAAATTATCAAATATAAAAAGGAAAATACATAAAAACAGAAGAAATAAAAAACATTATACAATGGGCAGCGCTTGCTGGGAGAAGCGCTGCTCATTCACCTAGCGCGTTTAGCAATAGACAGCGTTTTGTAATATAAAGCGCTGCCCATTGCTAAACGCGCTAGGTGAATGAGCACTGCTTCTCCCTGTAAGTGCTGCCCATTCACCTTGCGCTTTTAACAATGGGCAACGCTTCCTTTTACAAAATGCTGCTTATTGCTAAACGCGCTGGCTGAATGAGTAGCGCTTCTCCCTGCAAACACCGCCTATGACTACCAATGAGCTGCGCTTCTTAAACGCTGCCCATTTTGGGCGTGGAATCAGCAGCGCCAAATTTAGCAGCGCTCAGAAACGCTGCCCATGGCCAAAAAAACCCGCTGCACATCCCTAAATCTGTTGTAGTGAGGGCCATTCGCTCTGCAATTGTGGATCCCTTCGGAGGTGAGCCCAAATGGTGAACACGAATGTCTTCCTCTCTAGAGAAGTCTCCTTTTTAGGGACCCACATATACTTCTTCTTTCCTTTCCCCCGGTCGCTCCCTGAAAAGGAGACCATATTGACATTCATGCTGGGGAAAGGGTTTGTGTCGACAATCATCTATGTTGCCCCCTTGTCGGCCATTTTGAATCGCACCTTTTTGATGGCTTCTTGAATAGCTTGGCAGAAAATAATACAGTTGGAAGTGGTGTGATTGAAGGAATTATGCCACTTGCAGTATTTCTTCCCTTTTATTTCCTCGGGAGGGGGAATCTTATGGCCGTCGAGTAGCTTGATCTTCTTGTATTTGAGAAGGTAGTCAAAGATTTGGCCAGCCTTAGAGATGTCAAAGGAATATTCAACCCTTTCCTTGTCCATCTCTTTACCTTTGGCAGGTTTAAGAGCCGGACAGAGGTAGGATTTCCCCTTAACTATCTCGGCCACTAAGATGTCTGCCGTGTAGTTGGCTGATTCGTCATAGTCCGAATCCTCAACTGCATCCACCACTGACACAAGCAGCGGTCCTCGGCCTCTAGTGCTTCTCTTCCTTTCTCTCTCTTGTACAAACTGTTCAATTTGAACTGCCCTGGAAGCCAAGCCACTAAGGTCGCTACAAGCTTGTCCCACAAGCTTCTCCTTCAATTGAGGTTGCATTCCAAAGATGGCCATGGAAGTAAGTTGAGATTCTGGGAAAGGTACTGAGCACATTTGCGGCCATCTTTCTGAATCTATCAATGAAGTCTGTCACTGCCTCGTCCACCTTCTGCCGCAAATTCATGAGATCGGTTGCAATAACTTCAGGCTGTGGCCAATAAAATCTGTCATGGAAGCACCTTTCCAGGTCTGCCCAGGTCTATATAGAATTAGGTGGGAGAGAGGAGTACCATGAGAAGGCAGTCCCTGTCAAAGACAAAGGGAACAACTGCAACTTGTGATACTCATTCTGGTTTCCTTGCCCACATTGGGCCGTGAATCGGCCGATGTGCTCCACAGTAGAATTGCCATCATTCCCGGAAAACGTGGCAAAGTCAGGGGTCTTGAATCCTCTAGGCAGAGGCACATATCTATCCACCCACTCGGGGTAAGGCTTTCGGTACACTAGACGGTCGAGCGGTTTCAACTGAACACCGAAGAACTTATTGATGGTGTCAGCGATGATATTAGGGTCCAGAAGTTGGGGCCCCGATGGTCCTTCAGGTGGAGGTGTTGGTCGCCACAGTGTATGTAAGGGACCCTGCGCCCCTGGCTGTGGTGGTACCTGAGGTGGAGCGTCTGTGCATGGCTTCCCAGGCACTACTTGGGCCAGGCTAACAAGGCCAGTTCTTGGTACAGATGCGTGTGAGCCTCGGTGAGGTGGAATTTGATTCCATGGCTGCTCGACCGGAGCAACATTCATTTGTGTCTGTATATAGGAACCCGCAGGGTAGGTACTGAGTGCTCCGGGGTACGGCTGACTAGGAGGTAGGCTTGTCGAGCCAGGTGGGCTCTAGACCCATGGATGCTGACCCGGGCAATGCCCACTGTTCATGCCATTTCTTGATTCCGGGGCGAAGGCTTGCCCCCCTGCGTAAGCCTCGTAGTTAGCCGCGGTAGAAAACCCATAGGGTGATCCTTGCGGCAGACCCACCAAGCCTACTGCCTCGGGCGGTCTTCTGGCTAATTGCACTTGTCCCTGCTGAAGAGAAGCCGTATTAGTGACATTCGCCAAAAACTCCCCCCAGTGTTGGCAGTGGCAAAAGTACTAAACTGAGGAATTCAGGAGTAGGATTTACCTGATGTTGAGGGGAACCGTCGTTAGACTCAGCACTCCGAAACACTTACTGGCTCAGTGATGAGAATCTAATTGATTCCATGATAGATTGAGGATCTAACCAAGTAATTTCTTGACTCAAAGATAACAAATAGGATAAAAAGAGAGAGGGAAAAGAAACATACAAACGGATTAGGCAAGAAGATGAAGAAATCACCACATCCAAAAGGATGATAAGATCAAGGTAGAATCACCACAAGAGTAAGAGGCTCTTGATAAGACTCAAATTTGGTTCTAAGAAGAACCCTAGAGAAACACTCTCTATTCTCACAATTCTATTTCGTCAAAAAGTTTTTTTTTCAACTTAAAAAACCACACCTATTTATAGGGAATAGATTGTGTACTCACTAAAGTGACAAACATAAACCTAAAAGCCCAAATTCAAGCCCAAACTAGGCCCAAATAGTTTAACACATGTCTAGACATTTAAACCCAAGTTTCAAACTTAAAGTATAGCTTATTACAATTAAAATAAAATAAAGTTCATCCTAATTTTAATAAAATTAGATTATCTTGATGCTCTTGCGGTCCACATCACTCAGTGTTCTTCGTTTAGGAGAAATTGCCTTTTTTGATGCTGATGGTGGCTCCATACTTAGGTTTTTGCCAGAGCGTAGGTGCATACGCCAACTATAATCCAGTCCAGGCGAATCAAACGGAAACATTCGCTCACCTGTTCCTGTCCCACTGGGCATGCCAATCTTTGTTGTCTTCAAACTCTTAGGTCCTAGCCGTGGTGTCGGCCAGAGGTTTGGACGGTCTTTGATTCCTCATTTCTCCAAGCAATTGCGTCGAGGAGGAAACTCTGCTCCTCGAATGTGGGTTTCCTGACTCCTCTAGAAAGGGTCAGGCAAGGTGAGTGGGGGACACGAGTGTTGGATTATACTACTGGCTAATGGATAAAGTAAAGTAATGGAAAAAAATCGATAAAGGAAAGATAAATTGAAATAAACGTAGAGTTTGATTGATTGGATTTGTGTTTGTACAATTACTCTTTTGCTATTTATATATATATATATACACACACACATACACACACAGGCCCTCGTCGGCCACTATGCTAGCCAACATTTGCCTGCCGTTGGATAGATCTAAGATCAACGGCTCTCATTGCTTCCTAGACCCTCAAAGAGGAGGAGTAACTACCCACGATCCCATTGGAACGGTTAGTGGGTGAATGCTCGTTGCTCCGCTTTTCCGTGCTTGAACTTCAACCGCTCCCACGTTCTGTCTTCGTGCCACGTCTTCCTTGCCTTCCAACCAACGCCCGCCTTGCCTCGGCCACTCGGTGGCTCGGCCGCACTAGCCCATTTAGTTAATAGCATAGGCACCCAAGCCACCTAGACTTTGGCACTCTATAGGCTGGGGCTATCACTTTCCCTCGGCTTAGCTCACTGGCCTCGGGCGTAACCCTCCCTCGGGGGTTTTTTGTCGTTTAATGTTCCTCGAGGACCTCTCTTGAATTCACTCTATTTGGCGAATACCCATTTAGAAACATGTCGTATGGCTTGCCTTCAAACCATTACTCTTTTCTTCCCTCTTAGACCTCGGCCTACGACCTAATTATTTTTTGGGTGTTAACACCGATTTCAATGGATCGACCCCAACACCTCTTGGCCATCTCTAACTAATGGTCACGTTTGGGGAGGACAACCCCGAGAAACCATTGTGTAGGACAGTGAAGACACCTTTCCTGATAGTCCCGTGTAAATCAGTATATCAGTGTATCATAGACACACCCACCATGGGGAGTCTTAGGCCGGTTGCTTCGACCGTTCATCTCATGTTGAGAATTTATTCTGATACAGATGAAGTGATCACCCTGATGGAAGATCTTCACACAGCACGGAGATGACATTTCATGAGACCTAAAGAACAAGGAGAGTTTGAAACCAAAAAGGCAGAAACTTGAAATATCAAGAAAGGCAACCAAGTCAACGTGGCCTAATTGCATGCTCACTATGACCCTGATAGTGAGGAAGAAGATGGTGATGCGGCCCAATCCAGAGAACTTAAAACTAAATTAAGAGACCAGAGCTCGATGGCTAGTTTGTTTAAATCCAACTCTTGGACAATCTCAATGTTTGAATGAACATGCCGACCTATTGGCTTGGAGTGCTGCCAACATGCCGGGAATTCCACCGGAGGTAGCATGCCATAACCTGGCCGTAGATCCATCGGTCAAGTGGGTCCCCCAAAGACAACGTGTTTAGAAGGAGGACAAGGCACATGCCACCATCAAAGCGGTCGAAGATCTGATTGAAGTCAGTTTTGTCAGGGAAATAAAGTACACTACTTTACTATACAATGCGGTATTGGTTAAAAAAGCAAAAGGTAAGTGGCACATGTGTGTCGACTACACTGATCTCAATCAAGCTTTCCCCAAAGATGCCTTACCAGTCCCATGTGTCGACTGACTTGTGGACGACGCCTCTAGTTTCAGCTTATTGTCCTTCTTAGACGCGTTCTCGGGATATAACCAGATAGCTATGTATCTGCCAGATCAGGAGAAGACAACCTTCATGACTGAAAAAGGGAATTATTGCTACAGTGTGATAACGTTCAGATTAAAGAACCTTGGAGCAACTTATCAAAGACTGATGAACAAAGTGTTCCATGCCGAGATAGGGCAGGTTGTTCAAGTTTATCTTGACGATATGATTGTCAAAAGCAAGGCCGATGTCGATCACCTGGTCGACGTCCAAGAAGTCTTCGCCGAAGCTCAAAAGAACTGTCTCATTTGGAGTAAGCGCGAGAAAATTTCTTGGGTTTCACCTGACAGAAAAAGAAATCGAAGCTAACCCTGACAAGGGCAGAGCAGTTACTGACATGAGACCTCCCACGAACAAGAGAGACATTCATAAAATCTCTGGAATGATTGTAGCATTATCCCGATTCATTGCCAGAGTAGCTAACAAGTCACTCCCACTTTTTAAATTACTCAAAAAAGTAGAATTCAAGTGGACGCCAAAGTGCGAGCAGGCACTAAATCAGCTCAAAGCCGCCTTACTACAACGGCCCATCTTAACTAGGCATGAGCCAGGAGAGACACTATGTCTCTACATAGAAATCACCGATGATGCCCTGAGCGCTGTCCTCGTTTGGGAAACTGACTCTAAACAGAACCCTTTCTACTTTGTCAGTAAAGCACTATCCGGACCAGAACTCATATATTAAAAGGTAGAGAAATTGGCATTGGCACTAGTAGTGACCACTCAAAGATTGAGATCATACTTCGTAGCTGACCAGATTGTCCTAAGGACCGACCAACAAATTAGAGAAATTTCACATAGGACGGACCTGGCCGGACGAATGACAAAATGATAAAATGGGCAGCAAAGGCTCAAATCTTGTCCAAGTTCATCGCTAAAATGACGTCGGTCCCAGAAGTGGAGAGCCAACTGACCTGGAATCTACACATTAATGGCTCTTCCAACAGCAAAGGCAGTGGAGTGGGCTTGATCCTTGAGAACTCATAAGGCATGACCCTAAAAGTATCGTTTACTATCACCTTCTGCACCTCGAATAACCAGGCAGAGTATGAGGCGTGCATCTCTAGATTATTCTTCGCTCGAAAATTCAACGTCACCAGAGTCGAACTACATTTTGATTCCCTCTTGGTAGTTTCAAAAATCAAGGAACTATTTGATGCCAAAGACGTGATCCTAAAAAGTATCTGACAAGGTTAAGAGAACTGCTCAAGCTCTTCGATTATGCAAAAGTAAAGCACGTTCCACGGGCTGAAAATACGAGAGCCGATACCCTCTCCAAATTGGCTAGTACAAACAACCCAGGGAATCACAGTAGTATGATTCAGGAAACTCTTCCTTGACAAAGCGTGCAGCTCGATATTTCCTCTACAGTGGACGTGTGTGTAATTGGCCCATGAGACTGGTGGATCGATTCAATTCTTGAGTACATTCAGAATGGTGAGGAATCGACTGATCCTAAGGAAGCGGCCTTAACAAGGAGACCGGCATTATCTTACTCTATCATAGACGAGAAATTCTTCAGAAGTGGATTTTCTATGCCACTCTTAAAATGCCTAGCACCAGAAGAAGCTGACTACGAGCATGTTTGGTTTGGCGGTGGGAGCACTTAGAAATGCTTTTGGAGCATGTTTGATAAACTGATATTTGGCTCTTACACCTAAAATCAATTTTATTGGTCCTAAATTGATTCTACAAGAAGCTAGATCTGTAGCTTCTAAGGTGACATGGAATTGATTCTACCATTGCATATTTATATCTTCCTTAATTACCCTTCATTATATTTATCTTTGTTACTTTTTTTATTTATACAACAATTCTCTAACTGTTATGAATATTTAGTGGATGTCCATCTCCTTAAGTCCTTTCATATACCATATGATGCTCTATACCTCCCATGTCATTCTGCATTGTTATTGGTCTTTATTTGAGATGCTAATGACACATTATGTAAGACCATTCATATGCTTGTAAGTTACAAGACTTGTTCCTATAAATAGGACTTATATGTAACATTGTAAAAAGTACCTTCAAGAGTAGAATGCAAAGGCTCTTATCTTCTCTCATTCTCTTCTTCATATATAGTCTATTATAATGTTATATCTTATTCTTGTTTTCGTCAATTTCGTAACACGTTATTAGCACGAAGTTCTACCAAAATGACGACTTAATAAGCTTGGAGGCTATTTGGAAAAGATATGCTTTCTTTTACTATATTTATGTTATTCTAACTTATTATCAAGTTATGATGTTCTTCCTCGTATCTTTTATTTTATCAAGTTAATATTTTATATTTCTTGTATAAAAAATTTATGGATAATTTAATTTAGCTACCATGGTTATCATTTTCTATTCTTGATGAATTCCTGAAGAATTCGACATTCAAGCATCCTTGTTGGATTGCATAAAGACAATTAGCATGTTTGTCTATTATTGATGAATTCCCGAAGAATTCAATATTCAAGCATCCATGTTGGATTGCATAAGGACAACTATCATGTTTATCTATTCTTGATAAATTCTAGAAGAATTCATCATTTAGGCATCATAAAAAGATTGCAAAAAGAACTTAATATTGAAGCATATTGTGTTTGTCTATATTCTTGATGAAATTCTGAAGAATTCATCATTCAAGCATCCCAGAAGGAATGCACAAATAACGGAAAATATGAAAATTTGTGATATAGTTCTTGAAGAACTGAAGAAAAAAATGTTCAAGAATCCCTGTAGGATTGCTTAAAGAATTTTTTTGTGATGATTTGTTATAAAGTTTTCGAAGAAGTGAAGAAAAAAATTAATATTCGAGTATCCTTGTAGGATTAAAATGTGAAGATTTGTGAGAGTTCTTGAAGAACTTAAAAAAACACCTTAACACTCAACCATCCATGGTGGATTGTTAAAAGAATTATGGTAATCATATAAACTCGTGGTATAATTCTTGGAGAACAAATGGTTAGAAAGTGTGATTTTTCTTGATCATCGCTAATGAAATATTTGTGGCCAAGTTCTTGAAGAACTAGATCTTTAGACCATGATTGTAATCTAAATGATCTATTTGATCTTAGTATAATTGAATCAAAGAAATATAACAGAAATTTTATTTTACTTGAATATCCTCCTAGAGTAGCATAAATGAGAAAATATTTTCAAGAATATTTTGAATCAAGATTATGTGATATTGTTATTGAAAGAATAATCACAAACCACTCAATTAATTGAACTTCATTCCTAGAAGAGAATCTATTAAATTAAAATTTTGGGTACAACAAAAGTTGTGGTTTTGATTCTTGAAGTAGTAAAGGTTATCATTATCCTATTTAAAGGTCATTAGTATAATTTGTGGTTATAACCTTTAAAATTCCTAATAATGGTTTAATATTTTTGGCATAATAGAAATATGTTACTTATTTTCTTTCTCATGCTTGGAACTCCATATAAACATATGGTAGAAAAAAATGCGTGTCCCTAATTATTTATTTGTAAATAGTAATTTTTGTTATATGTATTAATTAATATTTTTATATTTTGTTATTTGAATGAGAAGATTTTAATGCATTTTTTATTCATTGTCGATTCAAATATAGATGAGAGCAGTTAAAATTATGCTAAAGTAAATCAGAAGTTTGCTATGCACTTATAAATATATATATATATATATATATATATATATATATATATACACATTTTAAACCTAAAGTTTAATAGTCTACAAAGTTTTACCATTTACAAGTCATATGGTAGCTTGGGTACTTATTTCCGACTTGCAACCAGAAGTTTGCAAATATAATAGAGGACTCTAGTAGAGCTATTGTATTGTTAATTAGAGGAACAAAATTACACATTGATATTGTATTATATTCTCTCAAGTCTCATAAAAACAAATTAAGTTTCAAGGATACTCATCTAAGTGTATATACTAAATTGAACAATAAATGAAGAAAATATTCAATGTCTGTATATCATGAGACTTACCTTAGAAAATACAAATGTGTATTAGAAAGATACTTGTGTTTCTTTTGGTTTGCACTAAAGGCATATTAGTATAACATGTGCTACCTTAAACCAGAAGTTTATGGATTATAATAACTTTGTCATTGGCAAGACAGTTGGCCCATCCCGAGTCTATTATGATGCGAAAAATAGATAAGAATTATTTGAAAACATGTATTGAAGAGAACGTAGATTCTTCACTAACTATTGTGTATTATCAGTTTTTAAAGGAAGTTGAGAATTTGAGGGAATAAATCTCTCACATTTCTAAAATTTGTTTAAGGTGATGTTTTTAAACGGATACACCAATCGCATGGACCATTTGGATATTTTATTATTTTAATTGATGCATCAACTATATTAGTCATCAACTCACAACTAGAAGTTTGCGAGATGGTTTTGTCAACTAATTTGAGGATGATGTCAATATGTGAGTTAGCTTGAAAGTATTTGATAAGTATTTTATGACTATCAGAATTTATATTGAACATCACATAACATATGTTCATTCATAAAATGGTCTTGAAGAACCACTCATTAGACATCTAAAGTTAGTTATATGACAAATACTTATGAGATGGAACTTCTGATTTCTACTTGGGATCATGCAATCTTGCAAGCTGGGACATTGATACGCATCAAGCCAACATATATTTGTAAGTTCTCCCCTTTACAATTTATTTTTGGTTAATGACTTAATATTCTCCATCTAAGATATTTTTGATGTGTTGTACATACTATAAAGAATTCATCACAACGTAATAAGATGAATCCTTAAAGAATGTTGGGAATATATGAGTATATGAATCTCCATCCATCATAAAGTATATTGAGCCAACAACAAGAAATGTATTTATAGCTTAGTTAGCTAATTATCGTTTTGATGATTTAGTTTTCCCAACATTAAGGGGAGAGATAAGCAGCTGAAAATTAGTATTATTTGAAACGAGTTATTATTATTTTATCTTGATCCTCTTATAAATCAATGTGAACCAGAAGTTCAAAAATAATTCATTTGCAAAATTTTGTAAATTATTCACCAGCTGCAATACGCAAATAAAAATTGTGACCCTGTTTGACTTTCAAACATTGCAAATGAATCTTCACAACTAATGAAGCGTGTAGTTTAGTCAGTTCCAAAGAATAAAATCATCGAACAAGGAAATGAGCTTAAAAGCAAGATGGCCCAAAAGAGGATATGGAAACTCCAAGCGAGTAATTTGACGTAATTATTTTTCAAGTTCCAGAAGAACTGATCAGTTATCTGAAATCTGTGGAAATGAGATTTCAATAAGTTATATAAAGAATGAAATGTGATGGAACCGAAACAAAGTCAACGTTGACGATCACATGAGTATTCGCTCAAGCCTAACACTAATTTTGAAGATAAAATCACATGTAGTGAATGCCAGTAATTTTTAATACATATTTAGGCTAGTAACACATGAATGGCTCAATTTAGAAATGATGGATGTGTTACTATTTATTTGTATGGCTCACTTGGTAGTGATAATTATTTGAAGATCCCAGAAGGATTTAATTTTCCGAGACATATTATTCGGACTCTCGAGATGATTAATAAAATTTAATTGGTCTCTCCATTGAGGTATAATCGTCTCAATTCATATTCTAAAAGAGTGATATAAAAATGACATCAATTGTCTATATAGTTTTATGAAAAGATCTAGAAACGAATTTGCTATGATTGGAACTCTTGAAGAGCTTTCAAAAATTATAGCTTACTCAAAGAAAGAATTCTAGACGAATGACTATAAGTTATATTTGATAAATTGAGAGGTTGAACCTTAGATTGATCTCTACCTAGAAAATCCTAGAAGGATTAAAGATATAGGGAAATACTTTAAATAAATATTTTTGTGAAACAAAATTTTGTCTCGACCTGCAGATCGATCAATTAGCTAATTGAATCATGATAAATTATATCTATTGAGAACATGATGTTTGTGTCAAGAAGATATCAAATATCCTGGTCTCAAAGACTTTAAATTATTGCGCGCATATTACTAAATGTCATATAGATTGATGTGATAATATTTGATACTTATTAGTGAGATAGAATTTATCACACCAACCAAAATGCATTAAAAAAGTGATATACATATACATATATATCTTAATATATATACATATATATATATATATATATATTTGTTTCATATTTTCATGATAGAACTAAAGCAATTATTTTATGAGTATATTCATCAAACTAACCATGCAGATACGAGATATTTTTCTGATCAAGAATAAGTCAGTTTTCAAGTATGTGGTTATTTACAAATGGCGACATTGAGCCATCATCATGATATGCATCTCAATCTATAGTTCTCACTTCTTCATAAGATGTTCAAATAAAAACAATTCAAGGAAGATGTCTTGAAGACAATGGTGACCACAAAGCTCAATTGAAAGGAAGATATATCATCAAGCGTATTGATTCAAATGTATTAAGGGAGAACAAATAAATGTTGGCATTCATATTCTTAACAGATGCTTCAAACAGGGGGAGAAAACTGTACTCTATTTTCCTTCTCCATGGTTTTGTCCCATTCGATTTTCCAGAAAAGGTTATTAACAAGGCAGTTCCCACATACAGGATATCGTACTCTTTTTCCTTAACTAAGAATTTTTCCCATTGGGTTATTTCTAAGTAAGGTTCTAGTGAGGCATATCCTCAATGGACATCCAAGAGGGAGTGTTATGAATATTTTGTGGATGTCCATCTCCCTAAGTCCTTTCATATACCATATGATACTCTATAACTCCCATGTCATTACACATTGTTATTGGTCTTTATTTAAGATGCTAATGACACATTGTGTTTGACCATTCATATGCTTGTAAGTTACAATAATTGTTCCTATAAATTGGACTTATGTAACATTGTAAAAAGTACCTTCAGGAGTTGAATGCAAATGCTCTCTTCTTCTCTCATTCTCTTCTTCATCTATAGTCTGTTATAATGGTTCTATCTTATTCTTGTTTTTGTCAATATCATAAAACTAACTATAATTTAAATATATAACAAATATTAAAATTTGGCTTAAATATCATTTACCCCGTGCAAATATCACCATAATCCATTTACCCCATTGCAAAAAAAAACCATTAAAACAAATTTTGCAAATATTAAGTGTTTCTATTTGCCCCACTGTCGTTAACTTTCTATTAAAAAAACTGAGTTGGCTGCCACGTGGTGCTTAAATGGCGATGTGAGGCACACTGTCACAAATTTTTTTTAAGAAATATGCAGAATATGAGTGTTCAACCCGTGACCTCCTAATACTACATGCTCCCTCTTACCACTAGATCACATGCAGATTTGTTAACATTTTTCCAACAAATAATATATATTACAAAACAAAAACACAGTCTTCATTACCATTGCTTTATCTTCCTCTTTCATCAATGGCAGAAAATCGAAATTCGAACCATTAAAACGAGAGCAGTGGATTATGGTGATATTTGCAGTGGGGTGAATGATATTTGCAGTGGGGTAATTGTTTGAAGAGTTTTTTTTACAGGAGGTAAATGGATTATGGTGATATTTGCAGTGGGGTGAATGATATTTAAGCCTTAAAATTTTATCTTCCATATATTCCCTTCACTAAATTTTGATATTTCAAAGCTGCTCCTTAGTATATTTACATTTTCCACAAATGCCCTTCACTAAGTTGTATTGCAATTTAAATAATATTTTCAAAATATAATTTTAATTTAGAAATTTTACATGCTCATTTAGTATTTTGGTTGTCTATTTTATCAAATTTTAAGTTTTTTATGTTATTTTAAATTGATATCCATTTTAGTAATCTCACACCTAAAAGAGATTCTAATTCAACCTATCCAAACAACAATGATGACATTGTAGTAAAAGTGTCCAAACAAAAATACATCATTTTCAAGTCATTTTTAACTAAAATCAATTTTGCAAAATCATTTCTATCAGAATCACTTAATATTTGAAAGGTTTGTTTGAAGAGTTTTTTTTACAGGAGGTAAATGGATTATGGTGATATTTGCAGTGGGGTGAATGATATTTAAGCCTTAAAATTTTATCTTCCATATATTCCCTTCACTAAATTTTGATATTTCAAAGCTGCTCCTTAGTATATTTACATTTTCCACAAATGCCCTTCACTAAGTTGTATTGCAATTTAAATAATATTTTCAAAATATAATTTTAATTTAGAAATTTTACATGCTCATTTAGTATTTTGGTTGTCTATTTTATCAAATTTTAAGTTTTTTATGTTATTTTAAATTGATATCCATTTTAGTAATCTCACACCTAAAAGAGATTCTAATTCAACCTATCCAAACAACAATGATGACATTGTAGTAAAAGTGTCCAAACAAAAATACATCATTTTCAAGTCATTTTTAACTAAAATCAATTTTGCAAAATCATTTCTATCAGAATCAATTCCTGTCACCGCAAAAAATCACCGTTTTCGTAAAAGTGTCCAAAACAAAAATCACGTCATCTTCAACTCACTTTTAAGTAAAATCAATTTTGCAAAATCAATTCTCTCTGAATCAATTCCTGTCACCGCAGAAGCAAACACACATTACTTACTACGGTAGATACACGAAGGTATCTGCGGACATCACCCAGGTGGGCGCTTCGTAACTAAGAAAGCACTCAGGGCTGGTCAAAAAATGAGACAATTGCCAGCGACAGGCCGATGTCCATGTCGCACCACCAACCGAGCTGAATACTATGACCCTTCCATGGTCGTTTTCCTAGTGGGGAATCCACCTCCATAGCCCGTACTCAACGACCCCAGGTCAACTAAAATATCTAATAGTGGGGGTGGATTACTCCACAAAATGGATAGAGGCAGAGCCCCTGGGGACCATAACGGCCAAAATTTTCCAGAAATTCTTCAAAATAAATATCCTGGTCCAGTTCAAAATTCCAGAAGTCATGGTCACAGACATAGGCTTCAGAAAGCTGATGACCGACCACGTTGTTAAGCTACGGCTCACCTTAGTAGAACATCCCCAAAATAACGGCTACACTAAGGCCGCAAACAGAGTGATTCTGCGCGGTCAAAGAAGGTGCCTCGATGAAGCAAAAGGTAACTGGGCTGAAGAGTTTCCATAGGTGTTATGGGCATAGTGGATGACTCCGCACTCCTCTACAAGAGAAACCCCGTCCAAAATGGTTTATGGCACTAAAGCGCTTATCCCTGTCGAAATAGGTGAACTAACCTGGAGAACCTCAAATCCTAAATTGCCTCAAGAAAACAATCAAGCCATCCGAGAAGATCTCGATCTTGTTAAAGAGCTGCAGACCCAGGTTGCCCTCCAAGAGGCCAGGATTAAGCAAAAAATGACATCTCAATATAACTCCAAATTCATCCCAAGAGAGTTTGCAGTAGGGCAGCTCGTCCTCCACAGAGTCGATGTCACCCATATCGGGTCATCTCAAAGACGGGGCAGGGTGCTTACCAACTCGATACTATGAGTGGAGGAGTGATCCCTCGGACTTGGAACGCTACGAAGTTAAGAAGATATTTTTCTTGAAACGTACTTGAGAATGTAGTTGCTATATGATTATCACGATGAAAAGAAAAGAATTCTAAAACCAAGCGGGGAACTCTTTTTCCGACTGGGATTTTTAATGAGGCCCACTCGTCCGTCATTAATAAGACGAGGCACTTTTTCAAAATTACTTTGTGTGAAATTTATTTTCCTTTCTGAAATAAATTTGTCTAAACACTTCTAAAAAGCGAGATAAGAACTAGCCCCACTAGAACTGTAAACCTACATGGCGAGTTAAATCTGAGCCGAGTCTCAATAAACTACCTGATAGGTCGAAAACACTCGGTCGACCCAAGCGAAAACCGAAGCGACCAAGAAAGATGATCGCACCCCCTCAGACGGGCTCAATCTGGACCTAGATCCGGTGAACTGTCTCTGGTAGATCTTACGTACTTAAACAAAAAAATAAAGATAAAAGAAGGAACCACGAAGCATCGATTAAATAAAGAAAAGGAAAACGCCCGATCAATTAAGAAAAGTAGCCAGAGAAGGCCGGGCTCTATAGAGTATGATTACAAAAGAGGAGACTTCGAGGCCGCTCACTACAACCCATGAGAAAAAGAAAAGTACAAATTACAAAGTGCTTAAGAGTGGCTAAAAATGACAACCTCTGGCTCGATGATCGTCCTATCATGATTGACCACATGATTGTGATGATGACCTTGCGGTCAATAGTCTCGAGATTCGTGTGCCCAATATGAATCTGGTCAACAGCATTCTTCAATTGATTCTTAGAGATAGTCACAACATCAGACTTCAAGTCATCGACCTCTTTTTGCATGGTGGAGACTGTCGCCTCGAGTTCGCCAATCTTAAGGACACCTGCCTGCACCTTCTGGTCCACCTCCTTCTTGGCGACCAAAGCATCATCTCGCTCTTTAGTGAGAATGGTCAGTGACTCTTTAGCTTCAGCGGAAGATATCTTTGCTTCACCAAGTTTCTTGTTCGCTTCATCCGGCTCCTATCGCAACGCTGTGATATGGGCATTACAACTCTTTAACTTATCAAACTTATCAAGTAAATCACCCTCCAACAACAAGTTATGGGCTTCGAGTTTATTACCTGCTACCCGCTCATCCTCTTCATGGTTCCACTTCATGAAGAGCTCAGAGGTGGCCTTACAGACATTGACTGCGGCAGAAAGAGGGTTTTGAATATTGCGATCATAGTCGACCACCGTTAACTTGAGAACACCAGAGTTTGAATCAAATCTAGTTTTTCCAAAGAATGGTCCATAGCCATCTCAATTCCTTGCATTCAAAGTCTCGCGTCTCATCATCATAAAAATGTTTACAAAAATGTTTAAATACTTCAATCATTCATCTTCCTCATGCATGTAGGCATTTCATGTTATTCAAAGCATTACATTCGCATCATCCACATTCATCACAATAAAAGCAAAAGAACACAGACATTCCATAGCATTTATCATCATCACATCAAACATCAAATCAGTTTTCAAAACAAAAAGAGGCATTCTTAATAAATAGTCATAGTCGTCACGATAGGACGCTTGAATTGATCACTCAAGAATCCTAAAGTCCCTATGCTAAAAGAAAATTAAAAACATTCATTGCATCACGTGCATTCGCATAACCTGCCTTTGCATAACATACACTTGCATTACATTTGCATATCCACCTCTTGTACATTCATCGAAAAAGAATAAGGAGCATTTCATGAATATCCATGTCTTTGCTAAATTTTTCTGCATCCAAATAAGTTGCTATCTGCTAGTAACAGCTCAAGTCGCCGATGGTCGATCCTACGAAACTCGTGTTCGTTCGATCACCACTAAGGTAAGAAAAAACTTGCATTCCATGCACCATACATTGCATCTGCTAACATGTACAGGCACCGCCAACCTGAGAAACCTGAAGAAAAGTCCTGCGACCAGAGCAGGCACCCCTGGATCGATGTGAAAGCATTGACCCTGAAGAAGATGAATTGGATTTCCGAATCCCCCTTTGGACCCACGTGTCCCCCAGAAGATTGACTTCACTTCGTATTCGAGCTGCGAGTAAGTCCCCCTGACCTCAATAGGTCCAGTCGAAAAGGATAGCTGTGTTGGCCTAAAACATGGCGCAGTCCTAGGGAAATATCGAGATCTAGACTTGATATAGTACCCTCCCCCGGTCGCTCGAAAGACCACCCCTTTGAGCCCACGTGCTCCCCAGGCCCAAGTGCAAACTCGGATCGTTCGCGATTCGTTAAAAGGCTTTAGGCAGCCTCCTTCGCCGGCTTAATGAGGGCCGGCACCCTTTTTTTTGTTTTTTGTTTTTTGCTTTCTTTACTGCTTTCGCTGGCTTATTGAGGGTTGGCACCAATTGATTCCAAAAAAAAAAAAAATCTTTTCATCGCATTTGTATCATATTTCAAAAAGGAACAAAAAAAAGAGAAAAAAGAAAAAGGAAAATTCTGGTTTCTCTAAGTAGACAAAATTGGTATAATTTCTGAATTCTTTATTTCTATTTTGCCTCGGAATATGTTTCGGCCAATTCATATTCCTTGTTAAAATCCAAATAAAGAGGGGCAGCTGTCATACCCTAATTTTGTCCGCCTAGGTCAAAACCCTAATTCTCAAGAAAAAAATAAATAAATTGAGAAGTGTGGTTTTATTTTGAAGAGTGAAGAGCATTGTGCATGCATTTTTGGGTTTTTAAAAGTCATTCTAGGGCTTTTAAATTCATTGTTAGAGTGGAAATGCATTTGTTGTAAAAAAAAATGTTTTTAGGGCAAAAGGGTATTTTGGTCATTTCCAAAATTAAGCAATTTCTCGCCAAAAATCATTGTTCAATCTCAGAGGAATTTATTTGGATCTAGATGATTTGGGTTATGAATTTTTGTGCGCATGCATGATTTTTGGCATAAAATTCAAATTTTAAGCAAAAGGGCAAAATGGGAATTTCCATCAAGGTGAGGTCTCAAATCAATTTTGGGAAGGGTGATATCATGGAATTTTGGGCCCAATCATTGATTCCTAGGATATGGCCCAAAGTGGCATGATTTTTATGGAATTATCTAGAAAAGAATAATCAAAAATGGTGAAAATAAGGAAGTGTCCCCAATAAGACAAAATGTACTATTTTTCTTGACAAAGCTTGCAAAACTTGGGCACCAAGGCCTCATTTGCTCCGAATTTTCCAGCTCATTTTCACCTCATTTTGTGTTTCCTCATGCCCTTGATCCATGTGAGTTGTATTCCTAGCCATTGATTAAAATTCTAGATCAAATCCTAGGCTACAACTTTGTGTAGAATGACCTAGGTGCCCTCAACAATTTTTGTGCAACAAAAACTCATAATTTTTGTGTATGACCAGCTATTCCTCACTCATTTGTGTTTTCTACTTGTCCCTAATCCATGTGCATTGCAATCTTGGCCTTTGATTCAAATTTTAGCTCAAATCTCAATGGTTTGCAAAAGCACAATGTCCTAAATACCCTTAAACCTAGTTGCTCTCTATATATACCTTAGAAACCTCACCTCAAAAGGAACTTTTGGCCTCATTTCCACTCACACAACCCTAGCACACAACTTCCTCTCCTAATCCCCTCTCTTGGCCGAAATCATACCTCTTTCTTCCTCCATCAATTCTTCACTTCTCCTTCACCAAATCACCATTTTCTCACCTCATTTCCATTCCTACTTCATACATCTTCCTTCTCCCTAATTTGATTCAAGCTTGCATCATCAAAGGGCATTTTTAAGCAAGCATTTCGCGGGTTTCATTGAAGTTTGGTGAAGATTCAAGTTGATTTGTGGTCTTGTTCTTCATATTAGCCATTCCTTAGCTTGGATTTGAGGTAAACTTCTTAAAACCTAGCATCATCTTCAACTTTTTTTTGCATCAAAATGTAGATATCATGTTTTTAATTTTGCATCCTACCATATTCATGCATTTTAGTGTTGTTATATTGTTGATTTGTTGATAGTTGTTGGTGAGAGGTGTCTCAAACATTTTGACAAGCACTTAGGGAGGCTTGGGTGTTTGAGATGCTTCTCACCCTTGAATAAATTGTGATTTATGTTTGTTTTCACTATAATTTTGCATTTTGTTGAATAAAATGATGTGATGCTTCGCAAATCATGATTAGAATTAGGGTTTGTTAATTTTCTTGTGAAATGGGTTTGCAATATTGGGTAAAATGATTTCTCAAGTTGTTTTGGTTTGGTTGTTATGTACTTTGCTTGCAAAATTACTCTATGTTGATGATTGGCAAGAGGACTCACACTTGTGCCTTTGAGCACTTAACTTTAAGTGTTGAGGATTGACTAAAATGATTCAACGCAATTGATTTGATGTTTTGATTGCAAAATATTGTTGCTAATTGATTGTATCTTGCTTGCAAATTGTTATATGTTGATGATTGGCAAGAGGACTCACACTTGTGCCTTGTGCACTTAACTTTAAGTGTTGAGGATTGCCTAAGATGATTCAACACAACCTTGTGCTTTGATTGTAAACTTTGGTTTGCTTGTTAGTGACTTGCTTGCAAAATTATTCTATGTTGATGATTGGCAAGAGGACTCTCACTTGTGCCTTAGGCACTTCATTTTAAGTGATGAGGATTGCCCAAGATGATTCAATTTTCTTTGTGCAATTCTTGCTTGAAAATGCAAATGCTAGTTTCTAACTTGATTAATCAATTTTGGTTATAAAAATGACTTGTTAATGCCCTCTTTTGGTCACTTTTGGTCTTGCAAATGTGATGTTCTTTCTAGGTCAATGTTATGCTTTAATGTTGATGATTTGGTAAAAGGACTAGACACTTATGCACTTGTGCATTGTCTCAAGTGTCAAGGATTACCAAAAGGGATTCAACCTTGTGCTTTATCTTGTGTTGACACTTAATTGAATTAAACCTTTGCATTATCTATTTGTGTGCCTATTCTTGCAATCTATTTGGTTAATGTTGATCTTACATATGCATGCCATTAGATGTTGATGACTAAGTGTCATTCTTGCGCTCAAATGTTGTAATCGGTAATGTTTATGCTTATGCTTGCATTGTTGATTGTTTTGCTTCCAATTTGTTAAATGTTGCACTTTGGTTCTTGACTTGGAAATTGATTGAATGTTCTACTTTCTTTTCCTTTTGGATGCCACGCCATCCCAACAAACCTTTTGTGACCAATGTCACCCTCAAACTCCCTTCTCCTTTCCTCAAATCAATCATTTTCTAAAGCTTTTCCAAACTCAATCTTTTCTCAAATTGTTTTCATAAGACAATCAAATTCTTTCTAAGATCAACAATAAACCTTTTTGAAAACTCATAAGGAGGCAAGTCGGACGTACGGCCGGTGTTGTCTAGCGTCCTAAGATCGGAGCTGTACAGCTCAAACATCTTGGGATACTTATGAGAATCAAAACAAGTAATTAACAACTTGAACCCTATTTCAAAAATGAGTAAGGAATCGAGTCGGATATACATCCGGTATTGGTTAGCGTCTTAGGGTTAGCGAGCCTAAGATACTTGCTCAAATAAAAGCAACCAACCTCGCAACAAATCTTTTTCTTCCTTAATCAAAAAAAAACATTTTTAATAAGTAGGGGGCACGTCGTCTGTACAGGCGGGGTTGTCTTTGTTCTAGGTCTAGTGGACTGTACAGTCTAGGACCGAAAACCCCTACAATAAAAAACACCAACACAAAGTTTCTCAACCCAGGAGAACTACGTAAGCTTTGAATTCTCCATCGCACCGGGAGATACGTAGGAGCGGGTCACATCCCGTCAAGCACACTTTTAAAAAAATAATAAAAAGATTCTTCTTTTCTCCCGTTTTCGAAAACCTTTTCTCAAATAAAAAAGAAGTAGAACGAATTGTTTCAAATCAACTCTGTCAAAATCGCACATCAAGTTAAAGGTTCCCTTTCGGTAGAAAGGAGGTGTGGGGTGCTAATACCTTCCCCACACCTAACCGACCCCCGAACCTACATCTCTAGTTCTCAAAGGACCACCCGCCTTAAAAAGGACCCTTTTTCAATGTTTTGGTCCCTAAATAAAAAATGTTGATGGCGGCTTCACAAATTTTCACGTTGTACGATGAAAGGTCCAATCCGGATTTTTCGGGGTGCAACAGCTGGCGACTCCACTGGGGACTTTCCTTTTAAAACGAGGGTCAGGCCTAATTAACTTGATGTGCGGTTTAATTGTTTGATTTGAATGTGATTGTTCTATTTCTCTCTTTTTTTCTCCTTCTTTTTCTTCTCTCTTTCTGATGTTTGAATGTTCTCTTGCATTCTCGTGTTGTTATGTTGCATTCATGTGCATTTGACTCTTCTTCTTATATGTTCGCTTCTTGTTCCTTCTTCTCCTTTCATCTTCTTTTGTTTATATGCTTAATATGATCATGCATTTCTCCAATCCCCATGTCCTCTTCTTCTTTGCTCCCTTTCTTCAAGGTAAGTTCATGCATTCCCCCGATTCTATTATGACCCCTCTTCTTGGCTCCCTTTCTTGAGGTAAGCAGTGCATATGATTGTTGTTGGAACCCTAGGTTAGTTTACTTGTTTGTATTGAAATGATATATGCTTGCAAAACCCTAGGGTAGACGACTCTTTGTATGGACTGTTTCTGGATTTTCTTTGCAGGTGGGGGGGTATTTTGTCGTTGTGCTCCTACACACACGTTGCACTCTTTTTACCCTTATATTTCTTGGTGAGACAGCCCTATACCCGGGCTAGAGCATATCTTAGGCTAGAACGAAGTCATTAGCGGCTGCTCACTGGACGTACGTCTTGTTGGGTGGTTGCGAAGACTTCACCTAGAGTTTGGCTTTGTTTGATGATACCATCACTTAGACGTACGGCCCTGTGATCGGTGGTCTCAGATGAGGTCGTTGGCTCTAGGAGCCTTATTTAGGGTCCTTCTTTTAGTGCTAACCTTGAAGTGTGTACCCGTAGAAATAGCCATAGATCCTGTCTCTAAGAAACCTTGGTAGGACACAAAGGAGCTTCATACCCCTGCATCCATGCTAAATAAAATATTTTTGCAAATAAACCGAAAAAAAATTATCAAAAAAAAATGTGTGAATTTCCGGCTTTTGAAAGCCTTTGCATTGTAAATAATTTTTTTTAATCATTTCCTTTTGCATACATCTTCATCCAGTGAAGATCATGATTTTTCATGCATTAAAAATTGCGAGTATCATGCACTTTCTCGCATATAAAAAAAAACATTTTTTAGAAACATCTCTCGTGCATTGTTATTTCCCTTGCATATAAATATGTGAACCTCTCATTTTGCATATAGTTTCATTTAATAAAAATCACGTCTCTCGTGCATTTTAAAAATAATTGCGAGTATCATGCATTTCATTTCATTGCATAAGAAAAATGAAAACGAAAAAAACAATTATCATCTGCATAGCATAAGCATTTCAGTCATCCATAATCATGTACAAAAACCTTCATCAAATAATGTGGGCGTCGAGCCAATGTAGCATTTATGCATCATTTCATTAACCTCATAAGCATTATTTCAGAAAAAAGACGAAGAAGAACTACGTAGCTTTGATTCCTCATCACAATGGGGATACGTAGGAGCGGGTCATACCCGTCAAGCACCTTTTTCTAAAAACCTTTTTCCCCAAATAAAGCACCTTTTTCTAAAAACCTTTTTCCCCAAATAAAAAACCTTTTCCCCAAATAAAGCACCTTTTTCTGAAATTTTTTTTTTAATAAATCACTTGCATCTTCAAATCATTTTTTAAATCATTTTCCAAAAAAAAAAATGAAATGAAATAAGAGAAACTCTTTATGCAATCGTTCCATGGGTAGAAGTGCATCTTTGAATGATGAAGGGTAATATCTCAAATTTGTTTGTGCACTACAAATTTGAGATGATACTCTACGATATCGGGGCACTTTGACCCAATCAGGCGCAGTTTGTTTTCAAATAAAGTGAATAAGTAGTGTCAACCAAATGTCGAAGCATTTCAGTATATTGCGTGAAGTATTGAGTCAGGATCCACTCAATGTTTCATGCAAGTTACTCAGAGTAACGACAATTGGTTGCCTCACGTCATCATTTTCACAAAAAGGGGCATTGGTGTTTCAGATCTTGCCGTGCTTCTAGAGAATAAAAATCATTTTGAAAAAATATCATTCTTGCATCTTGCATGATCCAAAAATGCATTGGAGTTTCGTATTTCATCTTGCATCAAAAACAAAAAAAAAAATCTCCTTTAGAATAATTACACTTTTCAAGTGGTCATTTTTCATGCATTTGCTTATCATGATTTGTTCGTTCATACATTGCATCAACCAAACAAAAAAGTTGTGATGAGAGACGAGACGCTTTTGCAAAATAATCTGTTGAAAAAGTTTACCCTTACTTATTTGCAAACTCAAGATGTTCCAAGGCACTCAGTTTTTCAAATCAACAGTTCATTTGCATTTTCTTCAAAAAAAGGCATTGCATCTCATCCATTCCATGATAAAAGACTGAAACAGTTCATCAAAAAAAATTTCCATCATGTTTTAACCAATGTTAACTCTCTACGAAGCATTCTTCTAGTGGGCGTGCATGCCATGTGCAGTTTCTCTTGTTTGAGTCTGTCAGTTTCCTCCCCGCATTAGTACACACTTGACTTTTGGTTTAAATCCTCCATACAAGAGGGCAATTTTGTAATCACTTAATTACCTTGTTAAGATTGCTTTTCTTTGGTGCAAGTCTAAAAATGTGCATGAATTTGTTCAGTCATTCGTTCTTGTGCTTACCAAGGCCTTAGGATATTTCAATAAGGGCACACATGTTTCCTTTTAGTATCATCATCAATAAAATGTTATTTTGAATTCCTCAATAAAATTTCTTTCTTTCATTTTGTCATTTGCTTTTCAATTCCTCCCAACGCGGATCAAAAACAATAATAGATGAAAATAATCTTTGAAAACAACGACGCCAATGGTTCATATTGTGACTCTGATTACCCGATTAACCAAACTGAGAGAGAGGCTGAAGACAACTGGGATGTTTCTTCGGAGTTAATAAGTGAAGAATTGGCTAAGGCTGTAGAAATTCATGATGCCACAACTAGGTTGGGCAATGAAGTCAAAGCACAAGTTCAAGCAAAGTGGAGCAATGCTGAGGAAACCAAACAAATGTTACAAGCGAACCTCTTTCGCGACCAAACCCTTTTCCTACCTCAGATCAACCAACTTTCCCATTTCCCATTACAAGTACCCCATCACAAAAAAAATTTCATAACCAAATGCCTGCCATCGCCACCTTCCTCACTACCAGTGGCCCTTCTACAAAATCAACCCATCTCATTTGCTCCTCCCTCTGAACCTCCTGTCACCCCAGTTAATACCAGAACCCAATCAAGCATCCTCCAACCGCTGCAGGGGTTTCATTGCCATCATCTCTCCAATCACCCCAGACAAGGATCACTTCAAATATCCAAAAATAGTGTATCACTTTTATCAGCTCACTCAACTCAAAAGCAAAAAAGGAAAAAAATCAGAAAAAATGAAACAAAAAAGAACAGATTCAAAAAATGAAAATCCCAAAAATAAAAAAACAAGGGAAAAAGAGACGAAAGAAATATAAGTTGTGAGCTGATACATTTGGCCATAAAGCGTAAGAGATCCTTGTCTCAATGAACCTTTCTACACCTTGTTGTGTATGACCACCCTTTCTTCCATAAACCTTCAAACACTTCATCATTCCTATACATCTCTCCTTTCATAAAACCGCAAACACTACCTCAACCCTCAGTCATTCCTCAGACTCCACCATCAGATTTGCAATCAAGCTGTTGTGCAAGAATAAGAGAACAAAGTGGTCCGTCCTCATGAGGAATCAAGTGACATGATCAATTTGAGCAAAGGAGAGGATTGACACCATGATAAAGAGCAATGAATCAACAAGTTTGTGTAAATCACCCTTCTGACATAAGACACTTGCCATTATAACAAAGTCTGTAATTACCAAAGTTCGGTCTGTTGCGCAGCTTTCCAAGCTAAGGTAGTCACAAATGACAGTATGAAGACTCCAGGTCAAGCATCACGATCCCTCCCTACGCCACCCTAAAAATGGGGCAGTTAGAGACAATCAACAAAGGATATCAAGGACGATGATGACCTTTATGGAAATCAGGCTTCGTTTTACACTCTAACAGGGGAAAACCCCATATGATGAAAGTAATACTTTCATTGAGCCTTATCAAACCAAAGTACATTTGTCTTATATCAGAAGAAGAATAAGAGAAAGCTCAAACCGAAGAAAGCTCATCTTCAACAATTTCAAAGAAGACTCAATGCTCAAAAAGATCATGAACCTCCAAAGGGATTCCCATGGAGATGAACCCAGTATCATGAAGACGAAGAACTTATTCTCCGGAGGGGCCTTTAATTCTCGCAAAATGGGATGCAAGAAAAGAAAACCCCAGTTTCCAGTAAAAAAGGAGTATGCCTAAAGAAATAAATGAAAAAAGAGAAATATGAGCCAAGTAAGAATCAGCTCGCTAGGTTGAAAACCCGCAAAGGGCGGCCTAGGCAAAACCAGAGCGACCCGGTGGATTGAAAACCCGCAAAGGGCGATCCAGGCAAAAATGAGGGTCAGAAAACTTGGACTTGAAATGAAAAAGGCAATCAGCACTCCCAAAAGTTTGGATAAAGGGGTGATCAAGGTCATGAGTATGGACGATTGGCATCGTTACTTCAAAAGAAAAAACACAAGATCTGCTTCCCCTTTTTCTTGTATTTTTCCAGTCTAAAAATTTTTCAATGTACTTTCAATTGGCGTGACCTTCTGCACGTCCAGTTTCCATAACATTAAGAATTCAACTTTTTCTTCCATGTGTTTGCTTTTCGTGTCTTTTATCTTCGCTTATTCTGTCTCTTTGTTTTAAAATAAATGTTTTTATGATTGATGATACTGAATTGTGAAACCTGTGCATGAGTCAGAAAGCATTACAATTATTGCGAAATTTCTGAAAATCACAGAAAAGAGGGGATCCCTCAAATAAATGAATTGGCAAAAAACAAACGCGGGCACAATCACTTCAAATGGCAAGCAAACTTATGCGCGGCTCTGGCATTGCTATTACCCTAGATGGTCCTCATGTCTCAGGCCCAAAGGAAAAGATTTGCACCAAAGATTAAAACAAGGTTTAGTGATCACCAAGTGAGGCTTCTTTCATGCCAAAAGTCAAGACATTCATAGAGAACCAAAGATTTGCACTGAGAACACCACTCAGATCCAAAAGTTGGGGCATTCTCTTCGCCACCCACCCACCCTGGTCTTGGGAAAGTTTGTTCATTGTCCATCCCATTCATATACCACCCTCAGTTCATAACCAGTACCATAACTTCATCCCCTTTCACAATCCCACTCCAAGAACCCATTTGAAATTGTCATTCTAAAGTGGGGCATTTCCATAACTGTTCACTCCCGCTCAAATGAGCAGAGTTCTCCCTAAAGTCATTCACATCCATAAATTCCTGTCGGGGCAGTCTCTCAACTCACTGTCCTAAACCAATCCCAAGTTAACTGACTCACTCGTCCACATCTGCACTCTTATGCATACTTACTAGTCAATGCTTCAGAGAGAGAGAGAATACAAATTGATCATGTGGTGTTTAAAGTTCAGTCATCATGGAAATGGAAAGGAAAATAAGTGAGCTTGTTAATAAAAACCTTGAGAACACCAGAGTTTGAATCAAATCTAGTTTTTCCAAAGAATGGTCCATAGCCATCTCAATTCCTTGCATTCAAAGTCTCGCGTCTCATCATCATAAAAATGTTTACAAAAATGTTTAAATACTTCAATCATTCATCCTCCTCATGCATGTAGGCATTTCATGTTATTCAAAGCATTACATTCGCATCATCCACATTCATCACAATAAAAGCAAAAGAACACAGACATTCCATAGAATTTATCATCATCACATCAAACATCAAATCAGTTTTCAAAACAAAAAGAGGCATTCTTAATAAATAGTCATAGTCGTCACGATAGGACGCTTGAATTGATCACTCAAGAATCCTAAAGTCCTTATGCTAAAAGAAAATTAAAAACATTCATTGCATCACGTGCATTCGCATAACCTGCCTTTGCATAACATACACTTGCATTACATTTGCATATCCACCTCTTGTACATTCATCTAAAAAGAATAAGGAGCATTTCATGAATATCCATGTCTTTGCTAAATTTTTCTGCATCCAAATAAGTTGCTATCTGCTAGTAACAGCTCAAGTCGCCGATGGTCGATCCTACGAAACTCGTGTTCGTTCGATCACCACTAAGGTAAGAAAAAACTTGCATTCCATGCACCATACATTGCATCTGCTAACATGTACAGGCACCGCCAACCTGAGAAACCTGAAGAAAAGTCCTGCGACCAGAGCAGGCACCCCTGGATCGATGTGAAAGCATTGACCCTGAAGAAGATGAATTGGATTTCCGAATCCCCCTTTGGACCCACGTGTCCCCCAGAAGATTGACTTCACTTCGTATTCGAGCTGCGAGTAAGTCCCCCTGACCTCAATAGGTCCAGTCGAAAAGGATAGCTGTGTTGGCCTAAAACATGGCGCAGTCCTAGGGAAATATCGAGATCTAGACTTGATATAGTACCCTCCCCCGGTCGCTCGAAAGACCACCCCTTTGAGCCCACGTGCTCCCCAGGCCCAAGTGCAAACTCGGATCGTTCGCGATTCGTTAAAAGGCTTTAGGCAGCCTCCTTCGCCGGCTTAATGAGGGCCGGCACCCTTTTTTTTGTTTTTTGTTTTTTGCTTTCTTTACTGCTTTCGCTGGCTTATTGAGGGTTGGCACCAATTGATTCCAAAAAAAAAAAAAAAATCTTTTCATCGCATTTGTATCATATTTCAAAAAGGAACAAAAAAAAGAGAAAAAAAGAAAAAGGAAAATTCTGGTTTCTCTAAGTAGACAAAATTGGTATAATTTCTGAATTCTTTATTTCTATTTTGCCTCGGAATATGTTTCGGCCAATTCATATTCCTTGTTAAAATCCAAATAAAGAGGGGCAGCTGTCATACCCTAATTTTGTCCGCCTAGGTCAAAACCCTAATTCTCAACAAAAAAATAAATAAATTGAGAAGTGTGGTTTTATTTTGAAGAGTGAAGAGCATTGTGCATGCATTTTTGGGTTTTTAAAAGTCATTCTAGGGCTTTTAAATTCATTGTTAGAGTGGAAATGCATTTGTTGTAAAAAAATAATGTTTTTAGGGCAAAAGGGTATTTTGGTCATTTCCAAAATTAAGCAATTTCTCGCCAAAAATCATTGTTCAATCTCAGAGGAATTTATTTGGATCTAGATGATTTGGGTTATGAATTTTTGTGCGCATGCATGATTTTTGGCATAAAATTCAAATTTTAAGCAAAAGGGCAAAATGGGAATTTCCATCAAGGTGAGGTCTCAAATCAATTTTGGGAAGGTTGATATCATGGAATTTTGGGCCCAATCATTGATTCCTAGGATATGGCCCAAAGTGGCATGATTTTTATGGAATTATCTAGAAAAGAATAATCAAAAATGGTGAAAATAAGGAAGTGTCCCCAATAAGACAAAATGTACTATTTTTCTTGACAAAGCTTGCAAAACTTGGGCACCAAGGCCTCATTTGCTCCGAATTTTCCAGCTCATTTTCACCTCATTTTGTGTTTCCTCATGCCCTTGATCCATGTGAGTTGTATTCCTAGCCATTGATTAAAATTCTAGATCAAATCCTAGGCTACAACTTTGTGTAGAATGACCTAGGTGCCCTCAACAATTTTTGTGCAACAAAAACTCATAATTTTTGTGTATGACCAGCTATTCCTCACTCATTTGTGTTTTCTACTTGTCCCTAATCCATGTGCATTGCAATCTTGGCCTTTGATTCAAATTTTAGCTCAAATCTCAATGGTTTGCAAAAGCACAATGTCCTAAATACCCTTAAACCTAGTTGCTCTCTATATATACCTTAGAAACCTCACCTCAAAAGGAACTTTTGGCCTCATTTCCACTCACACAACCCTAGCACACAACTTCCTCTCCTAATCCCCTCTCTTGGCCGAAATCATACCTCTTTCTTCCTCCATCAATTCTTCACTTCTCCTTCACCAAATCACCATTTTCTCACCTCATTTCCATTCCTACTTCATACATCTTCCTTCTCCCTAATTTGATTCAAGCTTGCATCATCAAAGGGCATTTTTAAGCAAGCATTTCGCGGGTTTCATTGAAGTTTGGTGAAGATTCAAGTTGATTTGTGGTCTTGTTCTTCATATTAGCCATTCCTTAGCTTGGATTTGAGGTAAACTTCTTAAAACCTAGCATCATCTTCAACTTTTTTTTGCATCAAAATGTAGATATCATGTTTTTAATTTTGCATCCTACCATATTCATGCATTTTAGTGTTGTTATATTGTTGATTTGTTGATAGTTGTTGGTGAGAGGTGTCTCAAACATTTTGACAAGCACTTAGGGAGGCTTGGGTGTTTGAGATGCTTCTCACCCTTGAATAAATTGTGATTTATGTTTGTTTTCACTATAATTTTGCATTTTGTTGAATAAAATGATGTGATGCTTCGCAAATCATGATTAGAATTAGGGTTTGTTAATTTTCTTGTGAAATGGGTTTGCAATATTGGGTAAAATGATTTCTCAAGTTGTTTTGGTTTGGTTGTTATGTACTTTGCTTGCAAAATTACTCTATGTTGATGATTGGCAAGAGGACTCACACTTGTGCCTTTGAGCACTTAACTTTAAGTGTTGAGGATTGACTAAAATGATTCAACGCAATTGATTTGATGTTTTGATTGCAAAATATTGTTGCTAATTGATTGTATCTTGCTTGCAAATTGTTATATGTTGATGATTGGCAAGAGGACTCACACTTGTGCCTTGTGCACTTAACTTTAAGTGTTGAGGATTGCCTAAGATGATTCAACACAACCTTGTGCTTTGATTGTAAACTTTGGTTTGCTTGTTAGTGACTTGCTTGCAAAATTATTCTATGTTGATGATTGGCAAGAGGACTCTCACTTGTGCCTTAGGCACTTCATTTTAAGTGATGAGGATTGCCCAAGATGATTCAATTTTCTTTGTGCAATTCTTGCTTGAAAATGCAAATGCTAGTTTCTAACTTGATTAATCAATTTTGGTTATAAAAATGACTTGTTAATGCCCTCTTTTGGTCACTTTTGGTCTTGCAAATGTGATGTTCTTTCTAGGTCAATGTTATGCTTTAATGTTGATGATTTGGTAAAAGGACTAGACACTTATGCACTTGTGCATTGTCTCAAGTGTCAAGGATTACCAAAAGGGATTCAACCTTGTGCTTTATCTTGTGTTGACACTTAATTGAATTAAACCTTTGCATTATCTATTTGTGTGCCTATTCTTGCAATCTATTTGGTTAATGTTGATCTTACATATGCATGCCATTAGATGTTGATGACTAAGTGTCATTCTTGCGCTCAAATGTTGTAATCGGTAATGTTTATGCTTATGCTTGCATTGTTGATTGTTTTGCTTCCAATTTGTTAAATGTTGCACTTTGGTTCTTGACTTGGAAATTGATTGAATGTTCTACTTTCTTTTCCTTTTGGATGCCACGCCATCCCAACAAACCTTTTGTGACCAATGTCACCCTCAAACTCCCTTCTCCTTTCCTCAAATCAATCATTTTCTAAAGCTTTTCCAAACTCAATCTTTTCTCAAATTGTTTTCATAAGACAATCAAATTCTTTCTAAGATCAACAATAAACCTTTTTGAAAACTCATAAGGAGGCGAGTCGGACGTACCGCCGGTGTTGTCTAGCGTCCTAAGATCGGAGCTGTACAGCTCAAACATCTTGGGATACTTATGAGAATCAAAACAAGTAATTAACAACTTGAACCCTATTTCAAAAATGAGTAAGGAATCGAGTCGGATGTACATCCGGTATTGGTTAGCGTCTTAGGGTTAGCGAGCTGTACAGTTCGTGCGAGCCTAAGATACTTGCTCAAATAAAAGCAACCAACCTCGCAACAAATCTTTTTCTTCCTTAATCAAAAAAAAAACATTTTTAATAAGTAGGGGGCACGTCGTCTGTACAGGCGGGGTTGTCTTTGTTCTAGGTCTAGTGAACTGTACAGTCTAGGACCGAAAACCCCTACAATAAAAAACACCAACACAAAGTTTCTCAACCCAGGAGAACTACGTAAGCTTTGAATTCTCCATCGCACCGGGAGATACGTAGGAGCGGGTCACATCCCGTCAAGCACACTTTTAAAAAAATAATAAAAAGATTCTTCTTTTCTCCCGTTTTCAAAAACCTTTTCTCAAATAAAAAAGAAGTAGAACGAATTGTTTCAAATCAACTCTGTCAAAATCGCACATCAAGTTAAAGGTTCCCTTTCGGTAGAAAGGAGGTGTGGGGTGCTAATACCTTCCCCACACCTAACCGACCCCCGAACCTACATCTCTAGTTCTCAAAGGACCACCCGCCTTAAAAAGGACCCTTTTTCAATGTTTTGGTCCCTAAATAAAAAATGTTGATGGCGGCTTCACAAATTTTCACGTTGTACGATGAAAGGTCCAATCCGGATTTTTCGGGGTGCAACAATAATCCAATATTCTTATAAAAATAATTAAAAGGTTAAATATATGTTTAGTCCTTAATAATTTTTTTCTTCAACTTTGTGTCTCCACTTATATCTTCATTTTCACTTTTGGTCCTTAACGTTAAGTTGTTTTTCAGCTACCTAACGAACCTACCACATCACACATTTTAATGATTATGATACCATATCACCTTCCTCTCTGAAGTTCAGTTGGTGAGCGTTTGGCCAACGAATTGCCATGTGGGCAACTACCACATCACACTTTTGAATTATTAGGATGCAAAATCACTTGTCAAATCGGGTAATTTTGCATCTTATATCATTAAAGTGACGAGACAGATGCCGACATGATAGTCTTTTAGTCAAACATGCAAACAGATAGATATTTTAGAGATTAACACATATTTAACCCTTAATTAACTCACCTGGATTTTCAAGCCATCTTCTGCGATCCAAAAGTAATCGGGTATTCTGGCTAAGTGAAGTTTGTATGCCTCTGAGTTAGGGTCATCAACCCAACGTGCAATCAAACATAACAATTTCTCTACACATCCAATGCAAAGGTATCTACTGTTCTCATCCTCGTAACGTATATGATTTAATGCCACATCTAACGCCTTCTTTCTAACCATGGAAAAGGGCCAGAAATTAAGAAAACACTCTCCCACGGGATGCAGAACTCCCCATGACATATCTTGAATCATAGGATGTGGGTAGTACAGATCCTCCTGAGATTACAACTAGACATAAACTGATTACATTAATTGGACCAAACGTATTTTGAAAACAAATTTGTCTGGGAATTTTGCTTATGTGACAAAACTGCAAGTTAGATAGATAGATAGATAGATAGATTGATAGATAGATAGATAGATAGATAGATTGATTTAAACAGACCTTAGCGATAGTGTTTCGAGCTATATTCCAATTGATTTGATCATATGGCTGGTTGTACATTTCTTTCCTTAAAGATTTGATTAGGGCAGTAATAGGGCCTACAAACTTCTTCCCATTTAAATAAGACGTAGGCATAAAAACCAAGCGACAGTAGCACTGCATTTTCCCTGGATGAATAGGGCCGATTTTTGGTAGAAGCCAAAACTCTGGTGGAAATGGATTGCAACCTTGCCACTCATAAATTCCAAGTACCTACAATACGTTAATATTGTGATGTGGTTAAATACGTATGTATATATTTTGGTCTACAGTAAACTGGATTCATTTACTATAAAATATTTACACCGTCAATCAATTAAAAATAATGGTATTACTTAGTAAGTTTTAAAGAGGTGAGAATGTAAGTCAAAGATTTTTTAATGCGTCATTTTGGGATTGATCGATGAATTAAAAAATCTCATAACTGACAATATTATAAATTAAAGGCTTAAAATATTTACCGTGGCTAGGAATTTTCCCCAGTATGGAATAGCCACTAAACCACCATGGTCAAGGATACATTTTCTACCCTTAGCCATTGCACTGTCTTCACCATCTTCTGGCCCTTCTTCAAGTATCCTCAATGCAATATAGCTCAATGCAGACCCAAACATTGTGCTATGACCCTCTATATGCAAACCCCATCCACCATCTTCGTTCTGTCAAGCTCATGGGAAACAATATCAACAACAAAGAATTGGCCATTAATTAAATGGGTTTTATTTTTTTCATGTATGCAATAAGGGCAATTGATAAGATTTGAACTTAGTCAAAAAAAAATAAACTTTGAACCCCCGTGTACTATCGGATCCCCTCACCATTAGCTTCATCTTGCTATCAAAATTTGAAGTATGGAACTGTACTGGATTGGGCCATGAGGTCCACTCCAGCAATTAGACCTAGATCAGCCCAACAGTTAGGATTCATATCCACAATAGCTATTATGTTTAAATGGTTCAGATCCATTCGATCGATCTAACAGCTCAGAGTTGGCACGATATACATACATGATGATTATACAAATACCGAATAATTTCCTTCTTATGTTCAGGTCCTAAAACTTCATCAAGAGATCCTGTAATTTGGAGGGCCATTACTTCTGTACATATATAAATACCACAAAAATCAGTATATACCTGACATTTTAATTAGAGGATAAAAGAAAAAAATAATATTAAACTAAAATTGTAACTCACCAATGGTTAAAGGAAAAACAAAGGGCCAACAGATTCTGCAGGCCAGTGGCCATCATGGACCTGAATTGAGGAATAGAAATTGATAGCCCTTCTAATCGTCTTAATCAATGCTTCCGCCGTTATGTTATCTGTGTCTGCCACTCTCACTGCTGGTAGAATGGGGCCACAATATTGGCTCTCATTTGTAAGCTGTATGTTACTTAATAGAAATTAATTTTGTTTTATTTAAAATATTAACCGTTATATTAAATAATATTTAGTTATTGTGACAATTTTAAAATTAAATAATAACCGTTATATTAAAATAAACACTTCAGATTACGCCATTAAATACAGATCTTGTAATTAATGGTGTGTGAACCCTAATTAGAACGTATCTCTAGGATTTATCTGTTAGGTGTGGTTTCAGTTCCTACTTGGAGTATAGGTTTTGGTTTCTCTTCTTTTCTATTGTTTTGGATCCCGGAGACATATTGTTCGCTATTGTATGAGGCTGTAGTTATTGGGGTGAAATAACCCTTTTACTACTTTTTTATATATAAATATATTTTGCTTGCTCAAAATAAAATTACAAGATTTTTAGTGATCTTTAATTAAAAGGTAAACAATAATACAAGATCTTGTAATTAATAACATAATTTGAACCGTTCATTTTAACTTAACGATTATTATTCAATATTCCTATATTTCACCATAACCGAGTGTTCTCACTGAGACGTCTCCTCTCTCTCTCTCTCTTTCTCTCTCTCTCTCTCTCTATTTCTCTCTCTATATATATACGTAAGTTCTAAGATATGAAATGGAGGGAAATCCCACAGCTTTCATTGATTGTTTCCCTTTTATAGGGTAGTGTATTACAAGAGAAAATCAGTTATGAGGTTAACTGAAATAACAACATTCTGTTACAGGAAATTACTTTGAACTAATTGACAATTAACGCTTACTAATACACTACTAATCAAGCTAATTATATTTAACATCCTCCCTTAAACTGACTTGCATTCAAGCAATCAGTTTAATTCTGTAATCTTGCACATTCCAAACTGATTTCTGAACTTCTCAAATGCCTCAAGCTTAAGTGCCTTAGTCATTATGTCTGCTGTCTGGTTCTGTGTTGCACAATGCACTAGCTCAACCTTCCCTTGTCTGCTAAGCTCTCTTAGGAAATGAAAGCGCACATCAATGTGCTTGCTTCGTCCATGCATCACTGGGTTCCTAGACAGTTTGATTGTGGATGTGTTGTCACATAGAATCACCATGCTGCCTTGGAGTTGCACTCCCAAGCTAGCTAGTATTCTGCTCATACATATGCCTTGACAGACACACACAGCAGCAACAATGAACTCTGCTTATGTTGTTGACAGTGTCACAACAGGCTGCTTCTTCGAGCACCATGACACAACACCATTTCCCAGCAAAAAGACATAACCCGAGGTGCTTCTTCTATCATCTTGATCACCAGTATAGTCACTCTCTGAATATATTTCAAGGTTGTCGGTTCCTCCTCTTCTATATAGAATGCCATGGTCAATTGTGCCCTGCACATATCTCATAATTCTCTTAGCTGCCATCAAGTGTTTTTCAACAGGTCTTTCCATGAATCTACTAATGAAGCTCACAACAAAAGCCTTCCTATGATCTGTTTATACACAGTTCCATCCACTGTTTTGCCTTCATCATTCTTTGACAACTTGGTGCCTGCAACAATTGTAGTTTTTACTGGTTTTGAGATACATGAGACTTCCTATGATCTGTTTATACACAGTTCCATTCGCTGCTTTGCCTTCATCATTCTTTGACAACTTGGTGCCTGCAACAATTGAACTTTTTACTGGTTTTAAGTCTTGCATTTGAAACCTCAGAAGGATTTCTTGAGCATATTTCTGTTGACAGATAAAGATTCCATCACTTCCTTGGACCTCTTCAACACCTAGGAAATACCTCATCCTCCCTAAATCAGTCATGTCAAATTTTCTCCTCATTGAGTCTTTAAATTTGTCAAACATATCAGCATGATTCCCAGTGAAAATGAGATCATCTGCATACAAGCTTATTATCAGAAAGTTTCCATTTTCATCTTGCTTTGTGAACAAAGTATGTTCATATGGACATTTGACATAGCCTTGTTCATCAAAGTAAGATTCAGTCTTACTATCCCAGGCTCTTGGAGCCTGCTTCACTCCATATAAGGCCTTTTGCAACTTATAAACCTCATTTTCCCTTCCTTCAACAATGTATCCCTGTGGTTGGTCTATGTAGACTTCTTGTAGTAGATCACCATAGAGGAAGGCACTCTTTACATCTAATTGGTACACATTCCAATTCCTCAGAGCAGCAACTGCTAGGAGACTTCTTATAGTATCCCAACGAGCAACTGGGGAAAATACTTCATCAAAATCAATGCCATGCCTCTGTGAGTACCCCTTTGCAACCAATCTGGCTTTGTGTTTTTATATCTCACCAACTTCATTGAGCTTAGTTTTATAAACCCATTTTACTCCAATTTTCTTGGTTCCTTTAGGTAAAGGTGTCAATTTCCATGTTTCATTCTTTTCTATGGATTGTATTTCAGCATCCGCAGCTTTTCTCCATACCTCATGTACAACAGCCTTCTCATAGGTAGTTGGATCATCAAGGCAATTCATTACAGCTAAGTTCATAATCTCATTGGTTTCATCACCGATCTCAGTGAACATTGAGGTATCAAAACCATTTAGCCATGTTGGTGGTCTTCTTACCCTTGGGTCCAATGTTTCTTGCTCATTGGTTTGCAGAGTTGTTTCAGCCCGTGGCACACTTACATTGCCATGATCTATTCTTTCTTCTGTACATGTTTCAGTCTCATTCACAATTTCTTCTCTAACTTCCTCAGTTTCCCTTTCTTCAATACTATCAGTACCATTTTCACTTTTGTGCCTTGCTTCCCAATCCCACTTTTCATCTTCAGAGAAAATTACATCCCTGCTAACAATAATTTTCTTTGAGATAGGATCATATAATCTGTAAGCCTTACACTCATTGCTTACACCCAGAAAAATCCACTTCACACTTTTTTCATCTAGCTTCTTTCTCATGACACTAGGAACATGAGCATTTGCTATGCAACCAAACACTCTAAGGTGACTGACATTAGGTTTCTCATTTCTCCAAACTTCTTCTGGAGTAACATCCTTTAATATCAAAGTAGGGCTTCTATTCATCAAATAAACTGTCCAATTTAATGCCTCAGGCCAGAAGTTCTTAGGTATAGATTTTCATGCAAGCAAGTTTCTTGTCATCTCCATCAAAGTCTTATTTTTTCTCTCAGCTATGCCATTTTGCTGAGGACTATAGGCAGCAATGAGCTGCCTCTTAATCCCATTCTAAGAACAATATTCATCAAATGCATTGGAGGTAAATTCTCCCCCTCTATCAGTCCTAAGACACATAATATTCTTTCCACATTCTTTTTTAACTAGTATTCTTTCCACATTCTTTTTCAACTAGTGCCTTAAACCTTTTGAAACAAGTTAGTGCAACAGACTTCTCAACTAGGAAATAAACCCAAGTTTTCCTACTAAAGTCATCAATAAAAGTAAGAATGTACCTCTTTCTTCCACTGGATTCTGGTGTAATTGGCCCACAGATGTCAGAGTTCACTAGTTCTAGCTTGTTAGCTGCTCTCCATTTGGATGCCTTTGGGAATTCATTTCTGTGCTGCTTCCCTTTCAAGCAGACATCACAGCATCTGCTTGTATCTTTGATCTATGGCAAGCCATTTACCATATTTTTCTGACCTAGTTCCCTCAAACTCTTCATGTTCAAGTGACCATATCTATAATGCCAGAGGTAGGAAACATCCTCCTTTGCAGTGTACATACCTGATACTGATACAGCAGTAGCAACAACAGGAAATAGTTTGTTCTTGGTCATTCTTGAGTCTGTGATAAGACCTTTCTGCTCATGATAAACTTTAAGTTGGTCTTTATGCAGAGTCATGGACACCTCAGGCTTCTGTTGTAATTGTCCAAGGCTAATGAGATTATTCTTCAACTTTGGAATGTAGTAGACATTGGTCACAACCAAGGTTACACCTTGTACTTCCAATTTCACAGTTCCTTTACCTTTATTAGTAATCTTGGATCCATCTCCAATTGTCACAGATTCTCTGAAAGTTTCATCCAGCATTGAGAACCACTCCTTTTCACCACACATGTGGTTACTGCAAGCTGAATCTAGGTACTAGATTTTTTTAATTCTTTCTATGGCAGAATCAATCATAGCCATCAACAGGACTTCTTCATCCTTATCAATTTCAACATATTGAGCCTTCTCCTCACTATTAGGACACTCATATTGAAAATGTCCTAGTTTCTTGCATCTATAGCATTCTAGGTTATCCTTGAAGGATTGTCTACCTCTACCTCTTCCTCCTCTTGTGGAACCACACCTCTTCCTCTTGCATTCCCTCTGCCAACACTACTCACCTTCAATGCCTGCTCTTCTTCCTTTTGAGGTTGCATTCTTTCCTCATGAACTAAAAGACTCCCTTGAAGTTCATCTATGGTCATCTTTGTCACATCGTTCCCTTCATATATGGTAGCTACCACATAGTTGAATTTCTCAGTCAACATTCTCAACACTTTTTCAACAATTTCACCCTGATCGACCTTGTCACCATAGATCTTCATTTTGTTGACAATTGTGAGAATTCTGCCAAAGTACTCTGTGACAGTTTCTTCTTCTTTCATGCCTAGAAACTCAAATTCTCTTTTTGCTGCACGCAATTGAGATCGCTTCACCTTTGTTGTACCTTGAAATTTCTGCTTCATCGAATCCCAAATTGCTTTTGAGGATTCTTTATCAAGAATAGTCTCAATAATGTCACGATCGATCGATTGGAAAAGGTAATTTCTGGCCTTCAGATCTTTCAACTTTGAATCATCATTTGCCTTGATTTGCTCCGCCGTGGTTGGCGACGGCAGTCTTGGTACTCCTCCTTCCACGATGCTCCAATACTCCATGAGCATAGGAATTGACGCGTGCATGTAGTTTCCATTGTTCTCTTTCTCCGCCATGGTTGTGAACTTCGTTCTTGGATTCTTGAAAGTCCCTCTCGTTCAAGCTCTTGATACCAATTGTAAGTTCTAAGATATGAAATGGAGGGAAATCACACAGTTTTCCTTGATTGTTTCCCTTTTATAGGGTAGTGTATTACAAGAGTAAATCAGTTATGAGGTTAACCGAATTAATAGCATTCTGTTACAGTAAATTACTTTGAGCTAATTGGCAATTAATGCTTACTAATACACTACTAATCAAGCTAAAAGTAATTTGCTGTGGTAGCAATGTACACACTTTTGTTTGGACTAAAAATCCAATTCCTTCCTTTTAAAACATGATTCATTTAGTGGGTGTTTTTGTACTTTCAAACGCTCGTAATCATTAATCTTAGGTTATCGCTCCTCATAATTAATACTAGTATAATTTAGGCTAAATACCACTTTTGGTCCTTTATCTTTGCTCGAAGTTTCACTTTGATCCTTTATCTTTTTTTTGGTCCGTTTTGGTCCTTTACCTTTCATTTTCGTTTCATTTTGGTTCCTGCCGTTAGTTTAAGTTAACGGACGACACGTTGGCAGTTAACTGCTGACATGGTGTCTTATGTGTCGTGTATGAGGTGTCATTCATTAATTGATTTGGCAAATAAATGTATTTTTTAATTCTAAATCAATTTACACATCAACATTTATCTTTTTTTAAATTTTAAAAACAGAAAACATAAATTAACAAATAAATTAAACACATTAAAATAAAAAACAAAAGGGAAAATCAGATCTTTTTTTGATACAACAAAGGAGAAATCAGAAAAATCTAATAAACGTTTTTTTTTTTTTAAAAATCAGGAAAAAGGAAAGGGAAGTATACATGTTGGGAAATAAAACAATCGATATCAGATTGTTGGGTGTGGAAATGATAAAGAAGCTTTTGGTCAAGAAAAGGAGATTGAGACGAGAGCTTGGTTTTCTGAGGAATTGGAAGATCGACTGATTATGAAATGGAGTCTTTGGAACGCTTTCTCGAAACAGATCGAACAAGATCTAACAAGAAGGGGTGATTCTGGGTATCTGGGCAGCGCTTTCTGTAAAAAGCGCTGCTTATAGTCTTAGAGCAACTAAGCAAGAGTAGCACTTTTTTGTTCAAGCGCTTAGACCTAGTCGTAGAATCGGCCAGAGGTTTGTATAGTCTGGGATTCCTCTTTCTTCAAGTGATTGCGTAGAGGAAGGTACTTTGTTCATCGATATGGGTTCCCTAACTCCTCCAAAGAGTGTTAAGTTAGGTGTGAGAGGGACGTGTGACTTGGATTATCTACGAAACTAAGAAGACATAAAGAAAAAGCGATAAAGGAAAGAAAAATAAGTAAAAGAGTTGTGTATTGACCAATTTGTGTCTTTAAATTGTACAAGTGCTAACAGACACTGACTAATTTTTTTAAGTGTGTGTATGTTAGAAACTACCTATATATATATAGAGACACAAACACACACATGAACCTTTGCTGGCCATTACTCGAGCCTACATCTGCCTACCATTGGATTAACTAAGATCAATGGCCTTCATTCATTCCTATCCCAAGAAACATGGGGCCTCTACTCCTCGACCTACTAGCATAAGTTAGTGGGGTACATCCTCGTCGCTCCGCTTTCCACGAAGTCTTCTGTTCCTTGACCTTAACTGCTCCAACATAGTATGTCCACTTGCATTGAATAATTGTGCTCCAAGAAAATATTCCTTGCCTCTGCCAAAGCCTTCTTCTGCCACGCGCTACTTTCGGCATTCAGCCGATGGTACCTTAGCTGAGTTACTCTTTGGTCGAGGTACCCTCCGACCAGCCTCGTTGTGCTTCGGTGGTTCCTCTTACATTCCTGGGGCCTCATTCTCCTCAGGTGTTTTATCCTTTTGCTTCTAGTTTTACTCGTCCTCATTCGACGACAAGTGTTATTATTTCAACCATGATGCTCTTAGAGCTGCCTCAACCTTGTCTTGGTCCTAAACTCCCTTTGGCCAATAACTTATTTTATTTTGGCTGTCAACACCTTTTAATAAGCTTGTTTCTATTTCATTTTGGTTATAATGTTATTTCATTCATAGACATTCGCCTAGTTCCCTATATATGTTTTGTTTATTTTTCTTTTTTTATTAATAATATTTAGGAAAGGTTTTCTTCTTCCTTCTTTTTTTGATAGACAAATTTTAGTGGTTAGTAATTAGTTTGTAGGTGGGGAAATGTTAGTTTCTTTTTTTGGTATTAGTGTCTTTTTTTGTTGAATTGGGTTTTTCTTTTGCTTCCAAGTTTTGGTGTGCTATAATTGATTGATAATATCTTTGGTGACAACCTGGTTGGGACAGGTGTAATTGTAGTGATTCTTTTGTATGCCTTTATAAACATGTTTTGCACTAGTTTCCTTTTAATAAGCTTGTTTCTATTTCATTTTGGTTATGATGTTATTTCGTTCATAGGTATCCGCGAAGTTCCCCATATATTTTGTTTATTTTTCTTTTTTATTATTAAAATATAGGGAGACTATTATTTTTCCTTATTTTTTTTTATAGACAAATGTCAGTGGTTAGTAGTTAGTTAGGAGATGGGGGAATGTTAGTTTCTAAAATTGAACCACAGACCGACCTCTTTCTTGCAACTCTTTCATATCCCTTACATACCAACTGAACTACATTCTTTGGAATTTGTTTCTAATAAATACTAGTACATTACCCGTGCATCCGCACGGGCCGACCGTGTAATGTGGTATGATTATACTCTAAGAAAACTAAACATATCAAGTGGCATTCACGTATATTGGTTGTAAAATATAAAGATTTTAACATTTTTTGTTGAGGTAAAGAAAATTTTATAATGGGGATAAATTTTTGTTGATCTTGAATAATGAAATTGTATAAGAAAATATGAGCATATATTTGTAGAGTAATGATTCCAATCATCGAAGTTGCAAACATGAGTGTTTCAAATAGCAAAACAAATAACATTTGCATTTCAAAAGTAAGTACATAGAATTAGTAACCAAAAAAGACTGAAACAGAATTTGGCCAATTAAATGCATTAACAATTTCTTTTCATCTATATAGCTCCATATAAAACATAAACGAAGTTTGATGATAATCTCTTAAAGATGTTCCAGTAGTGTGGATTTTATTTTGAACTCTCTCTCTCTCTCTTCCTTTTTTAGTAACTGTCATTGTTAGCCAAAGCTCATTGCACTGTCAAATAAAGTGTCATTTGTCGATCCAAATACTCATGTATATCAACGATTAGCACAGCAGAAACCATAGGATGAGGTAGGTTTAGGAAACATGATATTTGTTTAAGGTCCTTAAGTTATTACATTCTACATAATTAATTTTACAGAATTGGTAACTCTAACTAAAACTTCACGCCCCAACTTTACCCAAACAAAAAATAGAGACTTGTTTCTACTAAACATTTCACGGTGTAATAGAAGTGCCCTTCATGGGCTATCATCTTTATATTAATTGTCCGTCCTCTTTGTCACTGCTCCATAGGAAATTTATTGCATCAGTTTTGAATTTAACACAATATCACTGAAGAACCCATTTGAAAATTTATTACAATATCAATCAAGAACCCAAGATCAACATGTGATGTTTAGAATAAAAGACAATAACGGTTCTTAATATGCTAAGAAAGACATGAGTAAGCTACTACATGCGTTTCTCCAGTATCATTAATTAAAGCATGATAGTATCTCATCCGAGAATAAATAATTCCTTCCCGATTTGGTTGTGATAGCTATTGCAATTGTCAAAGACTATCCAACAAAAAAATGGTGAAATCTAGAAATCTTTTTTTGTCATTTGAACAGTCAACGATGCCTGCAAACCACAACACCGGATCTTGGATTTCATCAATGAAAAACTCAATTAGTTAATCAACTACATCAATAACCTCAGCAAGTAGGTAGCTAGAAGGCAAAGTGGTTAAATTAGCAAGCAAAGACATTATATAGTGACTTAGTTTGGGAATGTGATGTTCATCAAGAAAAACGTGTGTCTTTAATTGGTTTCTAAAACAACAGTGTCCATCCAGTGTGCAAAAAAAAGTAACTCCAATGAAATTGGCAATCTATCAGACAATTTTAGTGCATTGTCTGGTGAAAATTCTGCATATTTGATCATAGCAAGATTAGCTTTCAATACAGGCGGCCTTCAATGGGATGTATAGTTATTTGTTTCTGTTAATTTGAGAGCATGCATCTTTCCATTCCTAAGAATGGATATGGAGAAAATTTTACCAAATGTAATGCACACTTGGAAGTTCCACCTGATGCTTTGCTGCAAAAAATTGATGCCCTCATATATAGATAAGTGGTTTTTAAGGCAAACTTCAGATATTGGAGTGAGATAATAGGAAATTACCTTTTCTGTTCCATTCTCTTTCATTTTGTTTATATAAATTTTTCAACTCTTTTTCTCTTCTTTATAGTAGCAGTGATGCCATAATGTGCATATCAATATGAAATCCAAGTGACTCAATCAGTAACTGCACTCACCCACATCAGAAAAAGGGAAGGATCATTTGTCTGAAATGTCTAAGGCAAATAATATACCTCCTATGCCAACCAAATAATCTATTCCTCAAAGAAGCCATACACCCTGCAAAATGAATGCATTATCATCCATTGAATGAATGCTATTATCCAATAGATTTGTGAAAAAGTTTTGATCCAAGAAAAGAAAAGAGAAGCCATACACAGATGTTCATTCCTGTTCATTCTTACTGGTAGAGCCTTTTGAAAGCTATAATGGGATTGAAAATTTCACAAATCTGAATTAGTTTATGAATCAAAAATTCAGTATGATAGAAAAATTCTTATTGAGCACTAAAATCTAAAAACAAAGTAGACATATTCTTATGTTTTTGCCGCGTACCATTTTTGTCTCTATCTCTAGCTCTTCCCCACCATTTACCATATCACTCCAATATGCATCTCCTGCAAAAACACAGTAAAGGCATTTGGAGCTGTATGATCAAAGAATTGATATGTTGTGACAATTCAACTTACATGTAAGAGGTGAAACTAATAAGAAAAAAAACAACAAATCCATAAGTATGCAAGAAATAGCAACAACTAATATGTGTTATTAAGAGATCCTAGGATGCAAAAAATTCTCACAATTCTTAACAGCTATGATGTGTTATTGCATAATCAGCTAGTGTGAAAAACAAAAAAATTATCCTACAACAATAAGAGGTAAAACTAAATTTGCTTATCATAATGTATATTAATGTAGCTGCTATAGAAAAAGAGGGCATTCGAGAGTTTAGTTCTGAAAGCATCAAGGAATAGAAAGAAGACAAACATTCAAGTATTATTTCAAGAAGAATTACACATCTAAGTCTCTAATTCCACTAATAACCCTTTTATAAGAATGAATGCTATTATCCAATATCTAACACAAAACTATGATCAAACAAAGATTCAATGCTATTATCCAATATTTAACAAAGCTACCTTGCCACTATTATCCAAAATTATGATCAAAGATTCCAAGCTACCTTGTCGTTTTCTGTCACCGCTTCCCGTCGCCGCTCCCTGTCGCCTAAACCTTGATTTTAAAATCTACTTATCATGAAAATCATTTACAAACTTGTCAGCTCGAAGTTCAAAAAAATTAGTAAAACAAAACACGGGTCATAAAGCAAATCGACATACAGCCCCAATAAAATCTGAAAATTACAAATTAAAAGCAACATCAGATTTTAAAAGGGAAGGATCATTTGTCTGAAATGCCTAAGGCAAATAATATACCTCCTATGCCAACCAAATAATCTATTCCCCAAAGAAGCCATACACCCTGCAAAATGAATGCATTATCATCCATTGAATGAATGCTATTATCCAATAGATTTGTGAAAAAGTTTTGATCCAAGAAAAGAAAAGAGAAGCCATACACAGAAGTTCATTCCTGTTCATTCTTACTGGGAGAGCCTTTTGAAAGCTATAATGGGATTGAAAATTTCACAAATCTGAATTAGTTTATGAATCAAAAATTCAGTATGATAGAAAAATTCTAATTGAGCACTAAAATCTAAAAACAAAGTAGACATATTCTTATGTTTTTGCCTCGTACCATTTTTGTCTATATCTCTAGCTCTTCCCCACCATTTACCAAATCACTCCAATATGCAACTCCTGCAAAAACACAGTAAAGGCATTTGGAGCTGTATGATCAAAGAATTGATATGTTGTGACAATTCAACTTACATGTAAGAGGTGAAACTAATAAGAAAAAAAACAACAAATCCATAAGTATGCAAGAAATAGCAACAACTAGTATGTGTTATTAAGAGATCCTAGGATGCAAAAAATTCTCACAATTCTTAACAGCTATGATGTGTTATTGCATAATCAGCTAGTGTGAAAAACAAAAAATTTATCCTACAAAAATAAGAGGTAAAACTAAATTTTCTTATCATAATGTATATTAATGTAGCTGCTATAGAAAAAGAGGGCATTCAGGAGTTTAGTTCTGAAAGCATCAAGGAATAGAAAGAAGACAAACATTCAAGTATTATGTCAAGAAGAACTACACATCTAAGTCTCTAATTCCACTAATAACTCTTTTATAAGAATGAATGCTATTATCCAATATCTAACACAAAACAATGATCAAACAAAGATTCAATGCTATTATCCAATATTTAACAAAGCTACCTTGCCACTATTATCAAAAATTATGATCAAAGATTCCAAGCTACCTTGTCGTTTTCTGTCACCGCTTCCCGTCGCCGCTCCCTGTCGCCTAAACCTTGATTTTAAAATCTACTTATCATGAACATCATTTACAAATTTGTCAGCTCGAAGTTCAAAAAAATTAGTAAAACAAAACACGGGTCATAAAGCAAATTGACATACAGCTCCAATGAAATCTGAAAATTACAAATTAAAAGCAACATCAGATTTAAATGGTACACAACATATTAAAATATACATTTCACTATTTATAAGTCTAATAACTTAGAACTAACCATCAAGTGCTATTGCCATGTGAACAGGATATCAGCCACTGTTTCTTACAAAGTTACAGAAACGATTATGAACCAAAGTATAAGAAAAGAAAAAGAAAGAGATCAAATTGCCAAAAGTAGTAAAATAACATGTACATCGATGGTAGTTAGTAAAATAATGCTCTACAGAAATTAGACTATATGGAGCCACTCTCAGTCATTGTTTGTTACTCCACGGTCATTCAAAAAGGTAGCATAAATGTCTTAAAACATAATCTGATATTAGAAACTAATATTCAAATCCCTAAAAGCAGAAATATTAGAAGCATGATAAACATATACGAAACAACATATTCAAATCCTGCATCATTCAAATCTCTTAAAACAGAAAAATTCAGTTAAAGAGGAGGTATACTATTGAAATTCAAAACCGTTAGGCATGGCTATTTTGAGAAGCTTTGCAAGTCAAAATCTGAAGCAAACGCATTTCAAAAGGTTAAGCATGATCATTTTCAGAAGGCTTACAGGTCAGAATCCGCAACGAATGGTTTAACATCGTGATTTTGATTAAGTCATGTTCATAAAGGCTACTGGTTTAACTCAGAATCTGAAGCTACTGGTTCAACATCGTTAATCAAAAATCATTGATCAAATTATGCATAAACAGAGAATAAACAAACAATAAATACATTGAATGTAAACAAAATTAAATGAACATCAAACCAAACACAAAATTAGAGATATTACTGAAGCTTGTTATGTTTATCAAGGAATCCAAGGCACAAAAAAAAACTAAAACAGGTTCTATTACAGAAATTACTAAATTATAGGCACAAAAATAAACCTAAACCAGGTTCTTAGATTCTTAAAATACCCAAAATCAGTAAAATCCCTAAAATCAATAAATGTATCCTTAAAATCAATAAAATCCCTAAATCATACTATTCTCAGATTTGTAAACAGCAGCAAAATCAGTTAAATCCCTAAATCACGGTATTCTAAGATTGGTAAACAACAGCAAAATCAAAATGGTGATTATAAAACGAAAATGAAATCCAAAATGACAGATTGAAACCTGGAGAGCTGGGTCTGAGAAGAAAACGTACCCAGAAGTTTTCTTTCCCGTGAAATTTCTTTCCCTTTCTTCTTGCTTTCCCGTTTTTCTTTGCCCAGCTTTACTGTTTGTCCAGTTTTCCCTTTCTTCTTGAGCTTTGGTTGAAGGAGAAGAGAAATGGAAGTGAGACAGAAAAAATGGTGAGGGAGAGGGTGGGTTTCGAAATTTGAAACCCTAGGTTTTGAAAGTGAAGAACAAAGGAAGAATAATAGATGGGTTTGCATAATTCAAAATTTGGGTAAGCATTTAAGGTAGAGGAACAGGGTAGAAGAAGAGAGAAGAGAGAGTGGTGAGATCGAGAATGAGAGGTGAGGATGAGAGATTGTGAGAGTAATAGAGAGAACCGTGAGAGTGTGAGAGAAGAGAGAACCGTGAGAGCAGAGAGAAGAGACGGATGAGAGATGAAGAAAATCGAAAAGAGAGAATGAGTAAAGAGAAGGAAGTCCAAATTAGCCCTAAAAAATTGAGGTGTCACTTTTACCAAATGGGCCAATTGGTATTATTATATGTGGAGGATTGGTATAAATCCATAGTAGATTTTGTATCTGAAAGTTTAAATGACTCTTATCACTTTCTTTTTACTAAAAAAAAGTATACAGCTAAAGAATATATTATCCGCGATCCTCAAAAGTCTAATCTGTTGTTAATAATTGGATGTCTCTCTACATTCATAATGCTCTTGTAACTTCTAGTAGTAAAAGGCTTTCATTCCTTGTAATTGCTCTTCATTGTATATGTTAAAGACGCATTATGTTAGGCCTTAATTTACTTGTAGGTTACAATGAGTCCTATAAATAGGACTCATGACATTGTAGAACACACCTTGAAGATTACAATACAATAGTTCTACTTTTCTCTCATTCTCTCATTTTCCTATTCTTGTTCTTGCTCTATTTTGGTTAATTTTACAACACGTTATCAGCACGAAGCTCTACCAAAATCATGGCTTAATCATCTTAGAGGCTATTTCGACAGATATGTTTTCTTCTCCTATTTTTCCTTCTATCTTATTATCATGTTATGATGTTCTTCCTCATAGCTTTAATTTATCATTTGAATATTTTATGTTTCTTGTAAAATAGGAGAATTCCCGAAGAGTTCAACATTCAAGCATCCATGCTAGATTGCATAAAGACAATTATCAGATTTTTCTATTCTTGACTAATTCTCGAAGAATTCAACATTCAAGCATCCCTGTTGGATTGAATAAGGACAAATATAATGTCTGTCTCTTCTTAATGAATTTCAGAAGAATTCATCATTCTAGTATCGTAGAAGGATTGCACAAAGAACTCAATAAAGAAATAAGACTTAATAATCAAGAATAGTTCTTGAAGAACTGAAAGGAAAAAAACATAATATTCAGGCATCCCTGTAGGATTGCTTAAAGAATTTTGTTTTTCTTTATCATTGTTTGTGATGATTTGTTATATAGTTCTTGAAGAACTGAAACAAAGAAAAAAATGAATATTCAAGTAGGATTAACCAAAATGTGAAGATTTGTGATAGTTCTTGAAGAACTTAAAAAGACCAAACATTAATATTCAACTATCTGTGGTGGATTGTTCAAAGAATGATGGTAATCATATCTTGTGGTCAGTTTCTTGAAGAAGTAAATCTTAATATTCAACATCCCTGGAGGATTGTTTCAAGAATGGTGTGATTTTTCCTGATCATCACTAATGAAAAATTTGTGGTCAAGTTCTTGAAGAACTAAATCTTTAGACCATGATTGTAATCTAAATGATCTCTTTGATTTTAGGTTAACTTGAAACAAAGGAAAATAATGGGAAATGTATTTCTTTATCCTACTCGAATATGCTCCTGGAGTAGCAAAAGTGAGAAAATATTTTTAGAATATTTTTGAAATTTAGTCACAATTGTGATTGAACAATATACTTATGAATGATTATAATGTGAAAGATCACATAATGGATTGAACTTTATTCCCAGAAGTGAATAATTTACGTAATGATCAGTACTTTATTCCCTTCTAGGATTGCTTAAAGTATGATTTATCTTTGGTCATCGTTTAGATGTGAGATATAGTTCTTGAAGAACATATAATCATAAAATGTGACTTTCTTTGATACCCTTTATAAAAGTTTTTGGCGAGTTCTTGAAGAACATAACATAAAAGTGTGGTTTTCCCCTTTGATAATCCTTTATGATTTTCTTTGCATTCTATAAATAATGTAACAGAAAAAAAGTTGATATGTTGTATGTGAAAGGTAATATTTAGTGTGATACATGTGAAATGTGAATGATTATAAAAAAATACATTATCATGACTTATGGTTATCTTTGACATATATGATTTATGGTTATATTCTTTACTATTTCTCATAAAGGTGTAGCGGTTTTATTTTTATGAAAATAATGATGTAGTAACTCATACATTATGGCAAAGTTTAATTTTTCTAAGTGTAACTTCTCTTTCTACTTACCCTTGAAATTCTAGTATTTTATTTCGTGAGTGGAAACAATAGAAAGAACATGTGATACGATCAAGCATTTCTTAAAGAATTAGATCTTTTTATGTTCTTATTTTCATTCATCTTGTTTTGATTTCATGTAAACTTAATATTGTAAAGCATATGAGTGCAACTAAAATTATGCTATGGTAAACTAGAATTTTGCTACGCACTTTTAAAAACAAGATGTTGTTTTAAACCCGAAGTTTAATAGTCTACATGATTTTACTATTTAGTATGTGTTCAATTATATTTTTCTAATGTAAAGATGACGACACATAGTAATAATTTTGTAGGACCGGAAGATTCTTCAATATAATAAATTTTTTTGTCATGTGTTCTTAATGCATATAAATTATAAGAAACTCATATGGTAGTCTGTGTTTTTATTATCAACTGGCAATCAAAAATTTGCAAATGTAATTGAAGGCTCCAGAAGAGCTAATTGTATTGTTACCTAGCCTGAAGAACAAAGAGTTTAAACATTGATGCCATATGCTCTCCAATCTAATAGAAATTAATTGAGTTTCAAGGATATTCATCTAAGTGGATATACCATATCAAAAAATAAATGAAGAAAATCTTCAATGTTTGTATATCATGAGAGTTACTTTTGAAATACAAATGTGAATTTTGGTTGATACTAGATGCATATTAGTACAACAAATGCTACCTTAAACCAAAAGTTTATGGATTATAATAAATTTATCGTTGGCAAGACCGGTTGGGCTATCCCGGGTCTATTATGATGCAACAAAAAAATAGTTAAGAATTTTAGTGTACATGTATTGAAAAGCCCGTAGATTCTTCAATCCATTAACTTTTGTGTATTACTAGTTCCCAAAGGAAGTTGAGAATTTGAAAGAATAAGTCCCTCACATTTCTAAAATGTGTATAAGGTGATATTTGAAAACAAATACATCAACCACGTGATATTTTATGATTTTAATTAATGCATCAATTAGATGACCACATGTATACTACATATATTTGATGTCAACTCACAACTAGAAGTTTGTGAGATGGTTTGCTCAACTAATTTGAGTAAGAGGCCATTATGTGAATTATCTCGGAATCATTTGGTAAGTATTGTATGTATATTAGAAATGATATTGGACATCACATAGCTATGTTTATTCATAAAATGGTCTTGAAGAACCATTCGTTAGACATCTAATGTTAATTATATGACAAATTCTTGTGAGATCATAACTTCAATTTCTACACGGGAACATGAAATCTTGCAAGCTAAGACATTGATGTGCATCAAGCCAGTAAGTTATCATATGTTCTCCCCTTTATGATTGATTTTTAGTCAATAATCCAATATTTTCATCTTAATTTTCTTGAATGTGTTGCGTATGTTCACATTACTGCACTACTATTGGGAATATGAGTATATGAATCTCCATCCATGATAAAGTATGTTTAGCCAACAACTGGAGATGTATTTATAGCTTAGTTAACTGATTATCATTTTGATGAATTAAATATCCCAATATTAGGGGGAGAGACAAGCAGCTGAAAATGAATATTATTTGAAATAAATTATTATTGTTTCATCTTGATCTTCTTACAAACCAATGTAAACCAGAAGTTCAAAGGATAACTCATTTGCAAAGTTTAGCAAATTAATCATAGCTGTGGTGCTCCAATAAAAATTGATGTCTCTGATGGGCACTCAAACATTACAAATGACTCTTAACCACGCATGAAGCGTGTAGCATAGTCGGTTCCAAAGAAAAAAAAATCCTCAAACAAAGAAAGGAGCTTAAAAGTAAGATGGCCCAAAGGAGGATATGAAAGCTCTAAAAGAGTAATTTGACATAATTGATTTTTTAAGTTCCAGAAGAACTAATCAGGTACCTGAAAAAATTCAAAAATTTGTACAAATGAGATCTCAATAAATTATGTCATGAATAGAGTAAAATGGAACCAAAGTAAAGTCAACATTGACAATATTTTGACATACAATATAGCGCTATAAATGATAATTGGAAATGTGGATCATGAACCAAAGTCTATCCAAGACTGTAATTATTGGACAAAATGAAAAGATGCAATTGAAGTGAATATTAAACTCGTTATGCACGCTGAAGAGTTTTCGTACTTGCAACCTGATGTTGTAAAGCTACTTAGATACTAGCGATTATTGAGCAAAAAAGGAAATGAGAATCGTGAAGTAGTGAGACGTAAGGTTTGACCAGTTGTTCAAGAGTATCTGCACAAATCTAACATGGATTTTGAAAATATATTCACCTTTAGTGGATGCAAGTAATTTTTAATTCTTTATTAGTCTAGTAGCATATGAAAGAGTCAATTCATATAAGATTGATGAGTTACAACTTATTTATATAGCTCATTTGATAGTGATAATTACGTGAAGATTCCTGAAGGATTTAAATTCATAAAACACATTGTTCAGACTCTAGAGAAGATTACTCATTTAAATTGAATTGGTCCCTTTGTGATATAGAACAATTTGGACGCATGTGGTGTAATAATTTCAATGCATATTCTAAATGAGGGATGTAAAGTTGTCTCATTGTCCATACATTCTTATAAAATATTTGGAAATAATTGTTGTGTATATTGATGGCATAAATAGTATACGAACTCCTAAAGAGCTTCTAAAAGCTAATCGCTTAAATAAAGAGTTTGATAGGAAACACTTTGGAAAGATAAAGAGTTGTTTGCTATTACAACAATTGGAGTTTTTAAAGAATGAACTTTTTATGTTTCAAGAAGCTTTTATAGCAAAAGTGCTAAAATATTTCAATGTGAAAAATTCAAATATATTTTGAACTCCGTTGGTTGTAAGAACGGTATATGTGAACAAAGATTTGTTTTGACCATGAGAAAATGATGAAGAACTACATGGTCCTGAAGTACCATATCTTAGTGCAATTGGGGCACTAATGTACTTTGCTAAATTCCAGAAATGATCAAACTTTATCACTATGAGAGTCAATTCGAGAATACATTTGGTTGGTGTTGATAATTCAACAAATACAAGAAACTTGTGGTTTGTCTGCTAGAAAATGATTGCAACATGTATGAAGATAACACCACATGCATTGTTGAGTTGAATGAAGGGTATCTTAAATAAGATAAAACAAAACACATTTCTTCAAAGTTCTCCTTCAATGATGATCTTCAAAAGAAAGGAGATATTAGCATTCAACAAGTCTGTTGATGTTATAATTTAGCAATTCTTCTAACAAAGGCATTGCTAAGAAAAACTCTTGAGTTGTTTATATAAAAAATCGGCATTCGTCGTCTCAGATATGATAGCATGCATGAGGGGGGGAAATAAACAAAGTCTGCACTCTTTTTTCCTTCACCATGGTTTTGTCCCAATGGGTTTTCCTGGTATGGTTTTTCACGAGGCAACTCTCATGCAGAGGATATTGTACTCTTTTTTCTTCACTAAGATTTTTTCCCATTGGGTTTTTTCTTAGTAAAGTTTTTGATCAAGACCTTGAGGTCGGCTGTCGAACTGGTCTAGGGACTGGTCCTCTGATGTTGTAGAAAGTGGTCGGTCTGATGCTGTTGAGGTAGGTCTAGACGCGCTGGGGGGTGTACTTGCGAGGACACTCGGATGCTCAAGTCAGCTAGGTCGAGCACTATAATATCGAGTGAGAATTAGAATAGATTGTGTACCTGGCATCTTGGTGTTGGACTATATGATAACCTTAGAGGGGGGTGAATAAGGTTATATGCTAAAAATGACTTCTTTTGGATTTTCAAAAATTAACGATGCAAGTTTAAATCAAATGCAAAAAAGATGATTTAAACTATATGCAACACCTAAGCAAGCTATAACAATGAAAGAAACAATTACAGTGATATTGAAAACTAAGTATAGTAATATAAAAAACAAAGATAATTAACAAGCATAAAGGAAAAGCAAGGTCAAGATAAGGGAAAGGAGTACACCGTGATTTTCACGAGATTCGGGATAAAAGCCCTACGTCCTCGGCCTCCGGCTTTCCAACCTTTGGACTTGATAACAACGACTATATGAGAAGAAACTTCTTCAACGTCTTACAAGCAAGCAACTTTCCCCAAATTGAGAACCCAAGCTCTCCGCTAAGGATTTCGCTACAATTCAATCTCCGCGATTGAATTACGGCTTAAATATCTATTCTGCCCCTGCAAATATCACCATAATCCAGTTATACCCCTGTAAAAATAAAAACTTTAAAATTACCCTTGCAAATATAAATCGCTTACGGTTATGCCCCTCGGTCAGCTTCCCATCCAAAAAAATAATTTAAATAAGGTTTAAATATATGTTCTGCCCCTGCAAATATCACCATAATCCAGTTATGCCCCTATTATGATGATATTTGCAGGGGCATAACTGGATTATAGTGATATTTGCAGGGGCATAACTAGATTATGGTGATATTTGCAGGGGTAAAACATATATTTAAACCTTATTTAAATTATTTTTTTGATGAGAAACTGACTGAGGGGCATAACCGTAAGCGATTTATATTTGCAAGGGTAATATTAAAGTTTTTATTTTTACAGGGGTATAACTGGATTATGGTGATATTTGCAGGGGCAAAACATATATTTAAGCCTTGAATTACCCAAGAAAACTTCCCAGGATTTCGCAACAACCAAGTATAGATGATTACAAATGAAAACTAGGATCCAATCACTCAAGCAATATAACAATGATGTAGTTGAGAGAGATGAGAGATTTTGAACCCTAGATGAAGAACGTGAAGAAAATGGTTTGACGGTGAGAGTATACGTTCTTTTCTTTTTGAGTCGTGGGTTGTTCTGTTTCATCGTGAAAACCCTAAGTCCTATTTATGGGGAATGTAAAAATATGACCGTTGAAGCACTTTTTAACACAATTATGATAAGTGAAGAATCGATTGATTGCTTGAAAGAAATAGGATGAAAATCGATTGTTTTCTTTATAAATAGGCCATGAATCGATTTTGTTCTTCTAAAAACAAGTAGATAATCGATTACTTGCTTCAAAAAGCAAGCTAACAATCGATTGCTTGTTTCCTAAAGGAAGCCAACAATCGATTGCTTGCTTCCTAAGAGAAGCTAACAATCGATTCTTTTCTTTATAAACCAAGTCAATAATCGATTGTGTTCTTTATAATAACAAGCCATCAATCGATTGATTTCTTTCCAAAACAAATTCTTTTCTTAAAAAATAACAGGTGGGAAATCGATTATATGCTTCAAAGGCAAGAGGGGAAATCGATTTTATGCTTTAAAATCAAGTCAAAAATTGATTTGGTTCTGCAAATACACAAAGTCATCAATCGATTGTTTTCTTTCCAAAACAAGTTCTTTTTAAAAACAAGCAAGCCATGAATCGATTGATGCCTTTAAACCAACAAGTGTGAAATCGATTTCTTGCTCTAAACACAAGAGAGAAATCGATTTCTAGCTCTAAAAACAAGAGGAAATCGATTTCTAGCTTAAAGTGCCAAATTAAGAATCGATTCTTTACTTCAAAAACAAATTCTTTTAAAACAGTAACTCATGAATCTATTTTCTTTGAAAAATAACAAATCATTATTCAAACTATTTCTTTAAAACACTTTGTGCCTAACCTGATTAATCATGCTTTTATATAAAATATTTTTCCAAGACAGTTTTATTTTAAAAGATCATCTCTCAACTACAAAAGTCATAAAACTTAAGAGACGAGGTCTTACACGCGTCCTATACAAAGCAATATAACACATAAGTTTTGAACGCTTTAGTGGTTTTCTCCTCCAAGCTTCTACACTTTAAGATATCATGTCAAGCGCTTTGGTTCATGCCCTGTGCTTTGGTTCAACTATAACCATTAGTAAACAAATTGTAATTTGTTATCATTCAAAACAAAGACTGTTTGACCTTGGTTCAACACTTGGTTCTTAGTGCTATTTATAGTGGCTGAGAGATTCGAGAGAACCGTCAGATTCGAGTGGAGTGATCCGGATCATTGATTCTGGAGGCCAATTGATCTGTTGGGCTGATCCACTAATGGATTGGGCCTGACGACTGGCCCAGTCCAGAACAGTTGCCCCCCAATCCAAGGTCGATCGTCGAGCGGGGGCGTAGGCTTCATGTGCCGTCTTGATAGTCGTGCCCCCAGTTATCACTTGGTGAATTTTTCGGTGTTTCGGATCATACGGATCGTAATGTGCTCTACTGAGGTACTGCGTTGTTTCGACTTCATTTTTTCTCAAAAATTCCCCTATGGGTCGGTCACTTCCTTTCTTTCTCTGGATGATCACTTCCCCTCTCGGGCGATCCACATACGGTGACCACACCTGAGGCGGGCGACCTGGTTCTCCGGGGCGACCTGCACAGCTCGGGCGATTCCCTTCGTGTGTGGTCGTTCAGTGGCGGACTGAAGCTCCTTCGTGAGCGTATAAATAGGGTGCGACTTGATCTTGGAGTGGTCTTGAGTGTGGGGCGGCCACGGTTCTCTTTGCGCGTGTGATCACCATCTTGGGCGGCTAGGGTTCTCACGCACGGGTGATCACCATTTAGGGTTGCCATCATCTTCTCAATGGTGACCTGCATATATCGAGGGTGAGTGTCTTCATGGGTCGTGGGCGCCCCACCTTGGGCGACCCACTAGGACTTGGAGCGCGCATCATTCTTCACACGTCGTGGGCACCCCACCTTAGGCGACCCAGTAGGGCTTGGAACGTGTGTTGTTCTTCACGCGTGGTGGGCGCCCCACCTTGGGTGACCCAATAGTGTTTGTGCGCGTTTCTCACGCACGTGGGCACCCCACCTTGGGCGACCCACTAGGGTTTTGAGCGTGTTCTTCACGCTTGGTGGGCGCCCCACCTTGGAGCGTCCTCTTCCCTTTTTCGCATGCGGGCGACCTGAATCTTGGAGCGACCACTCGCGGGCGGCCAAGGGTTTGTTTGGCGGCCGCATCGAAGGTGAGCATCTTCCGGTCTTGGGCGGCCGTCACGCGTGTAGGCGCCCCAGCTTGGGCGGCTTTATCACGTGTCGGGGCGAGATGCTAGGGTTTCCTGCCTGTTCTTCACGCGTGTGGGCGCCCCACCTTGGGCAACCCACTAGGGTTTTGTGTGCATTTCTCACAGACATGGGAGACCCACTAGGGTTTTGAGCGTGTTCTTCATGAATGTGGGTTTCCCACTTAGGGCGACCCCTTCTCTCTTTTTCCTTTTGTGTTATTCTATCTTGATGTAGTGGTGAATTAGAATATTTCTTGACGTTTTGGTCTTCTAGGTAGTCGTTTGATCTTCTCTCTTTGTCTTTCTGAAGCTTTGGTCGTTTGATCTTCATGACGGCTTGATCTGTATTTCAAGGTATGCGACCTCGATTAATTCGTAATATGTCGGTTGGTTTCTGACCTGTTGTGATTTTTATGACTTTTGATTTCTTCTTTAAATAGGTGTGATTCGATCACTTGGTCTTTTTACTCTCAGCTCGACCGGAACTCTTCTGAGATCAACCACTGCTCGCGTGATGTTATTCATCAAAAGAGGGCGCCCCTCCCTGGCCAAACGTAAGTTTTCTACCTCGCTTTCTGTCTTATCTTTCAATTTGTGTCTTTGTTTTCTGATTGATTAGAGCTAGGAGGGGGTGTCAGGCCCGGGGTCGAGAACTTGAACAAGAAGCTTGTTGATGTCGAAGGGGAACGTGACAAAGAGGTCGAAGATCACGCAGTCTTAAGGGACCAGATCGTGGGTTATTGCGCGGAGCGCTTTGAGGAGGCTCTTACACAGGTTATATGCAGCCTGAGATCGAGTTCGATCGAGAAGTCGTCAACTACTCCCATTTCATGGAGGGCGGACGCATCGTCAGGCCCGAGCAGTTGGACGAGGAGGGAAAAGTCGTTAGTGAGGAGGCGGTCGTTTGGGCTCCTCTAGTATGATCTTGTTCTTAATTGCTTCTTCGCACTTTATTTCTATTGCTTTTGTTTTTCTCTATGTAATGTTTAACGGGGCGACCTCCAGGTCGTCTCTCTCTTTGAACCTCGTATTCTGATGGGGCCCAACCTTCTCCGGGGTGACTTGTTTTAATTGAGCTTTCTTTTGGTCGTTTTCACTTTATACTTGCTGCTCGCTTTATTGTCTCTTCCGCGCTTTGTGCTTGGGTGAGGTCATTTTTTTTCTAAGCTGGGGGCTTTCGCTTCTGCCAAGAACTGGTTCATCCCCTATAGCAATTAACTGGCCGTCCCTTAGGCAGCTTACCAAGTTTCTACTTGGATTTAGCTCGCCTTAGGGGGTGCGACCAATCTTGGGTCTCTTCGTTTGTACTTAAATTCGTTTAAGTGCCTTTGGACAGTTTACCAAGCTTCTACTCGGATTTAACTTGCCCTCAGGGGTGTAGCAAGTCTTAGGCTGCTTTGTTTGTACTTAAATTTGTTTAAGTGCCTTTGGACAGTTTACCAAGCTTCTTCTCAGATTTAACTCGCCCTTAGGGGTGCGACCAATTTATGTTGCTTCGTTTGTACTTAAATTCGTTTAAGTGTTGTGTCCTGACCGCGTAGTTTATCGAACACCGTTCGAACTTAACTCACACGGTAGGTCGAACTTTTGAGGTTCGTTCTCCATAGTATTGTCTCCAAAAGTGACCATCAACCCGATTCGTTCGATCGGTGTGGTGGATGCTCCATTAAATTCGGTCAGGACTGTTCCTTTGTAAGGTCTCAAATCTCCTTTTGATATCTTCAGAATGTCTAGGAGATCTTCAAAAACAATATCTGCAGAGCTCACTTGGTCGATCAGTATTCCTTTGACTTTCACGTTGGTCATGACAGCGACCACCACGAGTGGTACACCGTTGTTGGGCATCCGGTCAGTAAGGTCCTCGTCCCCGAAGGAAATGGGCGGCCTCTTCGACGCTCATGATTGCATCCCACCTTCTTTCTATCGACTTGTTTGTTGAAGTATCAGTGGGAATGCCTCTTGTGACTACCATGGCAACTGGCCTTCCCCTTGATTTTCTAGTGTCTGAGACATCATCAACTTCGTCTTCATCTTCTTCTAACACCTTGGCCATTTCGTCGGCCGGTGCCTTTTCTTTCCTAGACAATCAACCTGCTTGCCTGTCGTCCCGCCCATCAGAGTGGTTCCTTTTTACATATTGAGTCAGCTTCCCCCTTCTGATTAACGCCCCATCGTCGTCTTTAAGGGCCATGTAATTATTGGTGTCATGCCCATTGCTTTTATGGTAACGACAGTGTTTTTTGCTTGAACGCTGCCCCTCTTTGAGGATGAGGGATTCTGGTCTTTTGACATCCCTGAACTCGGTGTTCGAACACTCCGATAGGATCTGTGCATATGCGGTGTTCAACATTGGATTGACATTGGGAAAATCTTGCATTTCATAGGTCCGGCTGCCCCCCTGTATTTCATCATTAGGTCGAAGTGTTTTAGGTGGGCAACGGAATCTTTCGCGCCATTGTCCATCTTCAGGTCAGAGAGGGTTTTTCTAATGAACGCGGAATGCGATACTCGTCTACCTATCTGGTAAGTGGTCCCGAGCTCATGTCGACTCTGCCTTTACGAGGTGGTCGGTCCTCGAAGTATCGACTTCGATGACCACGTCGTTCTCCTTCGGAATAGTCATCTTAATGTTTGAGTGGGATATCTCTTGTGAGATCTGCTACGAGACCGCGCGGGCGAGCTTGATGAATCATAAGAGGATTCCTGGTGTGATGACCCTTCCGACCACTAGGTGTAGTCTGAAGTGGAGGGTGTCGTTCTATTATGGGGAAAGAGGTCGATCTTCCTTTAGGTGAGTCTGACTGATCGAAGAGGTCTAATTGGCCAAGGAGGTTGCTGATCACAAGATTGAAGTGCTTGAGGGGTTGGTCTCAAAGCTCGAGGGCGAGGTTGAAGACTTGAACTTGGCGAAGAATGCTGCAGAGGAGGCGAAGGAAGAAGCAGAGGAGAGCGTTTGTACGCTCGCTCGAGAAGGGGTCAGGGTCGCTCACTCGGTCATCTTCAAGAGACCATGAGGGTCAGGTCGCCCCAGGTCAGGGTGGTCATGGTTGCCCCTGGTGAGGGTGTTCATGGTCGCCCCTGGTCATGATCGAGCTGTCTTTTATTGTAATCTAAACTTTGATCGTTCGCGCTTTAGTATTCTACTTCACGCTTGATTTCTCTAAGGTCATTTGCTCTTTCATCTTACACGTTTGATTCTCTGATCTCCTGAACAATGAGATCGTTCCCGGCAAAGCATTGCTCGTTGGGGTTAATCCTCCTCCTCCACGTGGGCAAAAATATTTGTTCCCTAAGCGGGGTTAATCCTCCTCCTCGTCCCCTTCGACGGGGTGGAGATTTATGGACGAGATGTCTTTGGGGAGGTGAACGATGCCTCCTTGTTGAGTTAAAAACACACTTAGAGCAATTGTACTCTTTTGCAGAAGTAGTATAAAAGATTATCGTATCCACAGGGATTAATTATCAAGTACTAAACTAGTCGAGATTATATATTGTTTGGACGAGCCAATAGTTTGATGTGAAGGAAACAAATTAGAAATAAATAAATAACAACTATTAAAATACGAGACTAAATTAATGGAGAGAGGTCTAGGGTCGCGGTTTCACTTGCAAGCTTCGATTCCCCTATGTCTAATTCTACCAGAATTCCCTTATTTTATTTAATTACCAATCCCTTTACTAAAACTATTAATCCGTTTGGTCATTCGCGATTAATATTATTTTTCCTAAATTAACCCTAGTTTGGTCATGTTAGAATTTAAATTTAAGAAAAGCATAAAGTACAAAAAGGTTGAATGATTGGAAGACTAAATTAAAGTTTGGTCATGCATTAATTATAGCCCCAATTATCCTATAGGTCCACCAACTAATTGCAGTACGGTCGCTGATCAACTAATTGATTATGAACATGAAAAGGGTAGCTAATCCTAATTATGTGATAAAAACAATAGGACAGTGTTAATTAAAATAAAAATAGGAATTCAAACCAGAAATTAGAACATAAAGAGGTCTCTAATCATGCAATATTCGCCTAAGACCCTAGAAGAGGATTTAGGTATCCATAATAGTCAAGAACAATGAAATAAAAATAAGGTTTATGAATTACAAAAATAAGAATAACCCGGATGTAGAGAAAGTCTTAATCTTTGTATTCAATCTCCTTATTCTGCTCCAGAGCTCTCTCGGTGTCAAGAACGAGTACCAAAATTCTTCTCTCCCTTCGCCGCGTCCGTGTAGCTCTTCTTTTTGTATGTGGTGTGTGGCTCTCTCATTCACAGGTGAAGCCCTTCTTTTATATTGGTTCCTTTTCTTTCTCTCCAAGCTAGGGATCAAGTCAAGATTGCATCCACTTTTAATTGCAAGATATGTCAATCCCTAAATATTAGGATTTAGATCCTTCCTAAATATGTGTTGCTTGCTATCCACTCCATGTCTCTTTCTTTCTCTCCAAGTCACATGTGCATCACTTTTAATGGAAATCTCCAAGAGGATCTTCTTCTTTTTATTACTGTGGGCCTTCTTGCATTAATGGGCTTGCGCTTGCGCTTGCTTTCTTTTATTCTAACATTTCTTATAATTTCAGCCCACATTTATATTATTTTCTTTTTCTATCTCCTGCAAATATAGAGTAGTTTAAGTCATTTATTTATTTAATTAGTAATAATTACTCTAAAAACAACTCAAAATATCTCTAATAAATTCACTAAATTAGAGTTTATCACTCCTGGATGGGTTGGCCCGTGGGATGGGCGACCCATTGTTGCGACGGCGTGGCTCGGGCGCTGTGTTTGCTCATCTGGAAGCCATTAGTTCCTCCATCTGGGTGAGGCGGTCATCTTGGCGAGCGATCCGCTGATCTCGATCACGGAGCAAGTCACGGAGCTCTTGAGCCAGGTTTGCTGGAAGCGTGACGTCAACCTGTTCGGTGGTGCCTGGCTGGGCACCAGGGGCAACGACCTCAGCGTTGGTCGTTTGTTCCTTCCAGTGCTAGGGGTGGCCTGACTGGTATCTCAGCCACGCTTTGCAGGCGGGTTGACCGCAGCCTGCCTTGAGTTGCCTTTGGAGGCATTGGGAATGTTAGTGGGATATTCTTCTCCCATTGTGGTCGCCACTGATCAATACCTTGAGGTCGGCTGTTGAGCTGGTCAAGGGACTGGTCCTCTGATGTTGTAGAAAGTGGTCGGCCTGATGCTGTTGAGGTAGGTCTGGACGCGCAAGGCCGGGGTGTACCTGCGAGGATACTCTAACGCTCAAGTCAGCTAGGTCGAGCACTATAATATCGAGTGAGAATTAGAATTGATTGTGTACCTGGCATCTTAGTGCTTAGTGTTATTTATAGTGGCTGAGAGATTCGAGAGAGCCGTCGGATTCGAGTGGAGTGATCCGGATCGTAGATTCTGGAGGCCCATTGATCTGTTGGGCTGTCCACTAATTGATTGGGTTTGACGACTGACCCAGTCCTGAACAGTTTTAATGGGGCATATCCTTCTAGACATCCAAGAGGGAGTATTGTGAATAATTGAATGTCTCTCTACATTCATAATGCTCTTGTAACTCCTAGTAGTAAAAGACTTTCATTCCTTGTAATTGCTCTTCATTATATATGTTAAAAGCACATTATGTTAGGCCTTAATTTACTTGTAGGTTACAAGACTTGAGTCATGACATTGTAGAACACACCTTGGTGATTACAATACAATAGTTTTACTATTCCCTCATTCTCTCATTTTCCTATTCTTGTTCTTGCTCTATCTTGCAACGACCTCAGCGTTGGTCGTTAAAACTTAATTAATTTGGCAGAAGATCTTGTAGCATTCATATCTCCAGCCCGTGAAAACTGGAGCCTAGTGAGCCATGTGAATTTTTTTTTATTAGAGTGAGCCATGTGAAATGTATACAGTAGTAATATAAAAGTGTCTCAGATCAGGATGAATATATCAAAATTAATTTAATATATGTTCCCAACACAGGTTCGGATATTTTTTCCCCACAAGTCTCGATATTTTTTTCCGGAATATTGTATGTTTTGGGGAGGTATGGATCTAGGTTGAGAAAATTAGGTCTTTTCTTTTATAAGCAAAAAAATTAGGTGTCATTTCCCTTTAATTTTTTTTAACTTCGTACTTTATAGATATTTGGTATGTTAGAAGTTTTTTCTCAGTAAATTTGTATTTCATAAAGCTTATTATAATATTATTTTTTTGGGAAACTATTTTAGACTATTCTTTCCTACAATAAAAATGTTTGGATCTGCTTGTTTTCCAGTTTGAAGAGATTTTAAACCACAGTAGGCAATGCCAAAAAATTTCAGAAGTTTATTGATCATGATTCAAAACGCGGGAACTCCATTACAACACATTTATTGGAGTTTCCAGACAAACAACTTGGTCTCCCAGTTGGTATGGAGGCCATTAATGCTGATACTCTTCTCGAAATGGCCGCCAAAGTCGCCGAGGGGATTGCAATTTTGCAGCCAAAGATTGAGAAACTATTTGGGGATCTAGAAGCTGACTGCATAGTGAGTGATATGTTCCACACTTGGACTGTGGAAGGTGCAACCAAGTTAGGCATTCCAAGACTTGTTTTCTGCCCCAGTTGCATTCTCTCTCACTCCGCGGAGTACTCATTGGAACGACATCCAATTTATGATGAGGTGCAGTGTGATTCAGAAAAATTCGCGATGGTGGGGTTGCCCCATAAGTTGGAGTTGACTAGGTTGCTGGTTCCCCATTGGTTGACAAAGCCAGACTCATATGGAGCGGTGATGAAGGTGACAATAATTTTCGGCCCTATATTACGTATAAAATGAGTATAGGCTTAATTGCACTTTTTTTCACCCTATAATAATTTATCCATGAATTTAGTTCTCAAAGTTTTTTTTCCCAGGATTTTGAACTTCCTCTCACTCCGATTCATAAAATGTTTGCCCTAGGAAAAATTGGTCTGCACATTGACTGATGTGGTACTCAAATAAATGATGTGGCTTTTTGTCCGTGGGGTTGACTATGTTTGACCGCACGTGGATTTTTTAATAAAAAAAATATTTTTAATCTTTCTTAGAAATGTTTAAGAGAAGTCATTTTTCTTAATCTATTTTCATCATT